>JAFMOB010000413.1:0-124660 GCA_018985215.1 Larimichthys polyactis
TCCAGGTGTGAGTGTCATAGAAGTGTCCAGGTGTGAGTGTCATAGAAGTGTCCAGGTGTGAGTGTCATAGACCTGTCAGGTGTGAGTGTCATAGAAGTGTCCAGGTGTGAGTGTCATAGACCTGTCCAGGTGTGAGTGTCATAGACCTGTCCAGGTGTGAGTGTCATAGAAGTGTCCAGGTGTGAGTGTCATAGACCTGTCCAGGTGTGAGTGTCATAGAAGTGTCCAGGTGTGAGTGTCATAGACCTGTCCAGGTGTGAGTGTCATAGAAGTGTCCAGGTGTGAGTGTCATAGACCTGTCCAGGTGAGTGTCATAGACCTGTCCAGGTGTGAGTGTCATAGAAGTGTCCAGGTGTGAGTGTCATAGACCTGTCCAGGTGTGAGTGTCATAGAAGTGTCCAGGTGTGAGTGTCATAGACCTGTCCAGGTGTGAGTGTCATAGAAGTGTCCAGGTGTGAGTGTCATAGACCTGTCCAGGTGTGAGTGTCATAGACCTGTCCAGGTGTTGTGAGTGTCATAGACCTGTCCAGGTGTGAGTGTCATAGACCTGTCCAGGTGTGAGTGTCATAGACCTGTCCAGGTGTGAGTGTCATAGACCTGTCCAGGTGTGAGTGTCATAGACCTGTCCAGGTGTGAGTGTCATAGACCTGTCCAGTGTGAGTGTCATAGACCTGTCCAGGTGTGAGTGATGAACATGTGCGGTGCGGTGAGTGTCGAGTGTCGTGGTTTCATGCTGGATTTGTCCTCTAAGGTGCATGTTGACGGACAGATAAAGGAGGTGGAGCAGCAGCTGCAGAGCGCCGCCCACGTCCTCATCGGCCGCCAACGTGCCACCAGAGAGCTGAGCTCTCCTCTGATTGGTTGGCTGGGTCTCTTACCGTCTTTGAGGTCCAGTGGGCTCCGACTCTCTCGGCGGGGGCGTCCCGATGGCAGCGAGTGACAAGGCGACTGGGCGGGGCTACCGCCACTCCTCCTTGACGCCTCCTCCTCCGTTAGCGTTAGCATCGCTCGGCTGCTCTCCCTGGTGTGGGTCTTTGGACGAACTACAAGCTCACCTGCAGGACAACAGAATATAATGAGTCGGAGACGACCAACTAATCGATGAAACGATTAACGACGAGAGCAGTCTAACAACAAGAAAACATTTGCTCGCTGCAGTGTACAGTGGTGAGGGTGTAGTGGGGGTGAGAGGCTCCTACCTCCAGCCCTGAGCCTCCTCCTCTCCTCCTGCTCCTCCAGTGGACGGAGCTCCTCAGGCTCCTCGTCAGTGGTTCCTGACGTGGTTGGTTGGAAGTCTCGCAGCTCCGCCTCTTTGTCGATGATCACCCACTCTTTGCTGTCAAAGTCCTCCTCCCGGCCAGCGGGACGGAGCGGATGAAGGCGTTGCTGTGCGCCTCCTGGTCGACAGACGCCACCGACACTTCCTGGCGGCCGCTGATCTGACGGTCACCACGGCAACCAGGGTCAACAGACAGCATCTGAGCTGGCTGGGAGGAGTAGACGTGACGAGATGGAGAGCCGAGGATGTCCATCCTAGACCTGGAGGACGTACAGAAAGACCAACATCGTTTCAATGGTAAGTTCAAGTCTCGTCAAAAGAAGTCACAAATCAAGTGATGTCACGAGTCTCATCCAAGAAAGTTGATGAGGGTGAGTCCAGGTCAAGTCAAGACCAGCCCAGGTTACCTCGAGCCTTCGATGGAAAATTCAAGTCATAGAAGATCTCAAGTCAACTGAGGTGAGTCCAGGTCAAGTCTTAAGTACATGAGAGCAAGTCCAAGTTCGGTCAAGCCCCAAAGTCCAGGTCAATAATGGTGAACCTGAGTCATAACATTTAACTTCTTCTTCAAAGTCGTCAACTCTCAGACTAGGTGGCCGTGAGATCAAGTCCAAGTCAAGTCACGTGTCTTTGGTCAGTTTCAAGTCTTTCAGATCTTCTGACTGTTAAAAGGACATAATATTCGACCTGTCTCTTGCCCTCCACGGTCTCACCTTTGTCCGTAGGCGTCGACTCGGCCCTCAGCAGCAGACAAACGGTCAGATTCGGGGCTGTTGACCCGGCGGTACCGTAAAGACCGCCCCTGACCCGTTGGTGACTCAGGGGCTCCACCTCGAACTGGTGACACTGGCATGCCCCTCGACCCGCCTCTTCCTCCTGAGCCCCCTGAGGAGGGACAGGAAGTGATGTTTTATGGTCACGATTTTAAACTGAGCATACCGACTAACTAAGAGCTCAAACATCAAATATTCCTCCTTGCCCACCTTGTTTAGGCTGATCCTGAGTCTGTTGCGGTTGAAGTCGGTGTCCTCCCAGGTCTCTCCCGGCTCGCCAGCGTGCGGGACACCTGTCTCCCCAGGCGGTCGGCTGGGCGGCGCCGGGGTGCGTTCTCCTGATCACTGAGATGTTCGTCCTGCAGAACAATCTGTGTTCTCGCGCTGAAGATCTCCAGGAACCGGCGTCACGATGGCTCTGTGGACACGAGAGATTCTGATATTTAGATAATTAACTTCATAAGCCCTAAAGCATAAGCTTTTTTTTAGCTCTGTTTTAGCTCCACCCAGTGAGCTGTCAAGGTCACTACCATCCCCCAACCACACCTTTGCTCAGGGGACCTCAACAACCTACTCGGACTCCCCATCAGTCAGTTAGAACTGAAGAAGCCTCTTGATCATTACCCTGGTTCATGTTAACCAGCATGTGGGAACAACAAGTCAATACTTGTCTTATTTTGGTAGTTTTGTACACGTCATGTTCATGTCTTTCTTGAGTCTTCACCAAAGAGTCAGACAGCGTCACATTTAGGGGGCGCAAAGCGGCTGGGTTCTTACCCCACCATAGCTGCAGTAGGTCGGGTGTTGTGCTGTGGTTGGGTGGAGGCACTCGTCGACAGTGTGACATCACTTCCTCCCTTCTCCCAATCGAAAGGCTCGTTCTCAGTGATGATTCGCTCCTTCATGCTGTTCTCAAACACCGACATGAGCAGCTGGAGGAAAGAAAAAGACGGATCATGAATGTGAACTGACGTCCAGTGAAACACAGTTTACTTTACGCGGTGTGTACCTGGTAGTCTGGTTTGGTGTAGTAGTCCAGGGCCAGGACGTGGTCCAGGAAGATATTAAACTCTGAAGGCATGTGTTTGAGCAGCATCCGATGGTCGTAACGCTCTTTAATCTGACCAACTTGTTCCTGGAACAAAACAGAAAATCACTTTCAGCTCAGCCGGTTACAACAAAATGATGAAGCCAAAGATACAATCATCTCTCAACAGTCTGACCTTATCTTTGATCTTTCGCCATGGCAACTGTCCAACAGCGAACTCCACCAACATGTAAAACAATGACCACAGGTCGTCATGGCGACCCATCTCCTGAAGGAACACGACAGAAAACAAACACATCATTAGTCGCCGGGGTTACAGAGAGCAGCTGTGAGGACCAACACGGCCGCCGCTTCACGTGGACAGACAAACAGCACTGACCTTGTTTTTATGAGCGTTGACTGAAGCGTATCGGACCGTCCCTCTGAAACCTGCCACGGTCCTCGGCTGAACACAGGACGAAGCAAAGTTAGTGATCGGAAGTTAGCGTTGTCACAAATGTTTTCAGTTTAAAGTCGAATTTTTAGTTACTAATCTCGTAAAACGCTCTGAAACCTGACCGGCACAACAGACCACATTTCCTCACCGCTAACAGACCAAATGAAGCCGACGGTGACACGAGAGAAATGTTTGAATCTGTCACATACTCGTGTGTCAGTCTGTAATATTTGCCTAAACGTCTCAAAGCGCCTCTGTGCTGGTCAGGTTTGATGAGGTCATCAGGTCGCTGATGTCGACTCTTCAGTACAAACACAAAGTGGAAACATGGATTCATGTTTCGGATGAATTCAAACCAAAATAACCAAATAATGACAGAAACATCGGGGGGGGGGGGGGTCACACTGCACGCAGCCTCCACCGCGCACGCAGAAAAATAATGGTTCTTCAAAGGTTCTTCAAAGGTTTTTCTAATCGTTGATACAACATCAGAAAACTGTAAAAAATGACATGTTGAAATCTGACAAACCGTCCAGAACCAGAATATTAAACGTTTCCTAACGTCTTCAAACTGACGTCAGTGATCATCGGCTCGTGTTCTCTGACCACAGGTCGACTTCCTCTGAACCACCTGATTTCAAACGGGTTCTTCACCAATGGACCGTTTAACTGGATCTCGTAGATCAATCATCATTTAATTAAAACGAGCTGCACCAAACGAACCGCGCTAACATTAGCCTGCTAATCACGCGAACTGTTTCAGTATTAGAAATATGTCTGAGCATGATCTGTCCTTCATCATGTTCACACAGCTGATTGCTTATGAGTGGACGGTGCTACAGAGCGTTAAAAAAACTGAACTTCAGCGGCCGGCTGGTGATGCGACCCCCTCCCCCCCCCGTCACTATAGAAACCACTCACATCCCTGGGTAACCATGGAGATGATGGAGAAACGGGAGGCATGCACGTCAAAATCATAAGTCCAAAGGAACTGTAAGAAAAACAAAAAAACAACAAGACTGAAACGTAAAACGATGAAATTAAAACAAGTCAACAGATAAAACATAAATCACTGATAAAAGAATTGATGATTGGTGAAACATGAAACTGTCACAATCAAAAGTAAACAAATGTCTCAATTAAATAAAAATGAAACAAACCAGAAATAATATTTAAATCAATATTTCTGTTTTTATTTGCTTCTTTATTTATTTAACATTATTCATTTATTTTTTTTAAACAATAATTATTTATGTATATTTTTACCTTTTATTTAATTTATTTAAATTTTCTTTATGCGTTTAGCTTCATTATGCAAATGAAGATCGACTATAAATACAAATAAATATCAACTTCTGTCACATTTTATAAATGAATTAATTAATAAAAGATTTGGTGAATTAAAATTAAATTCATTCATTTCAGTTTATTTACAATTTATTTTCTTGGATTTTTTGAAATAAATGATTAAATTCATTAAATCTCACAAGAAGAAAGTAAAACAGACTGAACGTGTCACATGTCGACGCCTGTTAGCGTGTCCGAATCAACACGCTCTGCAAAGGATGAAGGTCATCTCATCATCATCAGACTTGAACCAGCTGTGTTCCTTCAGGTCAGAGGTCAAACACATTCGTACATGACAGAGTTCGGTCTAAGCGAACGCTACTTTTATTTTCAGCGCTTTACTTTGACATCTGACAGGAAGTGAAGTCGTCATTTGAACAGAATATTTGAACGTCTCACTCTGGATTTAAACTAATGATGTTTGTCGTCATCTCATCACATGATCCTTCAGGTGGACTGATCTGAAAGACCTGACTCTGTCGGCTTCATCATTATTTAACAGAGCACGGTCGACAGGATCTGTGGTGAAACTACAAAGTTCAGAAGATGGACTACAAAAAGCTCCAACTTCGATCTTCTCCCGTGCTTCTCAAAGTGTTTGTCACATTGAGAACAGTGGCTCCACTCAGATATGAGCATGATGATTAGCTTATCAACAGTAACATGATGATCTGATGTGGAGCCTGAGCGCTGCTGATACATCTGGTCATGTGACCTTACTCTGTGACTTCCTGTTTGATCAGGTGAGGTTCGGTCTGTCTCAGTTGGATCTCCGCCCGGCGGTGCTACAGCGCGGACGAAGTGGATAGAGTTTCTTACCGGTCGGACCTCTCCGGTGGTGTTGGTGTACTGTCGCGCCAGACCAAAGTCCAGCATGTAGCACTTCCTGTAGGTGGAGGGAAGTCGACCCATCGCAAAGTTAGACTGCAGGAAAAGAAGAAGACATGAAGTCCTCCAACCACAGAAGGAAACCACCACAAGACCTTTAAAGAAAAGAAAACTCGCTCCCGTCGTACCGGTTTGATGTCGCGGTGCAGGAAGCCCACTGAGTGGATGGCTTCGATGGACTCCAGGATCTGCTTCCCGAGCCGCAGGGTGGTGCTCATGGTGAAGGTTCCTCTGGGCTGACTCCTCCGCAGGTCGGCCAGGTTACGACCCTGCAGCAGCCCAGTACGTTAAAACACTCATCAAATCAAATCAAATCAAATTAATCAGATCAGAATTTATTTGTACAGCCCAAAGTCACAAAGTCCATTTTCCTCTGAGGCTTTACAATCTGTACAGGGAGTGACACCCTCTGTCCTTAGACCCTCGGTTCCAGTGAGGAAAAACTTCCCCACAAAAAACCTTTAACAGGAAAAAAGGTGGAAGAAACCTCAGGAAGAGCCACAGAGGAGGGATCCCTCTCCCAGGATGGACAGACGTGCAATGAATGTCACGTGTACAGAACAAATCAACACAAACATATTGTACAATTACAATGACTGATAAAATGACAATGAATTACAATGACTGATAAAATGACAATGAATTACAATGACTGATAAAATGACAATGAATTACAATGAATGATAAAATGACAATGAATTACAATGACTGATACAATGACAATGAATTACAATGACTGATAAAATGATAATGAATTACAATGACTGATACAATGACAATGAATTACAATGAATGATAAAATGACAATGAATTACAATGACTGATAAAATGACAATGAATTACAATGACTGATAAAATGACAATGAATTACAATGAATGATAAAATGACAATGAATTACAATGACTGATAAAATGACAATGAATTACAATGAATGATAAAATGACAATGAATTACAATGAATGATAAAATGACAATGAATTACAATGAATGATAAAATGACAATGAATTACAATGACTGATAAAATGACAATGAATTACAATGACTGATAAAATGACAATGAATTACAATGACTGATAAAATGACAATGAATTACAATGACTGATAAAATGACATGAATTACAATGAATGATAAAATGACAATGAATTACAATGACTGATAAAATGACAATGAATTACAATGACTGATAAAATGACAATGAATTACAATGACTGATAAAATGACAATGAATTACAATGACTGATAAAATGACAATGAATTACAATGACTGATAAAATGACAATGAATTACAATGACTGATAAAATGACAATGAATTACAATGAATACTTGTAACACTTCGATCTACCTGCAGTTTAAATGTTAAACCTGAGACACATGGGTCTAAAGTCACATCGGGTCTATTACATTAAAAACAAACACAGCACACAGACTCTCTGGCTCGCTTTGATTCAGACACCATGACGTCTCTCAGACAGCAGGTTGGTGTGAAGCTGAACTATCTGCTCTTCATTATTAAACGACTACAACCCCTGTTGGAGGTCAGGCATGAACCTCTTCTCCAACACGTCACTATTTGGGTACATAAGATGATATTTATGTCCTATTCCAACACTTTTGTCTGTAATCCTTCACAATAAAAGCCTCCTGTACCCATCAGGCTATAGCGGTGCGCCCTCTGACTCACCTGAAGTTGCATCACCACATAGTTGAATTTGTCGTTTCTCTCCCGCAGCCAATAAACTTACAGACGTGGTTTTTACCTGGAAAATAAAAATAAAGATAACGATGAGTTTAATCAATAATCATGTCTTCACTGTTTAGCATGCTACCAGCTTGTTAAACTTAACGAACCCTGTAATTATTCTAATTAACCTTCCGTGCTCTTTCATTGGTTTCTATCTGCAGATGTTTTTCCGTGTTGCTCTGCTCTCTGCTGGACTTCTCACAGCAGGAGGTTTTATGTGGTTTCATTCTCTCAGGTAGATATCAGGTCTGTGCATCACGTCCTGTGATGTGGACTGTGTTTGTTTGAGTTTCTAACTGGAAGCAACGTGAACGTCAGATTGTTTCAGGTTTTCTCCCCTCCTGTCCTGTGCTTAGCAAACTTTCATTGGTTACACTTGATGCTGACGCTCCAGTCAACAGTCAACATGGACTGTAGGATCCACAGCACCCGTATCATAAGGACACCATCAAAGAGGAAGAGGTTGTCTTCCAACGATCGTTGCTGCAGCATTGCTTGCTAGTATGTCCACTGGATTTCATTTGAACCAGCAGGCTCTGTTTTTAATAAAATCACCAACGGGTTGGTCCAAACTATGTCAACCCAAGTAGCACAGTTCAGAGTTCAGAGTATGAAATGCTGAGACAGCAACACGTGATGCTAATTCAGCTTTTAATAAATTGTGAAGACTCAAAGTTGAACTAGACCTGCACCTGGATGTAGATGTCAGACTGTGTGTTGAAGGTGTCTCACCCTGCAGCTTCTTCAGCACCGCCACCTCCATCTTCAGCACCTGTTTGGGCTGCTGGGCCGACTCCACCTTCAGCGCCACGTTCTCCCGCGTCAGGAGGTCCAATGCCTCGTAGATCTCCCCGAACCCACCCCCGCCGATCTTCTTCAGCTGGGAGGCAGAACAGACTCTGGATCAGTTCAGGCTGTTAATCTCAGCATTACAAACAAGAAGAAGAATTAGCTCTGCTGCAGAGAAGTTCATCACGGATCAGCACTGAACAGCAGAGTTCAGGTAACAGACACGTGTCAACATCACGTGTTCAGAGCAGAGTGTGGGAATCACACCTTCATGGTCTGAATGACTGCAAACAAACAAACAAGAAGAAGACAAACACATGAATGGACATTAGGCCAGTGGAAATCTGGACTTTGGTCTGATGAGTCCAAATCTCAGAGTTCTGGTTCAGACCGCCGTGTCTTTGTGATGCAGAGAAGGTTAATGGATGGTATCTACATGTGTGGTTCCCACTATGAAGCATGGAGGAGGAGGTGTGATGGTGTGGAGGTTCTTTGTTGGTGACACTGTCACATGGTTAGCACAGCATCCCACAGAGACTCTGTGGTCTGAGTTCAGTGGGACCATCATTTGATGTTTTTGTTTCCAAAATGTGTGTGTGCTGTGGGTCTATATATTTGTATGTATGTATGCTATAGCTCTGCGGTTCAGTGGAGACAGTACATTGATCAGTCAAGTGCAAACAGCCTGCAGGCTAAACGCTGTGATCTGATTGGCTCAGACAGGAGCTGCATTACGTAACAAAGGAAGCTCAGAGGACGACAGCATCAAACACACGTCCTCTGTACGTGTTAACCCTTTAGGTGCCCGACTCACCACTTTCCATCGGTCTTTGACCATGCAGTTTGGCGGCAGGATGTCGGCCTGCTCGGACGTCCCGTTCATGTTGGCGTTGTCCTGGAGGCCGGGGACTAGGCACTGCATCTGCCAGCCAGACAGAACACGAGCAGCTCCCAGCTTAAAAGAGCCATTTATCTGTGAGGGAGGGGGCAGAAAGAAGGGCAGGGGGGGGGGGGCAGAACAATCAGTGAATGAAAAATATCTCCAACCACAAGCCCTGTGCTGGCCGGTCACAGCAGTCCAATATAACAACAGGCATTAGAGATGGCTGGCTGCCATTGAAGCCATTCTTCAGCTGGATCAGGCTACAGGCCGGTGGGGGTGGAGGGGTTGGGGTTGGGGGTGTGATGGTATTTGCAGTAACTGGAGCAAATATCATGTGTGCAGAGGAAGCAGCCGGACACTCTGTTCTCATCCAGACCCGACCCGAATCACCCGAACCGGCACAACAGGCCGGAGTTTTTAAAAATTTAAACTAACAACCATCAGCATGGCACCGGATCAGGTCCAGAACCGACCCACCGAGCTCCAGGACTGAGCTCTGAACTCGCATGTTGGGACCACGTGATAATAGCTTAGCTTAGCATGAAGCTAACTTAACGTGTGTGTGTGGAAACTCATCCGTCAACGACCATGGCCACTTCTGAGGACGTCATGTCTGCGCGGGGTGACCTCCATCCCATGGTAACCATAAACACACGGTCAATGTTGTGAAACGGTCGGTTTAGGAAGACGCGCGTACGCCGTCGCGTTAAGTTACGTAACATAACGTAATAAAAACATGAACCTAAACAGTCTTTTGGTTTGACGCGGTCACATGATCACCTGACACCAGCTAGCTTAGCTGGTAGGCAGCTACTTGCTAGTTTCCAGTCTTCATGCTAAGCTAACCGTCTGCTGGCAGAATTATTGGTCAACTGGTTACTAACAAATATCTAATGAATATTTCTTTGAGACTGAAAGTTTTTAAATGTCTGACGTTTATTTTACAGTAAATTTCATGTTCACGTGATTTCTTTGGAACTCGTTGGATATTTGTTCTGTAGTCGCCGCTGCGCCTTCGTCTTCTTGACGGAGTCGCCATCGTCATGCAGGAAGTTGAGTACAGCCTGTCAGGCAGCGTACACTCCCACGTCGTGCACGGCTCCCAACAAGCTCCGGAAATGAAAAATGAGATTGATGTCGGCCGTCAAGCTGAAAGAGTTTGAGTTGAGTTTGAGTCGAAGGTTAGAAAAGGAGCCTGTTGGGGAGCAAACAGCCTGGGAATGAGCTCTGCCTGAGAAGACGACCTCAGGGGGAAACTTTGCTTTGGTAGAAGATCGCAGATCATTGAAGAAGTTTGATGAATTATTAGAGTCATTAAATCTGATTATTCTGAACTCAACAACCTCGAACATGGAACGCGGAAATAGTCATCAATACGACATCATCGATACGACATCATCGATACGACATCATCAAGATGACATCATCGATACGACATCATCGATACGACATCATCAATACGACATCATCGATACGACATCATCAAGATGACATCATCGATACGACATCATCGATACGACATCATCAAGATGACATCATCGATACGACATCATCGAGATGACATCAACAGTACGACAACATCAAGATGACATCATCGATACGACATCATCGGTACGACATCATCAAGATGACATCATCAGTATGACATCATCGAGATGACATCATCAGTACGACATCATAGATACGACATCATCAAGATGACATCATCAGTACGACATCATCGGTAGGACATCATCGGCACGACATAATCGAGATGACATCATCGGTACGACATCATCGATATGACATCATCGGTACGACATCATAGATACGACATCATCGGTACGACATCATCGAGATGACATCATCGGCACGACATCACCGGTACGACATCATCGAGATGACATCATCAAGATGACATCATCGGCACGACATCATAGATACGACATCATCGAGATGACATCATCAGTACGACATCATCGGTACGACATCATCGATACGACATCATCGGTACGACATCATCGAGATGACATCATCGAGACGACATCATCGAGATGACATCATCGAGACGACATCATCGAGATGACATCATCGGTACGACATTGAGATGACATCATCGGTACGACATCATTGGTACGACATCATCAAGATGACATCATCGAGACGACATCATCGAGATGACATCATTGGTACGTCATCATCAAGATGACATCATCGATACGACATCATCGATACGACATCATTGGTACGAAATCATCGGTACGTCATCATCGGTACGTCATCATCGAGATGACATCATCGATACGACATCATCGGTACGACATCACCGATACGACATCATCGATACGACATCATCGGTACGACATCATCGATACGACATCATCGGTACGACATCATCGGTACGACATCATCGGTACGACATCATTGGTACGTCATCATCGAGATGACATCATCGATACGACATCATCGGTACGTCATCATAGAGATGACATCAGCGATACGACATCATCGATACGACGCGTCAGCCATGAATGGTTATCAGTTTTCAGTTGATGCATGTCAGTCTCAAACATGCTGTTCTGCATGCAGTGCCACGGGCCGTCATCAGTGCATGCAGAGCTCAGGCGGACTGCAGATATAATGGAGAGTGTCCGCTGTGTTTTCCAGTCAGACCAGCTCTGATAGAGGACTGGACAGACTGGGAAGGAGGGGAGGAGGAGGCTTCTCTGCACCTGCAGTGATACAGCTGTTACACAGCAGCATCAGCACTGTCACCATTATCATCAGCAGCATCATCAACAGCGTCACCGTCAGCTGACTGGCGACCAGCAGCTGGGAGTCACTGTAACACTGGAGATGTAGTGAAACCTGCTGCAGGCCTCAACACACTGCTGAGCCGCCAATCACTGCAGAGGGCGGGACCACAGAGTTCCCCCGAAAACATTGCATCAGGCTTACACAGCAGGGGGGAGCAACCGGCCAATCAGCACCCACACATAATTATACAGTGTAAGTCATTAGTCAGTATGATTCTCACCCGTGTACACACCTTTACCACTTTACAGTATGTTAGAGAAGAAAGTGTGTAGATTACTGTGTCACATGTAGTACTATCATCTCAGTGCTGTGTACTTCCTAATATAAAACACATCCAAATATTTGGTATCTTAAAACTTTTCCTAGAGCTTATTCATTGTCCTGGCTCAGGTGAGTCCTGGACCATCTCTTAGTTATGCTGCTATAGGACTACACTTCCCATGATGCACCGGGCTCTTCTCATGTTACTAACTTACGTTTTTGTACGCTCTTGCCTCGTCAAGTTCATGGATTGTAGCTGCTGCTGACGTCCACAACATATATTATTATTATTATTATTATTAATATTATTATGAAGTTGCTCCCTCTCCTTCAGTTCATGTCTGTCTGTAGATGTAAAGTCTCATCTTACGATGAAAACATGATTCATATTTTTAGCTGATTACACACTCATGAATATTAGGATGCATGGTGAACAAACAGTGACCCGTGGTCTGGTCCTCCAACCTAAACATTTGGACCCCTGTATTGTGTTACATTGCATTAGTATCATTTCCTTGTGATATTAACACATAAATATGATGTATATATAATTACAGTGTGGCTGATGATGAACCCTGCAGTGTAAACAAAGTGTCAAAGAGAGGAACTCTGAGGGCCAGCAGCAGATCAGAGTGACACATCCTGACAGACACTTTCTCTACCTTCAAACCTCAGTCTGCTCTTCTTCTTCTTCTTCTTCTTCTTTTTCTTCTTCACCTACAAACTACCAATCTATTACTGGGGGGGTGGGGGGGTGGGAGGGGGGTGGCGGGGTGCTCTGCCAGAAGCCGGTTTGCATCATTCCAGATTCGATCTGATGAATCAGTCAGAGCTCACCATAGTTCTGAGCTCCCGGAAAACCTGACGGCTTACAACAAATCCTGAGCGGGACAAAACCCTTCCTGTTCCTGTGTTAGCCTACAAGCCAAAACAGAGGGCACAGTTAACCAGGAGAGGAGGAAGAAGACCATGACCTACACAGGGCTGTGACATCACGGGAGGGGGGCGGAGCATGGACAGGCCGTCATACACCTGGTTAAAGAACAACAGCTTCAGATCCTCAGGTCATCGTACGGCAGCGCGTGACTGCCACGACGACCAACATGAAAAGTTTATCGTCATAACACGATGTTGTCATTATCGTCATAACACGATGTTGTCATTATCGTCATAACACGATGTTTTTATTATCGTCATAACACGTTTTTATTATCCTCATAACACGATGTTTTTTTTATCGCCATAACACCATGTTTTTATTATTACACAATGTTTTCATTATCGTCATAACACGATGTTTTTATTATCGTCATAACACGATGTTTTTATTATAACTATAACACTTTGTTTTTATTATTGTTATAACACGATGTTTTTATTATCGTCATAACACGATGTTTCTATTATCGTCATAACACGATGTTTCTATTATAACTATAACACGATGTTGTCATTATCGTCATAACACGATGTTTTTATTATCACTATAACACAATGTTTTTATTATAACTATAACACAATGTTTTTATTATTGTTATAACACGATGTTTTTATTATCGTCATAACACGATGTTTTTATTATCACTATAACACGATGTTTTTATTATCACTATAACACAATGTTTTTATTATCGTTATAACATGATGTTTTTATTATCGTCATAACACAATGTTTCTATTATAACTATAACACAATGTTTTTATTATCGTTATAACACGATGTTTTTATTATCGTCATAACACAATGTTTTTATTATCGTCATAACACGATGTTTCTATTATAACTATAACACTTTGTTTTTATTATTGTTATAACACGATGTTTTTATTATCGTCATAACACCTTGTTCCTATTATAACTATAACACTTTGTTTTTATTATTGTTATAACACGATGTTTTTATTATCGTCATAACACGATGTTTTTATTATAACTATAACACAATGTTTTTATTATCACCATAACACAATGTTTTTATTATCACTATAACACTTTGTTTTTATTATCGTCATAACACGATGTTTTTATTATCGTCATAACACCCTTGTTCCTATTATAACTATAACACCTTTGTTTTTATTATCGTCATAACACGATGTTTTTATTATAACTATACACAATGTTTTTATTATCACCATAACACAATGTTTTTATTATCACTATAACACTTTGTTTTTATTATCGTCATAACACAATGTTTTTATTATCACCATAACACAATGTTTTTATTATAACTATAACACTTTGTTTTTATTATTGTTATAACACGATGTTTTTATTATCGTCATAACACGATGTTTTTATTATCACTATAACACAATGTTTTTATTATCGTCATAACACAATGTTTTATTATCGCTATAACACGATGTTTTTATTATCGTCATAACACCTTATTCCTATTATAACTATAACACTTTGTTTTTATTATTGTTATAACACGATGTTTTTATTATCGTCATAACACGATGTTTTTATTATCACTATAACACAATGTTTTTATTATCGTCATAACACAATGTTTTTATTATCGCTATAACACGATGTTTTTATTATCACTATAACACAATGTTTTTATCATAACTATAACACAATGTTTTTATTATCGCTATAACACAATGTTTTTATTATCGTTATAACACGATGTTTTTATTATCGTTATAACACGATGTTTTTATTATCACTATAACACGATGTTTTTATTATCGCTATAACACGATGTTTTTATTATCACTATAACACGATGTTTTTATTATCGCTATAACACGATGTTTTTATTATCACTATAACACAATGTTTTTATTATCGTTATAACACCTTGTTCCTATTATAACTATAACACTTTGTTTTTATTATTGTTATAACACGATGTTTTTATTATCGTCATAACACGATGTTTTTATTATAACTATAACACAATGTTTTTATTATCACCATAACACAATGTTTTTATTATCACTATAACACTTTGTTTTTATTATCGTCATAACACGATGTTTTTATTATCGTCATAACACCTTGTTCCTATTATAACTATAACACTTTGTTTTTATTATCGTCATAACACGATGTTTTTATTATAACTATAACACAATGTTTTTATTATCACCATAACACAATGTTTTTATTATCACTATAACACTTTGTTTTTATTATCGTCATAACACAATGTTTTTATTATCACCATAACACAATGTTTTTATTATAACTATAACACTTTGTTTTTATTATTGTTATAACACGATGTTTTTATTATCGTCATAACACGATGTTTTTATTATCACTATAACACAATGTTTTTATTATCGTCATAACACAATGTTTTTATTATCGCTATAACACGATGTTTTTATTATCGTCATAACACCTTATTCCTATTATAACTATAACACTTTGTTTTTATTATTGTTATAACACGATGTTTTTATTATCGTCATAACACGATGTTTTTATTATCACTATAACACAATGTTTTTATTATCGTCATAACACAATGTTTTTATTATCGCTATAACACGATGTTTTTATTATCACTATAACACAATGTTTTTATCATAACTATAACACAATGTTTTTATTATCGCTATAACACAATGTTTTTATTATCGTTATAACACGATGTTTTTATTATCGTTATAACACGATGTTTTTATTATCACTATAACACGATGTTTTTATTATCGCTATAACACGATGTTTTTATTATCACTATAACACGATGTTTTTATTATCGCTATAACACGATGTTTTTATTATCACTATAACACAATGTTTTTATTATCGTTATAACACGATGTTTTTATTATAACTATAACACAATGTTTTTATTATCGCTATAACACAATGTTTTTATTATCGTCATAACACAATGTTTTTATTATAACTATAACACAATGTTTTTATTATTGTTATAACACAATGTTTTCATTATCGTCATAACACAATGTTTTTATTATAACTATAACACGATGTTTTTATTATCGCTATAACACGATGTTTTTATTATCGCTATAACACGATGTTTTTATTATCGCTATAACACGATGTTTTTATTATCGTCATAACACAATGTTTTTATTATCGTTATAACACGATGTTTTCATTATCGTCATTACACGATGTTTTTATTATAACTATAACACAATGTTTTTATTATCGTCATAACACAATGTTTTTATTATAACTATAACACGATGTTTTTATTATCGCTATAACACGATGTTTTTATTATCGTCATAACACAATGTTTTTATTATCGTTATAACACGATGTTTTTATTATCGTCATAACACAATGTTTTTATTATAACTATAACACAATGTTTTTATTATCGCTATAACACGATGTTTTTATTATCGTCATAACACAATGTTTTTATTATCGTTATAACACGATGTTTTTATTATCGTTATAACACGATGTTTTTATTATCGTTATAACACGATGTTTTTATTATCACTATAACACAATGTTTTTATTATAACTATAACACAATGTTTTTATTATCGTTATAACACGATGTTTTTATTATCGTCATAACACAATGTTTTTATTATAACTATAACACGATGTTTTTATTATCGTCATAACACAATGTTTTTATTATAATTATAACACGATGTTTTTATTATCGCTATAACACGATGTTTTTATTATCGTCATAACACAATGTTTTTATTATCGTTATAACACGATGTTTTTATTATCGTCATAACACAATGTTTTTATTATAACTATAACACAATGTTTTTATTATCGCTATAACACGATGTTTTTATTATCGTCATAACACAATGTTTTTATTATCGTTATAACACGATGTTTTTATTATAACTATAACACAATGTTTTTATTATCGTTATAACACGATGTTTTTATTATAACTATAACACGATGTTTTTATTATCGTTATAACACGATGTTTTTATTATCGTTATAACACGATGTTTTTATTATCGTTATAACACGATGTTTTTATTATAACTATAACACAATGTTTTTATTATAACTATAACACGATGTTTTTATTATCGTCATAACACAATGTTTTTATTATAACTATAACACGATGTTTTTATTATCGTTGTGACTGTCGATAATCTCAGAATAACTGAACCACCTCTGATATTTCAGGATTCAACAAATTGCATTCATGAGTCCACTGAGATGATTTGTTTGTTTGTTTGTTTGTTTGTTTCATTGTTTGTTTGTTTGTTTGGACTGCACTGTTGCCGAGCAACACAACGACACTTCCTGAACACTAGCCTGTTAGCCTGTTAGCTTCTCTGTGTCGCCTCAGCACCAAACAGGAAACAGCTGATCTCTGTTCATGCTGACGTCACACTGTGGTCATGTGACTTTCAAAATAAGACATCTGTGTTAATTAGTAAATTATTTAAATGAATGATTGAAACTGACGATTTGAACAAATCAATTTTAAATTTATTTATCTTTAATCAAAAATAATGAATATTTCAAAATAAGACATCAGGCTGATTTCTTCAAATTAAAATGTTATTTCTGACTTTTCTTTTCGGGTCCGGCCCCCTCCTCTCTCCCCCCTCCTCCTCCTCCTCCTCCTCCTCCTCTCTCCCCCCTCCTCCTCCTCCTCCTCCTCCTCCTCTCTCCCTCCCTCTCCTCGCGCCCTCCTCCCTCCTCCCTCCTCCTCCTCCTCCTCTCCCCTCTCCTCCCTCGCCTCCCCTCCTCCTCCTCCCTCCTCCTCCTCCTCCTCCTCCTCTCCCCTCTCCTCCCTCGCCTCCCCTCCTCCTCTCCCCTCCTCCTCCTCTCTCCTCCCTCTCCTCGCGCCCTCCTCCCTCCTCCCTCCTCCCCCTCCTCCCTCCTCCCTCCTCCCTCCTCATCCTCCTCCTCTCCTCCTCTCTTCCCTCCCCTCCCTCCTCTCCTCTCTCCTCCTCCGCCCCTCCTCCCTCTCTCTCGCCTCCCTCCCCTCCCTCCTCCTCCTCCCCTCCCCCTCCTCCTCCCTCCTCCTCTCCCCTCCTCCTCCTCTCTCTCCTCTCTCCTCCTCCTCCTCCTCCCCTCTCCCTCCCCCCCTCCTCCTCCTCCTCCTCTCTCCCCTCCTCCCTCTCCCCCCTCCTCCCTCTCTCTCCTCCCTCCCCTCCCTCCTCCTCCTCCCCTCCCCCTCCCTCCTCCCCTCCTCCTCTCTCCTCCTCCCTCCCTCCCCCTCCCCCTCCCTCCTCCCCTCCTCCTCTCCCCTCCTCCCTCCTCTCTCTCCTCTCTCCTCCTCCTCCTCCTCCCTCTCCCTCCCCCCCTCCTCCTCCTCCCCCCCTCCTCCTCCTCCCTCTCTCCCCCTCCTCCTCTCTCCCCTCTCTCCTCCTCCTCTCTCCTCCCTCCTCTCTCTCCTCCCCCCTCCCTCCTCCTCTCTCCTCCTCCTCCTCTCTCTCTCCCTCCCCCCCTCCTCCTCCTCCCTCTCTCCCCTCCTCCTCTGTCCTCCCTCCCCTCTCTCCTCCTCCTCTCTCCTCCCTCTCTCTCCTCCCCTCTCCCCCTCCTCCCTCTCCCCCCCCCCCCCCTCCCCTCTCTCCTCCTCCTCTCTCCTCCCCTCTCCCCTCTCCCCCTCCTCCCTCTCCCTCCCCCCCTCCCCCCTCCTCCCTCCTCTCTGCATCACATATTGAATCTTTCCTCTCTGCAGTGCACAGTCATGGGTCCTCTGTGCGCATGCGCACCACCACATCCTGCTGATCGATAAATCTGGCCCGGACTGACCCGAGTTATGAATTAAAGATCAGTGACCCAGCCCGGCTCGGTTCTGGTCTCGGTGATCATCATCCAGATCAAAGACAATAAAAATAAAGAAGACTTCCGTTCACGCATCTCTGCGGGACACACGCACACACGCACACACACACGCAGATACACACGCGCGCGCGCACACACACACACAGATACGCGCCCGCACACGCACACAAACACACACACAGATACGCGCGCGCACACGCACACAGACACACGCACACACACACTGATCTGTGTAGTCCGGTCCGGTCCGGTCCGGTTCGGGCCTACCTGGCGCACCGTCCGCTCCTTTTCCGCCGTTTGGGAATCTTCATCTGGGATTTTATTTCGGCACAAAACGTCCTGGTCCAGAAAACCCACCGTTCCTCTGAAGGGGGGCCGGGCTTTGGGCCTCACACTCCCGCAGGACTAAACCACCATCGGTGTCTCCTCTAACAGTCCTCGGTATCAAACCGGACCGGGTCCGAACCCCAGACCGGCCTCCTGCAGGACCGGGACGCACCGAGCCACAAAACCAGTTTTATTCCCCAGTAGCGCTCCGTCCGGGTCCGGGTCCGGGTCCGGGTCCTCCTCCGGTTCTCCGCTGCTGCAGGAGGATGGATGGGAGGATGCGGACTGGTCCTCCTCCTCCTGCTGGACCGGATCCAGGAGTCAAACCCAGGACTTAAAGGAGCAGATCCAGAATCCCGGCTGAGGCGGACCCGGGCCGGCAGACGGACGCGGTCTGTGGGTGTCAGGTTCTCCGGATCCAGCCTGTTTGTCCGCACTGCAGCTCCGCAACCAGCAGCGTCAAACCGCGTCACCGCACACTACCACAACATCCGGTCACTGCTTTCAAAATAAAAGCCCCTGTGAGCTCACAGCTGACGTCACTGACGTTATTAAAAATATGAAACGTCTGTGACGTCATTTAAATTTAAAGTATTTCATAAAAATGAAAAAAACTGAATCTGCAGCTGATGTTCAAACTTTAAAACTTTAAACAAGAAGAAACCAACATCAACACCCACAACCTGCAGTTCCTCTAACGTCCACCTGAGGCTGGCTCCAGAAGTGAGTCAGTCTCCATAAGTCCCCATGTCCAAATGTCCAACTTCACAGCAGAAATAAACATGTTTACAGCCTGGTACAAAAAACAGTTTTGGTCTCTGTAGCTAATTTCCCCGTTCATGACAACTGTACTGAGGGTGAATTTATATACAACTCACCTGTTCACATTATATTAAGGCTTAAAGTTATGCAGGGTTAAGAGCGTGGACGCTTTGATTGACAGGTGGGTGTTACAGAGACTACGTCCAGGTCTTAGACAGTCTGTGACAGTCTCAGAGACTACGTCCAGGTTTTAGACAGTCTGTGACAGTCTCAGAGACTACGTCCAGGTTTTAGACAGTCTGTGACAGTCTCAGAGACTACGTCCAGGTTTTAGACAGTCTGTGACAGTCTCAGAGACTACGTCCAGGTTTTAGACAGTCTGTGACAGTCTCAGAGACTACGTCCAGGTTTTAGACAGTCTGTGACAGTCTCAGAGACTACGTCCAGGTTTTAGACAGTCTGTGACAGTCTCAGAGACTATGTCCAGGTTTTAGACAGTCTGTGACAGTCTCAGAGACTACGTCCAGGTTTTAGACAGTCTGTGACAGTCTCAGAGACTACGTCCAGGTTTTAGACAGTCTGTGACAAACAGTCTGTGACAGTCTCAGAGACTACGTCCAGGTTTTAGACAGTCTGTGACAGTCTCAGAGACTACGTCCAGGTTTTAGACAGTCTGTGACAGTCTCAGAGACTACGTCCAGGTTTTAGACAGTCTGTGGCAGTCTCAGAGACTACGTCCAGGTTTTAGACAGTCTGTGACAGTCTCAGAGACTACGTCCAGGTTTTAGACAGTCTGTGACAGTCTCAGAGACTACGTCCAGGTTTAGACAGTCTGTGACAGTCTCAGAGACTACGTCCAGGTTTTAGACAGTCTGTGACAGTCTCAGAGACTACGTCCAGGTTTTAGACAGTCTGTGACAGTCTCAGAGACTGACGTTTGTGTTTCTCTCAGTGTGGTGATAAATGATCACAGACTGAAACAAACGCTGGTTTCAGTTTCAGTCTCACATTTCGGACTGAGATCCTCCTGCAGCTTCATCCACCTGAACCCAGTCCAAAACAGTCTAAACTGTCCAAACTGTCCAAACTGTCCAACCTGTCCAACCAGTCCAACCAGTCAAAACAGTCCAACCTGTCCAACCAGTCCAACCAGTCCAAACAGTCCAAACAGTCCAACCAGTCCAAACATTCCAACCAGTCCAAACATTCCAACCAGTCCAACCAGTCCAACCAGTCCAACCTGTCCAACCAGTCCAAACAGTCCAACCTGTCCAACCTGTCCAAACAGTCCAACCAGTCCAAACATTCCAACCAGTCCAACCAGTCCAACCAGTCCAAACAGTCCAACCAGTCCAAACATTCCAACCAGTCCAACCAGTCCAAACAGTCCAACCTGTCCAACCAGTCCAAACATTCCAACCAGTCCAACCAGTCCAAACAGTCCAACCAGTCCAACCAGTCCAACCAGTCCAAACAGTCCAACCAGTCCAACCTGTCCAACCAGTCGAACCAGTCCAAACAGTCCAACCAGTCCAAACATTCCAACCAGTCCAACCAGTCCAACCAGTCCAAACAGTCCAACCAGTCCAACCAGTCCAAACAGTCCAACCAGTCCAAACAGTCCAACCAGTCCAAACATATTTCAAGTTCAAACTGATGAACTTTTCCTGAATATCATTCTTTCAATAGTGTTGACAGGATGAAGAAAAGAGTGACAAACACCTGTTTGAAGCGTCAACAGGTGAACAGGTGACAGTATCTTCATCAGGTATGAAAGGGCTCGTTCACATGAAGGACGGGGCGAGGTCCAACACCTTCAGCGTTTGTGGACTCACAGTCTGAATGAGTTCCTGGATTTCACCGTCTACAATCCAGAATCTCATTCAAAGATTCAGAGAATCAGAGAAATCTCAGAACCAGCACTGAGTGTCCGTGACCTCCGACCCCTCAGGCAGAGACAGAGACAGATATCAACCACATCCAGAAACACCGGACCAGAACATCTGAGACCGACTGACAGGTCCACATCTGTGACGTCCCCACAGACTGTCTAAAACCTGGACGTAGTCTCTGAGACTGTCACAGACTGTCTAAAACCTGGACGTAGTCTCTGAGACTGTCACAGACTGTCTAAAACCTGGACGTAGTCTCTGAGACTGTCACAGACTGTCTAAAACCTGGACGTAGTCTCTGAGACTGCCACAGACTGTCTAAAACCTGGACGTAGTCTCTGAGACTGTGACAGACTGTCTAAAACCTGGACGTAGTCTCTGAGACTGTCACAGACTGTCTAAAACCTGGACGTAGTCTCTGAGACTGTCACAGACTGTCTAAAACCTGGACGTAGTCTCTGAGACTGTCACAGACTGTCTAAAACCTGGACGTAGTCTCTGAGACTGTCACAGACTGTCTAAAACCTGGACGTAGTCTCTGAGACTGTCACAGACTGTCTAAAACCTGGACGTAGTCTCTGAGACTGTCACAGACTGTCTAAAACCTGGACGTAGTCTCTGTAACACCCACCTGTCAATCAAAGCGTCCACGCTCTTAATCCTGCATAACTTTAAGCCTTAATATAATGTGAACAGGTGAGTTGTATATAAATTCACCCTCAGTACAGTTGTCATGAACGGGGAAATTAGCTACAGAGACCAAAACTGTTTTTTGTACCAGGCTGTAAACATGTTTATTTCTGCTGTGAAGTTGGACATTTGGACATGGGGACTTATGGAGACGGACTCACTTCTGGAGCCAGCCTCAGGTGGACGTTAGAGGAACTGCAGGTTGTGGGTTTTTACTGCTGATACTTTTACCTCATGAAGCTGAGAATACTCGAGTACTTTCATGAAGTCACTCCGTATTATATTTTTGCTTTTATTTTGAAAATACGGACCGGAAGCTGTGATCTGATCGGCGGCGCTGCTCGGTCCCACCCTCTAACCAACACCTGAACGCCTCATCACCCCTTCACTTACCGGGCCTGTCCTAACGTTGTTTAAACGCCTCCTCCGGTCTACCGGAGCGACGGCAGGCTTTTATTTTGTGTTTTCTGACACACACACACACACACACACTCACACACACACACACACACACACACACACACACTGTTCAGCGTCGTGTCTCTGTTCGATGCTCGCTTCGATCAGCTGTTTGTTTGTTTGTTTGTTTGTTTGTTTGTTTGTTTGTTTGTTTTCTTACCTGATCGTCGTTTTCCGACCGGAGCCGAGAATGATGCTCTGCTCCATGTCTGCATCCGCAGCATCAGCACCACACACACACACACACACACACACACACACACACACACACACACACACAGCTCCACACTGCCACCTGCTGACCCGGAGTCTGACTCGAGTACTCTCAGCTTCATGTAGTTAAAGTACTCAAGTACTCTGAGCTTCATGTAGTTAAAGTACTCGAGTACTCTCAGCTTCATGTAGTTAAAGTACTCGAGTACTCTGAGCTTCTTGTAGTTAAAGTACTCGAGTACTCTCAGCTTCATGGAGTTAAAGTACTCGAGTACTCTCAGCTTCATGTAGTTAAAGTACTCGAGTACTCTAACTACTCGAGTACTCTCAGCTTCATGGAGTTAAAGTACTCGAGTACTCTAACTACTCGAGTACTCTCAGCTTCATGTAGTTAAAGTACTCGAGTACTCTCAGCCTCATGTAGTTAAAGTACTCGAGTACTCTCAGCTTCATGGAGTTAAAGTACTCGAGTACTCTCAGCTTCATGGAGTTAAAGTACTCGAGTACTCTCAGCTTCATGTAGTTAAAGTACTCGAGTACTCTCAGCTTCATGGAGTTAAAGTACTCGAGTACTCTCAGCTTCATGTAGTTAAAGTACTCGAGTACTCTCAGCTTCATGGAGTTAAAGTACTCGAGTACTCTCAGCCTCATGGAGTGAAAGTACTCGAGTACTCTAACTACTCGAGTACTCTCAGCTTCATGGAGTTAAAGTACTCGAGTACTCTAACTACTCGAGTACTCTCAGCTTCATGTAGTTAGAGTACTCGAGTACTCTCAGCTTCATGGAGTTAAAGTACTCGAGTACTCTCAGCTTCATGGAGTTAAAGTACTCGAGTACTCTAACTACTCGAGTACTCTCAGCTTCATGGAGTTAAAGTACTCGAGTACTCTAACTACTCGAGTACTCTCAGCTTCATGTAGTTAGAGTACTCGAGTACTCTCAGCTTCATGGAGTTAAAGTACTCGAGTACTCTAACTACTCGAGTACTCTGAGCTTCATGTAGTTAGAGTACTCGAGTACTCTCAGCTTCATGTAGTTAAAGTACTCGAGTACTCTCAGCTTCATGTAGTTAAAGTACTCGAGTACTCTGAGCTTCATGTAGTTAAAGTACTCGAGTACTCTCAGCCTCATGGAGTTAAAGTACTCGAGTACTCTCAGCTTCATGTAGTTAAAGTACTCGAGTACTCTCAGCTTACTCTCAGCTTCATGTAGTTAAAGTACTCGAGTACTCTCAGCTTCATGTAGTTAAAGTACTCGAGTACTCTGAGCTTCATGGAGTTAAAGTACTCGAGTACTCTCAGCTTCATGTAGTTAAAGTACTCGAGCACTCTCAGCTTCATGTAGTTAAAGTACTCGAGTACTCTCAGCCTCATGTAGTTAAAGTAGTTAAAGTACTCGAGTACTCTCAGCCTCATGTAGTTAAAGTACTCGAGTACTCTCAGCTTCATGTAGTTAAAGTACTCGAGTATTCTGAGCTTCATGTAGTTAAAGTACTCGAGTACTCTCAGCTTCATGTAGTTAAAGTACTCGAGTACTCTCAGCTTCATGTAGTTAAAGTACTCGAGTACTCTGAGCTTCATGTAGTTAAAGTACTCGAGTACTCTCAGCCTCATGTAGTTAAAGTAGTTAAAGTACTCGAGTACTCTCAGCCTCATGTAGTTAAAGTACTCGAGTATTCTGAGCTTCATGTAGTTAAAGTACTCGAGTACTCTCAGCTTCATGTAGTTAAAGTACTCGAGTACTCTCAGCTTCATGTAGTTAAAGTAGTTAAAGTACTCGAGTACTCTCAGCCTCATGTAGTTAAAGTACTCGAGTACTCTCAGCTTCATGTAGTTAAAGTACTCGAGTACTCTCAGCTTCATGTAGTTAAAGTACTCGAGTACTCTCAGCTTCATGGAGTTAAAGTACTCGAGTACTCTCAGCTTCATGTAGTTAAAGTACTCGAGTACTCTCAGCTTCATGGAGTTAAAGTACTCGAGTACTCTCAGCCTCATGGAGTGAAAGTACTCGAGTACTCTAACTACTCGAGTACTCTCAGCTTCATGGAGTTAAAGTACTCGAGTACTCTAACTACTCGAGTACTCTCAGCTTCATGTAGTTAGAGTACTCGAGTACTCTCAGCTTCATGGAGTTAAAGTACTCGAGTACTCTCAGCCTCATGGAGTGAAAGTACTCGAGTACTCTAACTACTCGAGTACTCTCAGCTTCATGGAGTTAAAGTACTCGAGTACTCTAACTACTCGAGTACTCTCAGCTTCATGTAGTTAGAGTACTCGAGTACTCTCAGCTTCATGGAGTTAAAGTACTCGAGTACTCTAACTACTCGAGTACTCTGAGCTTCATGTAGTTAGAGTACTCGAGTACTCTCAGCTTCATGTAGTTAAAGTACTCGAGTACTCTCAGCTTCATGTAGTTAAAGTACTCGAGTACTCTGAGCTTCATGTAGTTAAAGTACTCGAGTACTCTCAGCCTCATGGAGTTAAAGTACTCGAGTACTCTCAGCTTCATGTAGTTAAAGTACTCGAGTACTCTCAGCTTACTCTCAGCTTCATGTAGTTAAAGTACTCGAGTACTCTCAGCTTCATGTAGTTAAAGTACTCGAGTACTCTGAGCTTCATGGAGTTAAAGTACTCGAGTACTCTCAGCTTCATGTAGTTAAAGTACTCGAGCACTCTCAGCTTCATGTAGTTAAAGTACTCGAGTACTCTCAGCCTCATGTAGTTAAAGTAGTTAAAGTACTCGAGTACTCTCAGCCTCATGTAGTTAAAGTACTCGAGTACTCTCAGCTTCATGTAGTTAAAGTACTCGAGTATTCTGAGCTTCATGTAGTTAAAGTACTCGAGTACTCTCAGCTTCATGTAGTTAAAGTACTCGAGTACTCTCAGCTTCATGTAGTTAAAGTACTCTCAGCTTCATGTAGTTAAAGTACTCGAGTACTCTCAGCTTCATGTAGTTAAAGTACTCGAGTACTCTGAGCTTCATGTAGTTAAAGTACTCGAGTACTCTCAGCCTCATGTAGTTAAAGTAGTTAAAGTACTCGAGTACTCTCAGCCTCATGTAGTTAAAGTACTCGAGTATTCTGAGCTTCATGTAGTTAAAGTACTCGAGTACTCTCAGCTTCATGTAGTTAAAGTACTCGAGTACTCTCAGCTTCATGTAGTTAAAGTACTCGAGTACTCTGAGCTTCATGTAGTTAAAGTACTCGAGTACTCTCAGCCTCATGTAGTTAAAGTAGTTAAAGTACTCGAGTACTCTCAGCCTCATGTAGTTAAAGTACTCGAGTACTCTGAGCTTCATGTAGTTAAAGTACTCGAGTACTCTCACCTGCAGATGTATAATGTGTTCATTTTGTTTTTGTGTTTTTTATGAACTGGTTAGTGATGACGTCAGACTGAGGACCTGAAGGAGGACAGCTGCGGTGACACGTGACCTCCAGCAGGGGGCGTCAGATTATTTTACTTTACTTTACTTTACTTTACTTTACTTTACTTTACTTTACTTTGATGTTTCAGGAAAATAATCTGTAATTTCAAACTAATTTAAGGCGGTATGGAGAAATCTGAAGAGTGATCCAAGAAGAGACGAGCAAAGTCGAATTCATATTATTTTTTCTTTACCTGCATTTTTGTGTCTTTCATGTCTTTGTTGGTTTGTTTCTATTTATTTCGTCTTTTGCTTTTGAGGCTGTGATTACGTTGCTGTCCTTTAAAGTATATCATATATTTTTAATATATGTGGGAGGGGGCGGGTTCATAATGTAAAGTTTGTTATGTTACAATTCAATAAACATTTTTTTATTAAAAATGATTTTTTGTATGTTTACAGAGTTTTATATATTTATGTTTCCTGTTGTCACGTTGACACAGTTTCTTTAAAGTTTTTAATATATTTTCCATGTTTCCTGTCAGGACATGGAAACATGGAAACATCAGTGTAAATATTCTTTATGTGAAAATACAGATTTCATGTGTTTCTACAGGACAGATATATAAAAATAAATCATGGATATGACTGTGGACACATTGCACTTTTACAATCGACACGAAACACTGAGATGACTCGAGTATAAACTGAATATAAATCAGAGTATCGGCTTCCCTTCACATGGATTTGTGCATCGTTGATTACACTGAGCTGAACGTCGGGTTGGAAAAGTTCCCGCTCTGAGCTTCTTCGTGCTCAGCGAAGTCTTCGGGGTCGAGATCGGCCTCAAACATGCGCTGCAGCAGAGCGTCCACTGTCCGATACCCTGACAGGAAACACACATCATCATCAGTACTGATAATCAATACAGTGATCGACAGGCCTTTCAAAATAAAATCAACCACTCGTTGTCATATCCTGGACCTTCTTACTTTTTGAAGCAATTTTAAACATCAGGGTGGGTTTGCTGTGTGCTGATTGGCCGGTTCCCTGGTCACTGTCAGTGGTTTCCATGGCGTTCACCAAGTTATCCTCCAACTTCTCCCTGATGGACAGAACAACACGGATGATTATCAAACACGCTGAAGTTTCATGGACGCGCTGAGGCCGTGGAGCAAACAGATGACAGGTCGTCATGGTAACGCACTGTGCCACAGCCAGCTCCAGCTCCTCGATCTTCCTCTCCAGAGATGTCTGCAGGTTGCTCTTCTCCACCGAGTACTCCACGAAGAACGCCTCGAGGACGAACGCCACGAAGATACTGAAAGATAACAGGAAGTGATGCGCCATCATGATTACACAACAGGTGGACATCGGTGATGACAATGACCTCCACCCGACAGTGAGACCTTAAAGCCTGATGATGACGACACCGTCAGTCTTACTTGATAATGACGATGACGACCACGATGTGGAAGAGGACGAAGAAGATCCTGGCTGACGTGTGCGTGACGGAGGCAAAGCCGCTGCTGAGGAGTGAGGTCACGTTAAGGAATCACAGAAACACAAATCTGAAGAAGTTTCCACTCCCCGAGTGTGAGGCGTTCAGGTACAAAGGATATCATGCCACTGGTTGACCACAGTGAGCTCCACCAGCAGGATGAAGGAGGACACCACGTTGTTGAAGTTGTTCTTGCAGTAGTTGAGTTGTGCGAAGGCCGTTCCTTTGAGCAGAATGTTTCCACAGTACGCCTTCTCGGGGTCGCTCGAGTCCTCCCCGAAAAACTTCACCCTCCCTTTGAACAGCTCCATCCCCACCATGGCAAAGATGTAGTACACCACCTGAGGAGCACAAGCCGGCTTCACTGAAGTTATGAGCTCCCCTCAGGATGAATTCTGATCACTTTCTTTCACACTCTTTACTGAGCAACTTACAACGATCAGCTGTCCAAATGTGAGGATCGCTGGTCCAATCCTGATCAGAGTGTTGATGATTGCACGAAACCTAACAGAGAATTCAGTCCATGG
The DNA here is from genome assembly GCA_018985215.1 of Larimichthys polyactis. Taxonomy (NCBI): domain Eukaryota; kingdom Metazoa; phylum Chordata; class Actinopteri; family Sciaenidae; genus Larimichthys; species Larimichthys polyactis. Next base: position 28,732 of record JAFMOB010000413.1, read on the forward strand.
TTAGTAAAGATGAACAGACCGATCAGGACGACAGAATAAATGGACGAATCAAGCGTGCTTCCTTCACCTCTTCCCAGGCGTCCGATCATTCTATGGTTGCGTACAGGTAGATTCCCTGACTGACTACAATGTACAAATAGTCGAGGGTGACGTTAAAGATCAAACCGTTTGATGCTGTCCACCACCCGGATCAGTCTGAGGACTCGCAGGATGAAGACGATGTCCAGGATCTGACGGCTGGTGTAACCCCCCGCTACAACAGGACGGGAATGAAAACATGAACAGGTACTCACATCAGTCAGGTGGTCAAATATATAAATATACATTCATTACCTGACAACATCATCATACATACACAAACGTGTTTTATTCAATAAGAAACCAAATTATCAATAATGATTTGGTTTCAGTGCCGTTTGCTCCACACGCTGGCTAAAAAGACAACTTCACAAATATTGGACAACTTCATTTGAGTAAGTGTAGATGACAGGGACGGGAGCTGGGATGATCGGCTGCTTCTTCTTTGTTCAGTCTGAGCTACAAAAGACATCTGAAGGGGGACTGTAGTCGAGTTTAAGTTGAAGAGGATCCAGATACATACAAGACTGCGTCATCTGCATACAGGTGGACAATGTAAGTCTGTGCTGAGTGTAGACTGTCAGTAGTAGAGGACCCAGTAGAGAGCCGTTACTACAAAGACGTGTACTTTCAAAGACCAACAAACCAGTGAATGCATGATTTGATCTGAGCCGATAATTACTCCTCTCAGCACTTCGTTAGATCTTTGTGACTGCAGCTGATCGGCCGTACCTTTAAACAGAAATCAAACAGCACTTACATGCCGTCATGGCGGAGTTGATGATCGTGGCGATGAGGGCGGAGACGACGATGATGGTGTCGAACCTGAAACACAAAACAAACTTAAGAATAAAAAAGAAGAAACAGCGGCGATGATGCTGGAAATGAAGCACCGTTCACGTGGCGTCAGTGTGACATCATCAACAAACACATGGAAGTATTAAAGGTCCAGTGTGTCAGATTCATAATCTTCATAATCTTCATAACTCTGTGTTTCAGCAATAAAGACGCAGAGAGGCCACCGTGTTTCTACAGTAGCCTAGAGCGGACAAACTAAACTTTCTGGTACTTTTGCAGCAGACGTAGTTTCAGGGACTCTACGCCACTAAATCGCACACACTGGTCCTTTAATGAAGCCGGAGTCTGCGCCGTGCAGTCCGTTCACCCCAGGTCACCTGGACTATCGCACCAGATGAAGCCGCTGCAGCCCCAGAACGCTTCGTTAAAACAGAGACGCCTGCAAACACCTCCGGCTACAAACAAGCTCAGTCCTTACTCTTTGTGAAGCTCAAGCTCCTCTCCTGTAGAACCAGCTCCCAGTTCTGGTTCTGGTTCTGGATGCAGACCCCCTCTCCATATTGAACAGTAGAGCTAGCTCAGGTGAGTCCATTAATACATGTACTAGTTACTAATGTCGCTTCTTCAGCAGCTTCAGCTGGCACACATCAGTTCTGTGTTTCAGCGTTGATCATTCACGCGTGTTTCTAATGTTCTGACCCGCTCATGTCCGGAGACCCGGAGGACAAGAAACAGAAACAGCTGTGAGTAGAAGTCACTGTGTGACTGGACAGGTGTGCCGAACAAAGTGTCTGAAAGAAGAAGCTCAAAGCAGTGAGCAGCTTTTTACTTGACTTGACTTCATATGAGCTGTGAGACACGTGACAGCGCTGACTGATCCCTGATCTTAAATGTTTTCATTCAGCTTTTATCAGCAGCTTTCCTCCCGTCATGTTAAAGGACTTCCTGCACACTAAAATCAATTCTTCACATTCCTGGAATGTTAACGAGCAGTCTGATGAAAATACTTTCCTGTGTTCATGACTTTACATGTTACAACTTTTCTAACTAAAGACGGACTGCTGTCGGCGACTCGCTAGTTTTTGATCAGAAGTAATGTAATCAGAACAAATACTCGATTACAGCTGAACACAGTTACACTGTGGGATTACACAGATTGGTTGTATCAGAATGATTTAGTGTGGAGGTGAACTTTTTGTTTTTGCGTCATAAGCAGAAGCTTCAATGAGACGTCAGCGGCCTCACCAGTTCCAGAAGCTGTGTCTGGAGAAGAAGGCTCGGGGCTCGAACACGTACAGCTTCAGCACGATCTCCAGCAGGTACAGAGCCAGGAACACCCACTCAGAGTTCGCGATCAGCGGATTCTCCTCGTCCAGACCGATGAACACGGCGTTCACCAGGATGATCAGGTCGTACACGATCACGAAGGCCCTGAAACACACACACACACACACACACACACACACACACACACACACACAGACACAGACACAGACAGACACAGACACACACACACACACACACAGACACACACACACACACAGACACACACACACACAGACACACACACACACACAGACACAGACACACACACACACACCAGACACACACAGCAGACACACACACACACAGACAGACACACACACACACACACACACACACACACGCAGACACAGACACACACACAGACAGACACACACAAACACACACACACACACACACACAGACAGACACACACAAACACACACACACACACACACACACGCAGACACAGACACACACACACAGACACACACACACAAAGACACACACACACGCAGACACACACAGACACACACGCAGACACACACACAGACAGACACACACACACACACAGACACACACACACAAAGACACACACAGACACACACACACACACGCAGACACACACACAGACAGACACACACAGACACACACGCAGAGACAGATACACACACACACACAGTATCACTGGAAACACCTGAGTTTATATTTCAGGTCAAAATGGCTGCTGTGGTCTGTTATCCCTCAGTGCTCCAGTACACCTGTCTGTACCTGTACGTACCTGTCTGTACCTGTACCTGTCTGTACGTACCTGTCTGTACTAAGGGTCGACCGATATATCGGCCGGCCGATATATCGGGCCGATATTAGCGTTGTCTAGGTGTATCGGCATCGGCCGATACACATGGCCGATACGGCCGATACGCATCCAGCGTCATTTACAGACAGGCGTTCAAGGGCAGCTCTGTGAAGACCCGCTATGCACGCTGCTGCAGCGCCACCCCTCCCCGTTAATGCCATGGCATGTCAAGTACCCCTGGCTGCAGCCCGCAGATCGAGGCGTGCCTCAACGTTGAGCCACGCCCACATTGAGCCACGCCCCCAACGCTTGACTCCTTTCCGGGGGCCATCTGGTGGCGGAGACTATGAACTGCAAGTGGCCGCTCTGTGGACCGCTAAAGAATATTGTGCGCAGACGAAGACGACATAAATCAGTTTGCAAAATCATTTTTTTGTTTGTTTTGACGTGCTATTTTGTGATATATGTGACAGGCAAGGGGCAAGGAAGTAACATTATTTTATTTCTGAAACAGGTTAAGCTCTGCATGTATTTGCGTTCTACACTGTAGTCAAGCCAGTAGCTCCAACATTGCAAATGCAGATGGATTACAGACTGCAAATAGACGTAGATGATTGAGAAAGTCAGCACTAACATACTACAGAATGTGGAAAAGTCCAGTTTTCAAAACAAAGCACTGCCTAAATTTCATTAAAAAGCTGTGTCTCATAAAACAAGTGTTGTACTATGCTCCTACACCCATTTTTAAATATGAGAATTTAGCTTAATAGCTTCGAGGTCGTGTGACAACCCTGTTGTTGTTGAGCCATTTCTCTTCCTTTTCAGTCTGCAGGAAGACCATGAGGCATCTGCACTGAAGTTATGGACACGCGACATTTGCAGGCATTTTCTGCTTTTGAAGTGTAGGCTACTGTCTGTGTCTTTTGTTTCCTGTTTTACTCCTCTTTTATTTTGAAGTTCAGTGTTCAGTGTGTTCAACTAAGGAATAAAATATATGCACTAAATGTAACACCTGAAAATCTCCCAGTGTATATATTTTTCTTTTTTTTTAAACAATTACAAAAATAAATAATATTTAATTATATATATATTATATTTATATTATATTATATTATATTATATTATATTATATTATATTATATTATATTATATTATATTATATACACAGAATTAAAATATTATTTACACAGAGCGGCCACTTGCAGTTCATAGTATCCGCCACCAGATGACCCCCGGAAAGGAGTCAAGCGTTGAGGGCGTGGCTCAATGTGGGCGTGGCTCAACGTTGAGGCACGCCTCGATCTGCAGGCTGCAGCCAGGGGCTTCTCTGGCATGTGCATACAGTAGCATGCGTGTGCCTGAAAATCATTAAGTGAGTCGAAAAAAACGGGAATGCTGTTTTAAGTGCGTCGCATTTAAACTGCCAACCTAAACTAGGGAGCTGTAACACTAAGAGTAGGCTATGATGCAATCACCCGCAGTTCAAAGTTCAAATGAAGTCGGTGTTGTTATCAGTCACTGTCAATTCGGCGTTTGAAGGAGTTAAACCGGCGAACACCGGTGAAGCAGCCCAGTGTGTGTGTGAGTGAGTGTGCACGCACGTGAGGGAGAGACAGATGGAGCGAGAAAAAGTGATCAGTGAGGAGCGACACAGTCATTGCTGTAGGCAGATGTCAGATTTGGGAGATATCTGCAAAACAGTCCAGGACCTATAATGAAACTTTAAGGGGGTTCGAGAAGGCTTGCTAAGCCATAGTTTAGCTTAGGCCTACGTACGGAAATATTTTTTTTAACACATGGGGTAGCGCCCTGTCAGTGTCCTCTCAGACACCGCGGGAGCAATAATGGCATGCGAGTGATTATCACTGAATAAACTTCTAAATCCCTCCTTAACGTAACTCGCCACTCATATTGTGTTTATTACAATTAAATAATTATAATAAATAAATAAATATAATTAAATTTACAGTGAGTGATGTGTGGGGTAACTAAAGACTTTTAAGTGTCTGTCATGCATATTATGCACAATTTTGTTTATTTATTATTATTATTAATAATTATTATTATTATTATTATTATTTTTAACTTGAGACCTGGAATATTTGTCATTTTTTAAACTTTTTTTAACCCATATCGGTATCGGAAATCGGGTATCGGAAATCGGGTATCGGCCATGGGCCATGGGGAAAAAATCGGTATCGCATCGGCCATCAAAAAACCCGTATCGGTCGACCCCTAGTCTGTACCTGTACCTGTACCTGTCTGTACCTGTACCTGTACCTGTACCTGTCTGTACCTGTACCTGTCTGTACCTGACCTGTCTGTACCTGTACCTGTACCTGTCTGTACCTGTACCTGTCTGTACCTGTACCTGTACGTACCTGTACCTGTCTGTACCTGTACCTGTCTGTACCTGTACCTGTACCTGTACCTGTCTGTACCTGTACCTGTCTGTACCTGTACCTGTACGTACCTGTACCTGTCTGTACCTGTACCTGTACCTGTCTGTACCTGTACCTGTACCTGTCTGTACCTGTCCGTACCTGTCTGTACCTGTACGTACCTGTACCTGTACGTACCTGTGTGTACCTGTACCTATCTGTACCTGACCTGTCTGTACCTGACCTGTCTGTACCTGTACCTACCTGTACCTGTACCTGTGTGTACCTGTACCTATCTGTACCTGACCTGTCCGTACCTGTACCTGTCTGTACCTGACCTGTCTGTACCTGTACCTACCTGTACCTGTACCTGTGTGTACCTGTACCTGTCTGTACCTGTACCTGTACGTACCTGTCTGTACCTGTCTGTACCTGACCTGTCTGTACCTGTACCTACCTGTACCTGTACCTGTACGTACCTACCTGTACCTGTACCTGTGTGTACCTGTACCTGTCTGTACCTGTCTGTACCTGTACCTGTCTGTACCTGTCTGTACCTGTACCTGTCTGTACCTGTACCTGTACCTGTCTGTACCTGTACCTGTCTGTACCTGTACCTGTACCTGTCTGTACCTCTCTGTGTGTGATGTCTGTCTCACCGGTGTTGGACCAATCGGCAGAGGAGGCGGCTGGGTGCCGACAGGTAGAGGGCGGGGCACATGCTCTGCAGTGGGTGTGGTCTTGACTTGAGTGTAATCACCTCAATGTTCAGGAGGTCGGCCAGCTGGACGAATGCCACCTTACCTGTCAATCAACCCAGAGATCAAACAAACAAACAAACATCACTTTAAAGCAGCGATGACGTCTGATCTCACACTAAGTAAGTTTGGACTCCAGGTCAGGAGACGACGCTGCTGTTAGCTCATGTTAGCTCAGGCTGCCCGGACTGCGAGCTCAGAGCACTGGGGGAATGTTAGTGTACCACAGAAGAAGAGGTTATCAGGTCCAGCAGTCAGCAGCTTCTATGGACATGATGGCAGAGGAGAAGAGAGTGAAGAGGACGCTGACGGAGGAAGCTAAGAAGAGAAAAGGAGAGAGTGAGCGAGCAAGAAGCCGCCGGACAAGAGTAAATGTGGGACTGACTTTTAGTGGTTGGTGAGAGCTTGGTGAAATAAAAGGCTGAAAGACAGACGCCGAGCTGGGCTGACTGCTGCTGGACTAGGCAGTGAGATCAGCTGCTGCTGGGACCTGGATGATGATTGGCTGTTTGATCAGAAGTAATGTAATCAGAGTAAATACTCGAGTACAGCTGGACATAGTTACACAGTGGGATTACACTCTGTGTTCTTTAAGCTTCACTGTAAAGTTAGTGCCTCAAACCTGAAAGAGCAGCTCTCTGTCTCTGTCATTATTGTGATGATTTCTTTAGTATTTAACATCAGTTTATGACAGAGGAGTTCATGTTTGATGCTGCTGAAAATGAAGTTCAGCTCGAAGATGAAACAGACTTCCTCTGTGTGGACGATGAGTCGGCACTTTGTGACTCAGCAGTCGTGGTTGTTGATGCAGAACAGAGCGACTGACCGAAGCCTCAAATGGTTTCAGTATAGACGCAGGTTAAAGAGCTCAGACCCGAGGCCGGCCTTGTGTCGACACTTTGTGATGACCCTTTAGATCTGAGCCGATCTTAGACGGTACAAACCATGAGGACACGCTGCTACCATGGGGAATGTAAGATGGAGGAGCTAACAGCACTAACAAGGCTACCAGAGGGAGAGTGTAGTATCACAGAGGCAGGCAGATAGACTTTGGATCAATAAAGTCGATCTGATCCTAAATCAGATATTTAAATGTATGAACGTGTTTCATAGCAGGTTTATGTGCTAAAGCTACAGTCATGCTAACTTGACAGGAAGGAAGTTCAGCGTCCTTTGACCTCTGACCTCAAGAAATCTCAATGAAAACAGGTTCAGCACACGAGTCTCATAAAGTCAATCATTACATTTTATGTGTGTGTACATGAATTACTAACAGTGACACTGTGAGGACTCGCCTTCCTTCTGGGGACAGTCACGTGTAAATCACATGTAAATCATGTAGATCGTGTAAATTACGTGTAGATCGTGTAAATCACGTGTAGATCGTGTAATCAGGTGTAGATCGTGTAGATCGTGTAAATCACGCGTAGATCGTGTAGATCAGGTGTAGATCGTGCGTAGATCGTGTAAATCACGTGTAGATCGTGTAAATCACGTGTAGATCACGCCTAGATTGTGTAAATCACGTGTAAATCTTGTAGATCATGTAAATCACGTGTAAATTACGTATAAATTACGTGTAAATTACGTATAAATTACGTGTAAATTACGTATAAATTACGTGTAAATTACGTGCAGATCGTGTAAATCACGTGTAGATCGTGTAGATCGTGTAAATCACGTGTAGATCGTGTAAATCACGTGTAGATCGTGTAAATAACGTGTAAATAACGTGTAAATAACGTGTAAATAACGTGTAAATCACATCTAGATCGTGTAGATCACGCGTAGATCGTGTAGATTGTGTAAATCACGTGTAGATCGTGTAAATCACGTGTAGATCGTATAGATCGTGTAAATCAGGTGTAGATCGTGTAAATCAGGTGTAGATCGTGTAAATCACGTGTAGATCGTGTAAATCACGTGTAAGTCGTGTAGATCGTGCGTAGATTGTGTAAATCACGTGTAGATCGCGCCTTGATCGTGTAAATCACGTGTAAATCGTGTAAATCACGTGTAAATTACGTGTAAATCATGTAGATCGTGTAGATCACGTGTAGATCGTGTAATCAGGTGTAGATCGTGTAGATCGTGTAGATCGTGTAGATCACGCGTAGATCGTGTAAATCAGATGTAGATCGTGCGTAGATCGTGTAAATCACGTGTAGATCACGTGTAGATCGTGTAAATCACGTGTAGATCACGCCTAGATTGTGTAAATCACGTGTAAATCTTGTAGATCATGTAAATCACGTGTAAATTACGTATAAATTACGTGTAAATTACGTATAAATTACGTGTAAATTACGTGCAGATCGTGTAAATCACGTGTAGATCGTGTAGATCGTGTAAATCACGTGTAGATCGTGTAAATCACGTGTAGAATGTGTAGATCGTGTAAATAACGTGTAAATAACGTGTAAATAACGTGTAAATCACATGTAAATTACATGTAAATCACATCTAGATCGTGTAGATCACGCGTAGATCGTGTAGATTGTGTAAATCACGTGTAGATCGTGTAAATCACGTGTAGATCGTATAGATCGTGTAAATCAGGTGTAGATCGTGTAAATCAGGTGTAGATCGTGTAAATCAGGTGTAGATCGTGTAAATCACGTGTAAGTCGTGTAGATCGTGCGTAGATCGTGCGTAGATCGTGTAGATCGTGCATAGATCGTGTAAATCAGGTGTAGATCGTGTAAATCACGTGTAGATCACGCGTAGATCGTGTAGATCAGGCGTAGATCGTGTAAATCAGGTGTAGATCGTGTAGATCAGGTGTAGATCGTGTAGATTGTGTAAATCACATGTAGATCATGTAGATCGTGCGTAGAACGTGCGTAGATCAGGTGTAGATCGTGTAAATCACGTGTAGATCGTATAGATCGTGTAAATCAGGTGTAGATCGTGTAAATCAGGTGTAGATCGTGTAAATCAGGTGTAGATCGTGTAAATCACGTGTAGATCGTGCGTAGATCGTGCGTAGATCGTGTAGATCGTGCGTAGATCGTGTAAATCATGTGTAGATTGTGTAGATCGTGTAAATCACGTGTAGATCGTGTGAATCACGTGTAGATCGCGTAGATCGTGTAAATCAGGTGTAGATCAGGTAAATCAGGTGTAGATCAGGTAAATCAGGTGTAGATCGTGTAAATCAGGTGTAGATCACGTGTAGATCGTGTAAATCAGGTGTAGATCACGTGTAGATCGTGTAAATCATGTGTAGATTGTGTAGATCGTGTAAATCATGTGTAGATTGTGTAGATCGTGTAAATCATGTGTAGATCGCGTAGATCGTGTAAATCAGGTGTAGATCAGGTAAATCAGGTGTAGATCGTGTAAATCAGGTGTAGATCGTGTAGATCGTGTAAATCACGTGTAGATCGTGTAAATCACGTGTAGATCGTGTAGATCACGTGTAGATCGAGTAAATCACGTGTAGATCGCGAAGATCGTGTAAATCACGTGTAGATCGTGTAGATCACGTGTAGATCGTGTAAATCACGTGTAGATCGTGTAGATCACGTGTAGATCGAGTAAATCACGTGTAGATCGCGAAGATCGTGTAAATCAGGTGTAGATCGTGTCGATCGTGTAAATCACACGTAGATCGTGTAGATCACTCGTAGATCGTGTAGATCACTCGTAGATCGTGTAAATTACGTGTAGATCGTGTAGATCGTGTAAATCACGTGTAGATCGTGTAAATCACGCGTAGATCGTGTAGATCACATGTAGATTGTGTAGATCGTGTAAATCAGGTGTAGATCATGTAAATCAGGTGTAGATCGTGTAAATCAGGTGTAGATCGTGTAGATCGTGTAAATCACGTGTAGATCATATGTCGATCGTGTTAATCACGTGTAGATCGTGTAGATCGTGTAGATCGTGTAAATCAGGTGTAGATCGTGTAAATCACGTGTAGATCGTGTAAATCACGTGTAGATCGTGTAGATCATATGTAGATCGTGTTAATCACGTGTAGATCGTGTAGATCGTGTAAATCAGGTGCACCCCCCCTCACCGATGCAGCCCTGGTTCTTGTCGTCAGAGACGCTCCACAGCAGCTCTCGGTGGGCATTGCTGATGTCGGGCTGGACCAGTCGGACCACTTGGTTCCAGTTGGCCTGGGTCACGACCGGCTCACCGCCCTCCTCCCTCTGCTCCTGCAGCACGGCGAACGCTCGCGCCATCTTGTGCCTTTTGGCCCGAACTAGCTGCCGTATCTCCTCCTGTTGGACAGAGAGAGCGTTTCAACGATTCACCGTTCGAACCTGATCAGCTGATCGTTTTTGACTTTATTCACTGAGCAACAGACTGCATCACATTTAACTACATCTGTGCTAAAATCGGAACTTTGTTTTATTTTCACGACTTTTTTAAATGTTTCTGTCATTGTTTGAAAAATTCTGTTAAATTACTAAAACCTCAGCAGACAAAACAAACACATTTGTTTTCTGGATTTGTTTAGGAGCATATCTTAACCTCTCCAACATGGTGCCGTGTGTCAGAACACATCAGGATCAAGTTCAAGTTCAAGTCTGCAAGGCTGAATAATAAAGACCTTTTCAAGGTTTTCCAGGACTTGACTATTTACAGTGCTGCACCAGCTGATCAGACACGACTACCTGAAGGTTACCTTGAGGTTACCTGGAGGTTACCTGTTGTCGCAGTTGTCTGTGCGGTTTGGTGATATGCACCAATGAAGTGAAATAATAAATCAAAGCGTCTCCTGGATTCATTTACAGTTTATTGACGAGCTCCTGCAGAGAGTGTTGCATTGTGGGTTTGTAGTCTTCAGGTCACTAACAGACTGACAGATGGACTTGGCCTCCGCCGTACCTTCAGGTATTTCTTGTAGTTGTTGTAGACGACGGCCAAGAAGACGGACATGAAGATGTAAGTGTTGATGAGGATGTACAAAATGAAGAAGATGGCGAAGACGAAGCTGGCGTTGTATGCCGGCATCCTGCCAACGAGAAGCAGAAATAAAAAACGCTGCAGGTCAGATTCTAAGAGTCACGTCCTTCTTCTTTTCTGAGGAGCCGTGAAGCTTCGTCATCGCTCTCCAGGTCGATGAACGGGCACACAAACAGGAAGTCCACACAAAAACTAAAAGTTTGAACACAAAATGATTTGAGGTGCCAACGGTGATGCTCGAGGAGGTCAGAGGTCACCACAGTGAGACAGAGAACTGAAATGAAGTCTTACATGACGTCAGGACTGTTGGCGGTGGTGACGAGGACGTACAGATCGAAGACAATGTCCAGGTAGTTAAAGAAGTACGGAGATCCATCAATGGTCTTCAGGCCTCTACACACACACACACACACACACACACACACACACACACACACACACACAGACACACTTATAAAACTAAAGAAATAATGAGCCTTAAAGAACAAAAATGTCATGGGGATGTCTCAGAGACTACGTCCAGGTTTTAGACAGTCTGTGTGTTGGACTGAGTGGACTCACCGTTTGCCCAGCAGTTTGAGAGCCATGAGGGAGAACATGAGGAGGCTGAACATGAAGAGCAGGAAGACGTAGAAGATCTGAGGCAGAGCGTTCCGGATGCTTCTGAACGCTCTGCGGAGCTGAACACAAACAAACAGACAAACTGAGTTTGTCCCACAGGACACAAACGCCACACAGGACATCGGCTAATGATGCGTTCAGGCGCCATCAGCTCACAAGGATGTTCCACGTTTAGCAGCAGGAAGTTTAAACATTTATGATGCACAGATTACAGAGACACACCTGAACACACTGAATATGAGAATCTGCAGAACTCATGTTTGTTTGCTTTAAACATTTTGTAGGAATAAGATTACATTTAAAGCAACGCTGGATAGAAATCAGAACACAAACCAGCGTTTGTTGTCTCCAGTCTCAGAGTGTAATCCCACTGTGTAACTATGTCCAGCTGTACTCGAGTATTTACTCTGATTACATTAGACCCAGCAGCAGCTGATCTCAGTGACTAGTCCAGCAGCAGTCAGCCCAGCTCGGCGTCTGTCTTTCAGCCTTTTATTTCACCAAGCTCTCACCAACCACTAAAAGTCAGTCCCACATTTACTCTTGTCCGGCGGCTTCTTTACAATTTGCTGGTGCTCTGAGCTCACACTCCGGGCAGCCCAGCTAACAGCGGCTAACAGACTGAGCTAACAGACTGAGCTAACAGCGCTAACAGACTGAGCTAACAGCGGCTAACAGACTGAGCTAACAGCGGCTAACAGACTGAGCTAACAGACTGAGCTAACAGCGCTAACAGACTGAGCTAACAGACTAAGCTAACAGCGCTAACAGACTGAGCTAACAGACTGAGCTAACAGCGCTAACAGACTGAGCTAACAGACTGAGCTAACAGCGCTAACAGACTGAGCTAGTTTATCAGAGGAAGGTTACCGCATGTTGATTTGAACATGCGCTCGGGTTAATAAATGAATTTCCATGACAACATGAATGAAAGTGTCACAGGTGTCACATGACACAGGTGAGACAGGCATCTGTTACCTGCCGTCCCTCTGTGACGTTGACCAATAGCAGCGGGCGCAGGACTCTGGACCAGCGGACGGCGTAACAGTTTGTAGCTTTCAGCGCTCCGTAGATGATCATATCGACCAGAGTGAGCTGCAGGACACAAAGACACAGAGACACAGAGACACAGAGACACAGAGACACAGAGAGACAGAGACACAGAGAGACAGAGAGACAGAGAGCATCACACCAACATGTTAGAGTTTCAGATGAGAAAATAAATAATGAATGAAGTGAAGCAGAGTTTCTGGAACGTTTCAAATGTTTCATGACTCATGCAAATTAACTTAAGTTGGACAAGTTCACGTCCAGGTTTTAGTGATGAGTGTTCGTCTCGTGTTCGTCTCGTGTTCGTCTCGTGTAGATGCACAGGACTGCTAACGGTTGCTAACGGTACAAAAAGACTCTGCTGGAGTGGGAACCACAAATATAGATCATGCATGTATATAATATGTGTGGATTATCATGAAGTTATGGTCACATTCAGAAGCTGAATCAGTTCACACGTTTCATATTTAATGACTTTGTTTTTCGTCCCACAGGAGTTTGAACTTTTCAGCGCGTGGTCGGATCACTGGCACTTTAACTGCACGGGCATGCTGGGAAACACAAAGATGGTTTATACGTCATCATAGAAAAGTCATTATTGTCTCATCAACAATGAATCAAACTACAGCGTCAGTCTTTGTTCTGAACACACTCAGGGGGACTTCATGTAATGTCACTGAGTCACCAGGAAGTCTTTCTGCTGACCAAGCAACCTCTCCGGCTAAAGGTTGTTTCACAACAACAGGCAGAAAGTCCGCTCAGCACATTGTGGCCATGCAGCTTGCAGACAGGAAGTCAGCACACACATTTCACCCCAAAAAACCAGGAAGTGCACGAGTCACCAACTGTCACCGGGACAAGAAGCTGGTCCTCTGTCTGAAAGCCCTGTTCGCCACGTTTGACCGCCATGTTTCTAAAGGATTCACCGGATCCTTGTAAGCTAAGAATCTGATGCTTCACACCACAAACAGAAAAAACCCAGAGTCCTCTACGCACAGGCCGAGAAGGAGAACCGCTGAGGCTGGCAACTGCTAACACGTTAGCACTAGCCAAACCTTTCATGGTTTGATTGACAGGAAAACTCCGTCCTGCTGAGAACTCATGATTACGCCATCAGCAAGTTCGTTAGTCTGGTTGCTAACGGTGCAATAAGTCTCCACAGTTTATCTAAAGACGTCTCACTACGACGTTCTCCTGGTGTTGTGAGCATCCACATCATTCACACGTTTACTTGAGTTAAGCCCCTCCCACCACATGGATGTCATGAAGCCCCTCCCACCACACGGAAGATGTCATGAAGCCCCTCCCACCATGAGGATGACGATGATGCAGATGTTTTTGGGGTCTTTCCAGAACTTGTCTCGAGGAATCACTTTGGCGTAGTGAACGAGTCGGATGGTGAAGACGAGAAGACAGAGCAGCTCCACGAGCATGGTGGCCTGAAACAAGAGAACACTGATGACACTGGTCTATGGTCCATGGCACCGGTCTGATGAAGGTGTACTTGTTCTTACCCATGTGGGCACATGGAGGACAGCAGGCTCCTCGAACAGAGCCAGAGACAGGTCGACCAGGATAAAGACGTAGAGCATCACCTGAGGGAGCCAGTGGTTGTAGCGCAGATAGAGTCTGAAGACACACAAAGGATTCAAACAGTTCCATGTGAGTCAGAGCTGTCTGAAGAAATGTGTTGTTGTCTTATTGTCTACAGCTCTTCTGTTCAACATGTTCGTCTGTAAATCAATAGGTGGACTTCAGAATAAATGAATCATTCACTTTACAATCAACCGTTAAGTTTATGTTGAGCAGTAAAATATGAAGCCAGACGTCCAAAAATTTGAAACTTAACACCTCACAAATATTTAAACTAACTTTATTAAACTTCAATAAACTGACAGTTTACCTGTTGATCCACGCTGACCTGTGATCAGGTGACCCACACTGACCTGTGATCAGGTGACCCACACTGACCTGTGATCAGGTGATCCACACTGACCTGTGATCAGGTGACCCACACTGACCTGTGATCAGGTGATCCACTCTGACCTGTGATCAGGTGATCCACACTGACCTGTGATCAGGTGACCCACACTGACCTGTGATCAGGTGATCCACACTGACCTGTGATCAGGTGACCCACACTGACCTGTGATCAGGTGATCCACAGTGACCTGTGATCAGGTGACCCACACTGACCTGTGATCAGGTGACCCACACTGACCTGTGATCAGGTGACCCACCTGTGATCAGGTGATCCACACTGACCTGTGATCAGGTGACCCACACTGACCTGTGATCAGGTGACCCACACTGACCTGTGATCAGGTGACCCACTCTGACCTGTGATTAGGTGAACGGTGTCTCTGTCATTCGTACGTCTGTTCTCACACTACGTAACTTTGGGCTCCGGGTCGGGAGAAGTACGTAACGCTTTACGGCACTAAGTCACACAGCAGCAACTATTTCAGTGATTCTGGTGAAACTGGATCATATTTTATGGAGGAAATGTTTTCTGGTTTTCCCTCTGATGTCCTCCGGCTGCTCCGCCTCAACTCTGTGATTTACAGAGTTTATGATGGACAGTGAAGTAACCTGCTGACAGCTGTAGCTGCTGTTAGCTCATGTTAGCTCAGTCTGTTAGCTGCTGTTAGCTCATGTTAGCTCAGTTTGTTAGCTGTTGTTAGCTCATGTTAGCTCAGTCTGTTAGCTGCTGTTAGCTCATGTTAGCTTGGTCTGTTAGCTGTTGTTAGCTAATGTTAGCTCAGTCTGTTAGCTGCAGTTAGCTCATGTTAGCTCAGTCTGTTAGCTACTGTTAGCTAATGTTAGCTCAGTCTGTTAGCTGCAGTTAGCTCAGTCTGTTAGCTGCTGTTAGCTCAGTCTGTTAGCTGCTGTTAGCTCATGTTAGCTCAGTCTGTTAGCTAATGTTAGCTCATGTTAGCTCAGTCTGTTAGCTCATGTTAGCTCATGTTAGCTCAGTCTGTTAGCTGCAGTTAGCTCATGTTAGCTCAGTCTGTAGCTGCTGTTAGCCGTTAGTCAGACATTTGTTTATGTGTTAATGTGAGGAAACAGCTGATCAGTCATGTGACTGTTCCCTGAGTGACAAACAGTGGTCTCACCTCACAGCCTGAGGCGACGTGTCGAAGAAGATGTTCCTGTTGTACTGAGCGTCGGACACGTAGATGGAAGCCAGGTCGAAGTCCTGAAACACACAAACCACAGCAGAGCTCCTGAACACTCCAGCCGGGGTTCACACCAGGAGACAGTGTTAACCACTGCTCCACCGTGCCACAGTTATCCATCACAACACAAGTCGATTCATCGATCAGACATTCATCTTTATACATTTAGACAGGATGCAGTGTGTGTGTGTGTGTGTGTGTGTGTGTGTGTGTGTGTGTGTGTGTGAGATATGTGCCTGAATAAAAACACACATGAAGATGTCTGGTGTCTTCGTGTAAAGATTAAATCCACAGTGAACTTTACGGAGGTTAAACTGTGAAATGTTAATGTCACACGTCTGAAGGATCGCAACAATCCGGTCCAGAACATACCTACACCCTAACCCTTTAGAACCCTTTAAACTCACTAGAACCCTTCAAACCACATAGGACCCTTTAAACCTCTAGAACCATTTAAACCATCTAGAACCCTTTAAACCATCTAGAACCCTTTAAACTACCTAGAACCCTTTAAACATCTAGAACCCTTTAAACATCTAGAACCCTTTAAACCATCTAGAACCCTTTAAACCATCTAGAACCCTTTAAACCATCTAGAACCCTTTAAACTACCTAGAACCCTTTAAACTACCTAGAACCCTTTAAACATCTAGAACCCTTTAAACATCTAGAACCATTCAAACCCCCTAGAACCCTTTAAACCACCTAGAACCCTTTAAACATCTAGAACCCTTCAAACTATCTAGAACCCTTCAAACTACCTAGAACCCTTTAAACATCTAGAACCCTTTAAACATCTAGAACCATTCAAACCCCCTAGAACCCTTTAAACCACCTAGAACCCTTTAAACATCTAGAACCATTCAAACCCCCTAGAACCCTTTAAACCACCTAGAACCCTTTAAACATCTAGAACCATTCAAACCCCCTAGAACCCTTTAAACCACCTAGAATCCTTTAAACATCTAGAACCCTTCAAACTACCTAGAACCCTTTAAACGACCTAGAACCCTTTAAACATCTAGAACCATTTAAACCACCTAGAACCCTTTAAACATCTAGAACCATGCAAACCCCCTAGAACCCTCCAAACTCATTAGAACCCTTCAAACCCTCTAGAACCATTTACACTCATTAGAACCCTTTAAACTCACTAGAACCATTCAACCCACCTAGAACCCTTTAAACATCTAGAATCCTTTAAACATCTAGAACCCTTTAAACGACCTAGAACCCTTTAAACATCTAGAACCATGCAAACCCCCTAGAACCCTTTAAACGACCTAGAACCCTTTAAACATCTAGAACCCTTTAAACTCATTAGAACCCTTCAAACCCTCTAGAACAATTTACACTCATTAGAACCCTTTAAACTCATTAGAACCCTTTAAACATCTAGGACCATGCAAACCCTCTAGAACCCTTTAAACGACCTAGAACCCTTTAAACATCTAGAACCATTTACACTCATTAGAACCCTTTAAACTCTCTAGAACCATTTACACTCATTAGAACCCTTTAAACATCTAGGACCATGCAAACCCTCTAGAACCCTTTACACTCATTAGAACCCTTCAAACCCTCTAGAACCATTTACACTCATTAGAACCCTTTAAACTCATTAGAACCCTTTAAACTCATTAGAACCCTTTACACTCATTAGAACCCTTTAAACTCATTAGAACCCTTTAAACTCATTAGAACCCTTTAAACTCATTAGAACCCTTCAAACCCTCTAGAACCCTTTACACTCATTAGAACCCTTTAAACATCTAGAACCATTTACACTCATTAGAACCCTTTAAACTCTCTAGAACCATTTACACTCATTAGAACCCTTTAAACCCTCTAGAACCCTTTACACTCATTAGAACCCTTTAAACTCATTAGAACCCTTCAAACCCTCTAGAACCCTGTAAACTCATTAGAACCCTTTACACTCATTAGAACCCTTTAAACTCATTAGAACCCTTTAAACTCATTAGAACCCTTCAAACCAGCTAGAAGAACCCTGTAGAGCTCACCTGTGGGTGGTCTCCTCGGTCACCGGCTCGTTCGTCTGGCTGTGTGCCTTCTTAGGGCCACTTACAGTCCATGAACTGATTCAGCTTCTTAAATGTGAATGTTCTGGTTTCTTTTGTCCTCTGTGACAGTGAACTCAACATCTTGATGGATTTATGAATTCATAAATTCATGAGTTGAATTGGTGCCTCACTACAAAGTGATTTCAGTTTGACAGACATCAGCTGACACTCACCTCTTTGCTTTTTGCATGGTTCCCTCCGTTTGGAGAACCTGGAGAACCTGGAGAACTCTCATCAGGAATGTTCTTCTCTGCCGCCGAGGACATCTCTCACACTTCACCACTGAGCAGAAAGTTCCCTTCAAAGTTCCCTTCAAAGTTCCCTTCAAAGTTCCCTTCAGTCTCCTCGGACAGTTTCCAGACTTGTGGTGTTCAGGTCTGAGGCAGAGCGGGTCCACATCACATGTCTTCCTCTCTGCGGAACATTTGGACCTCCATCAGCGGTTCTGTCCGACTCGGATCTGTCTCGAGCTGTTTGTCCTCGCTCATAACGCAGGACTCGTGCTGCCTTCACGGACCGCAGGAGGAAACGTGACACAGTGACGTGGTAACAAGACAGATGACGTGAGGAGAGACAGTTCACTGACCTGCAAACACGTGATGGTGACGTCATGCAACAATCACAATAACAACAGTGAAATAATTGATCAGTAATTAATCAACTGATTGAATGTTTTTTTGTTTCTGTCAACTTTAGTTTTACGGACTTTAATATGGGGCCGTGAAGGCAGCACGAGGCGTCATGTGACTCACTCTTCCGAACTGGTCTGATGACGTCACCGAAGGAGGAGGAGGAGGACCAGGACCAGGACCAGGACCAGGACCGAACAGAGAGCTCACATTAGAGCAGTTTTAAAGTCCTTTCATCAGGTCATGTTCTCTTCAGGGTCTCAGGTGATGCTGCTTATTCATTTAAACCTTTTAGAACCTTCTGGAGCTCTCGGGTCTTCGGGTCGTCTGGTCTTCTGGTCTTTGGGTCGTCTGGTCTTTGGGTCGTCTGGTCTTCTGGTCTGGACTCTAAAGTGAGAAGTCTAGAGGACTTGAAGTCTTGAGGACTTGTTGGCAGCATGTTCCTCAGATCTTTCCAGTCTTGACCTGTCTTGGTAACTTTGTGGAGTTTTCATGTCAAACAGGAAACACTTAGATTTTCAGAAAGCAGATGTTATTGTGTGTAACATTCATGCAGTGAGCCGAGCACGTCAACGTTCATATTTCACTTTTTTTTCACTTGGATCCATCGATCAGCGCTGAATAAAGATTCACCACACCACAATAAAAGCATGAACGACTTTTATTTTGACAAACCGTCACCTGGTTGCACATTAATGAAGTCATTTCCACCCGTGCATGTATTTATGATTTCATCAGAAGTTTGAATGTGACACACCTGAAGTCTTTAACGTGTCTCTGCATTTTGAAGACTTGGCTCAGTGTTTGTGTGGAGGTGCTGCCTCCTGCTGGTCACTCTGCAGTGTTACTGACATGAACTTCACTGCCGACAGGTGAAGCTGAGGCAGCGGTGGATACAGGATAGAATGAGAACTGAGGATGAATCAGTATATAAAGCATGCTGTGGGAAAACTGACATACAGAACTGAAGGGAAACATCTGGAGGAGCTTCACTGAGGTTTGGAAGAAAAAGTTGGTAATGATTGTCACAAAGTGTCCAAGCAGAAAATCCACGCAGGAGCTTTAAAACACTGAGACTCATTTATAAAACTCACATTAACACAGATCATCGACAGCGGCTCTGTGACGTCACAGAGCCTCTGTGACATCACAGAGCCGCTGTGACATCACAGAGCCGCTGTGACATCACAGAGCCGCTGTGACGTCATCTGTAAGAAATAAGGCTGTCCCTGAGAAAGAGCTCGGCAGCAGATGTTCTTCCAAAACCTGAAAATATAGTTCAGCATTAACAGAGCGTGTGCAGGTTACCCATCATGCCGTGTGCAGGTTACCCATCATGCCGTGTGCAGGTTACCCATCATGCCGTGTGCAGGTTACCCATCATGCCGTGTGTGTCCTCACCCAGAAAGACAAAAACTTTTTAAAGTTGATTTTTATTTTCCCAAAAACACAAAAAGAGAATTCCACATAAAAAATGAAAAGATTGATTTGGTTGTGTTCAGCACCTCGATGTGACCATACTATGGATCATTGATCATTATGACTCTTTACATTTTTAGTCATGACACTCTTTATTTTTTATGATCTAATGAGTAAAAATAAAGACAAAGATGAAAAGTCTTTGAATAATAACAACATGCTTTGAATTTGGAGTGAGTCATGATAAATAAAGGAAAGCATAAAACAGTTGGAATGATTCAATGTTTCTCCATAAACAGCTGAATGGAAACTCTCTTTCACCATGTTCACCATAAGAATGGAATAAGGAGATATAAAAAACGTCTGTATGAAAAATATGAAAAATACAAAGGATCAATGAGTAAACGTAAAGAAATGAAAATACAAACATGACCTTGTGTCGTGGTCTGATCATATTTTGTGGGTTCATTACTGACGGAGGAATCCTCCTTTCTTTTCTTTGGTTTTTGGTCTTTTTCTCGTCGTTTTCTGAAGAAACATCTCGACACAAATGATCAACAATAACTGCAGAAATCCTCTCAACAGCAGAAAATGTCAAACTAAAATCTGAACGTTCGTCCTGAAACACTCAATGAAAACATTTCTAAATATTTCAATCAAACCACGAATGTGCAGAACATTCACCAACAAATGTTTTCACAGAATTCAGTTAGTTTGTGTTTGTCAGAAGTTTCTCAACACAGGAGGAGACTCTTTGTCTTACAGAGGACACAGAGACACTGAGGAACCAGGTGACTGAACCCAGAACCTGAACCCAGGATAAAGAGGTTCAGTGAATGTGGTGTTGAAGGTGTGGAGGTGGATCAGTGTGTCAGAGGAGACTCTGTAGAAGGACAGAGAGCCAGCAGGACAGTCCACATACACTGCTACTCTGTCAGAGACCGAGGACGAGGAGGAGGAGGAGAAGAAGGAGGAGAAGAAGAAGGACGAGGAGGAGGAGGACGAGGAGGAAGAGGAGGGCTGGAGGTCTGTTTTTCTCTTATTGTGACAGACAGAGTAACCATCTTTATCAGAACACTGCAGACTCCAGGACTGATCATTAAATCCAAACACACAGTCGTCACCGTATCCTCTCCTCCTGATTCTTCTGTAACTCACTGATACATAAGCTCTTCCTCTCCACTCGACCTCCCAGTAACAGCGACCAGTCAGACCATCTCCACACAGCAGCTGAGGACAGCCACCAAACCTCTCTGGATGATCAGGATACGGCTGCTCCTCTGTCACGACTGTCACCTTCCTGTTGTTGTCCGACAGTTTGAGGTTTGTGTGCACTGTGTTTGTGTCCACTGTGAGTTCACAGGCATCTGATGGAGAGAACAAGACAGAATACAGCAGCAGTTTATCATCTAACACACCTGATGGGTTTATTTGTTGCTTTATTAACAGACTGACTGTTAATTAGATCCAAACTTCACAATGACTCGTCTTTTTGGATCTTCTTTCAAACTGAGAGTTGAATGCAGATACACAAGCTTTTGATTTAAACTCCTTTAACATGTGCTGCCTTGTTTTCATGAATCAAAGTGAACAAACACTTACACTTCCTCAGACCAGGTTTCAGCCTCTGCTCTCCACCATGATCCACCCTGGAGGAAGAAACAAAGAATGAACCTTCAGAAGCTTCTTCATCAATGATCTTCAGAAAGATTCACTCACATCCACCATCAAGACAAAACAACTGCATGTATAAAACACATTCATACACACACTCAATTCAACTTTACATCAAATATTCAGAAGACAAAAAGGAAACATCCAACAAATCAGATCAGATCGACTTTATTGATCCTCAGTGAGGAAATTCACTCGTTACAGCGGCTCACGATCAACAAGATGGATGATAAAATACTGAGAAATCAAGAAAGAAATTTCCTGCTGGTACAGTGGACTCCCCACGGACCAAAGGATCAGTCCTTCATGCACTGACCCGGTTCTGAGTCCGGCCTGTGGTCCACAGACGTTTCCTTTGCTGGGTGTCGTTTCCCCTTTGTCTCCATGCTTTCCTGTCTGTCTTCATCTGTCTGTCTCTCTGTCTGTCTGTCTCCATGCTTTCCTGTCTGTCTTTCCTCTTCTTAAAAAGCCCACTCTAGACCCAGAGGTCTTAGCCAACTACAGACCGATATCAAACCTTCCCTTTCTGTCTAAGATACTTGAGAAAGCTGTAGCTAATCAGCTGTGTGACTTTCTCCATAACAATAGTCTATTTGAGGATTTCCAGTCAGGATTTAGAGTGCATCATAGCACAGAGACCGCATTAGTCAAAGTTACAAATGACCTCCTAATGGCATCAGACAAAGGACTCATCTCTGTACTTGTCCTGTTAGATCTTAGTGCTGCATTTGACACCATTGACCATCAAATTCTTTTACAGAGACTGGAACATCAAACTGGCATCAAAGGAACTGCCCTAAGCTGGTTTAAGTCGTATTTCTTAGATCAATCTCAGTTTGTTCACGTCAATGATGAATCGTCCATGCAGACCAAAGTTTGTCATGGAGTCCCACAAGGTTCTGTACTTGGACCACTTCTATTCAGTTTATATATGCTTCCTTTAGGGAACATTATTAGGAATCACTCTATCAATTTTCATTGTTATGCTGACGACACCCAATTATATTTATCGATCAAGCCTGATGCATCCAATCAGTTAACTAAACTCCAAGCATGCCTTAAGGATATAAAAAGTTGGATGACCTACAATTTTCTGAAGTTAAATTCAGAAACTCTCTTTCTAGAGACTTAGTTACTTTAGATGGGATCACCCTGGCCTCCAGCTCCACTGTAAAGAATCTTGGAGTTGTTTTTGATCAGGATTTGTCCTTTAACGTCACATAAAACTAATTTCGAGGACTGCATTCTTCCACTTACGTAACATCGCTAAAATCAGACGCATTGTCTCTCAGGCGGATGCAGAAAAACTAGTCCACGCATTTGTTACTTCAAGGCTGGACTATTGTAACTCTTTGTTATCAGGCTGCTCTAATAAGTCTCTGAGGACGTTGCAGTTAATTCAGAATGCTGCTGCACGTGTTCTGACAGGAACCAAGATCAGAGATCACATCTCTCCCATTCTGGCTTCCTTGCATTGGCTCCCTGTTAAATCTAGAATAGAATTTAAATTCTTCTCCTTACTTACAAAGCTCTTCATGGTCAGGCACCATCGTATCTAAAAGAGCTCATAGTACCTTACTACCCCTCTAGAACACTGCGCTCTCAGGACGCTGGGTTCCTTGTGGTTCCTTGTGGTTCCTTGTGGTTCCTATAGTTTCCAAAAGTAGATTGGGAGCCAGAGCTTTCAGCTATCGGGCTCCTCTTCTGTGGAACAAACTACCTTTCTGGGTTCAGGAGGCAGACACGGTCAACACCTTTAAGAATAGACTGAAGACTTTCCTCTTTGATAGAGCTTATAGTTAGTGCTGGCTCAGGTCATCCCTCAGTTATGCTGCCATAGGATTAGACTCTCTCTCTCTCTCTCTGTCTCTCTCTGTCTCTCTCTCTCTCTCTCTCTCTCTCTCTCTCTCTCTCTCCATCTGTAAACATTAATGCATGTCACTAACTAAACTTCTTCCCTGGAGTTTCTGTCTCTGTCGTCCAGCAGGTTCTCGTGGATCGTGGCTGCTGCTGTGATCCTGCATGACGTCCACTACACATATTACTACTGTCATTATTGCTGCCATATCTGTTACTGTGGTTATTTTATCAGTCATTGTAATTCATTGTCATTTTATCAGTCATTGTAATTCATTGTCATTTTATCATTCATTGTAATTCATTGTCATTTTATCAGTCATTGTAATTCATTGTCATTTTATCAGTCATTGTAATTCATTGTCATTTTATCAGTCATTGTAATTCATTGTCATTTTATCAGTCATTGTGATTCATTGTCATTTTATCAGTCATTGTAATTCATTGTCATTTTATCAGTCATTGTAATTCATTGTCATTTTATCAGTCATTGTAATTCATTGTCATTTTATCAGTCATTGTAATTGTACAATATGTTTGTGTTGATTTGTTCTGTACACGTGACATCTATTGCACGTCTGTCCGTCCTGGGAGAGGGATCCCTCCTCTGTGGCTCTTCCTGAGGTTTCTTCCACCTTTTTTCCCTGTTAAAGGTTTTTTGTGGGCAAGTTTTTCCTCACTGGAACCGAGGGTCTAAGGACAGAGGGTGTCACTCCCTGTACAGATTGGAAAGCCTCAGAGGAAAATGGACTTTGTGCTTTACAAATAAAACCTGGTTGATTGATTGATTGATTAATCTGTCTGTCTTCAGCTGTCTGTCTGTCTGTCTGTCTGTCTGTCTGTCTGACAGGAAGTGGTGATCTGGGCAGGACAGTGTAGTCAACCTGGCACACAGGTGGTGGGTGTGAGATTCAGTTGTTAAGCTCTTGGACTGAGGCAGAAAGAGCTTTTCAGCAGCTGCACCCATGACTGAGCAGCCCTATTTATGATCCACTCTGCTCCCCCCCAGTAGGGGAGGGGGTTAGAAAAGGTACCCATAAAATAGCCTGCCTCGAAAACTCCTGTCTGGACTACCACATCCAGAGGGATCACCACCACGCAGTCAGAAACATGGGAAACGGTTATATATTGGAGTCTGGAATGTGCAGACTCTCATGGACAACAAAGCCAGTGATCGACCCGAAACGGCGAACCGCCATTATCTCCAGAGAGCTAAAGTGATCAAGATCTGCCAGTCGGACTGCCCGACTGGCAGATGATGGGCAGCTGAAGGAGGAAAAAGGTGAATACACTTTCTTCTGGACAGCAAAGCCTGCAAATGAGCCACGTATCCATGGTGTGGGCCTCATCAACCACCTCTATGAACTCCCTGTGGGCATGAATGAACACCTAATGACCATACACCTGATGCTTACAAGCAGTCAAATGGCCATCGTTATTAGTGCTTATGTCCCAACACCCCAAGACTCCATCGAAAGTCCCTGAGGAGGACAAGATAATCCTACTTGGGATTGGGGAGGGACGAAACCACTATCTATGGAGAGGCACGCTGGGGAAAGAAGGGGCTGGAAACACAAACTCCAATGACAAATTGCTGCTGACAAAGTGCTTGGAACACAACCTGGTCATCACCAACACTCAACACTTTCAAAACATCATGGATGCACCCTAAACTGGCACCTCATCAACTACGTCATGCTTAATACCAGAGCAAAGACCAGTGCTGATGACTGCTGGACTGACCACCGCCTCATTCGCTCCATCATGTCTATCCCCCTGATGCCGAAAAGAAGGATGCAGAAAAGACAGAGCCGACCAAAGCTCAACATCAAGCGGCTGGGTGACTCCACCTACCAAGAACAGCTCCAGGAGGCTCTCAGTACAGACCTGCCCAAGCAGTATCCATATGATGCTGAAAAACACTGGGGCAGGCTTTCTTCTACCATCATGAACTGCAGCAAAAGCATCCAATCCAAGTGGTCTGATCCAAGAGCGGTATACAGCCCCAGCTACAGTTGCCTAACCCCACTTCGCTCTAAAGACGGACTCAAGCTGCTGAAAGATAAGGAAGCAATAACAAACAGGTGGAAAGAGCACTACGAGGATCTTCTGAACAGAAACACCACTCCTGAGATTGACGCCCTCGAACAACTTCCTCAACAACCCATAATTGAAAACATGGGGGAACCACCCAGCCTGGAAGAGGTGCAGGATGCTATTAGGAAGATGAAGTACAACAAGGCTGCCGGTCCTGACGGTATTCCAGCAGACGTCCTTAAGGAAGGCGGCCCTGATCTCCATAGACACATCCATGCCCTGCTTCTCAAAATATGGCAACAAGAGAAAATCCTTGCACAATTTAGGAATGCCCTGGTTGTCTTTAAGAAGGGAGACAACGTTTAGGGCCAGACAAACATATTGAGTCAAGAGACAAAGCAGGAAAGTTGCTTTCCAGTTATATAAAGCAGAGGAAGTTGGCTTCCACTATTCCTGCTGTTCGGTCGCCGGCTGGGGACCTGCTTACTGAGACTGTAGATATTAATCAGGCCTTTAAAGAATTTTATAGTAACCTGTATAGTTCAACATCTACCTCTCATAAGTTTATAGAACCACTAGGACTCCCAAAACTGACAGACGAACAGAGGGATTTTCTAGACCTTGATATAACTATTGAGGAGATTAAAGGGGTAATTAAGGCTTTACCTTCAAGTAAAGCACCTGGGCCCGACGGCTTCATTGGGGAATCCTTTAAGAGCTTTGCCACAGAGTTAGCTTCACCTTTACTAGAGGTGTATAAGGAAGCGCTGGAGGGGGGTGTACTGCCAGCAGCTCTGAGACAGGCCCTTATTAGTCCAGTTCCTAAGAAAGGTAAAGATCTGAATGAATGCAGCCGAATCGAGACTGACTCATATTCAAACCTGATTGAATGTGAAAGTGTCTCTAGTTCTCCTTGATCAAGCTTCAATAAATATCACAGCATAAGACATCAGAGGCTCCTGGATGCTTTCTTCACTCTCGAACTCACCATTGATAATTGATTTTAGCAATTCTGATGTTGTAAAGTGCAAAGTGGCATGACTGGGCAACTGAGGCAACATGATTGGAAAAGGTTAGTTGGTCGTCAATCATAACCCCTAAGTTTCTCACCACCCTGGTGGGGGCAAGACACAAGAATACAATGTTGCTGATGTCGTGGTGTATAGTAGGTTTGTCTGGGAGGAGCAGCAGTTCAGTGGCAACTTGTTTGTGCAGTCACAACTGAGACAGTGCGGTGAGAGGTGTGTGCAGCTCCAAATAGGTCAGTACTATAAAACTAAGCACAACACACAGTACGCTTTAATCCTGCTGTTTGGTTGAAACATTCAGAGTTAGTAAATCATCATTGGTGGAGTCTTTCCTGAAGGACTGCAGTACACTGAGATGTTTTGATCATGTGACTTGACTTACAAACTATGTCTGACAGTCTTAGTCCAAATGTCCAAAAATGAACTTTGATCCTCTTGATAAGTTTGTATTCTGCTTTATAAACACTTGACTACATTTGTCAGAAAGAATGTATGTCATATCCATCAATAAATGATCAACACCAGATCCTGGTCTGGTATCAGTTAGGAGGTCAGTCTCAGGGACTCTCAGCACATCAGTTACTGTCTTCACTGTTATCAGCAGTGCTGCTGGTTCAGACTGTGAACCAACAGTCCTCAGCCTGTCACAGAGAAACAGTGTGTGAGCTCTTGTTGTCTCTTCATACCTGAGAGTGTCCAGTCTCCAGTGTGGATCCTCCAGACCAGCAGACAGCAGCTTCACTCCTGACTCTCCTGGATGATTGTAGCTCAGGTCCAGCTCTCTCAGATGGGAGGGGTTGGATCTCAGAGCTGAGGCCAGAGAAGTACAACCTTCCTCTGCGATCAGACAGCCTGACAGCCTGGAGACACACACACACACACACACACAGATTAAAAAGAACTCAATGTTAAATGTTCTCATCAGTCCTTTGCTTTGAAATTCATTCTGACTAAAGTAAATCACACCAGAAACTGTGATCAACAAAGTATTCTGGCTCTGCATTCATACATTTTCGAAGGAACTGAATGTTGCCTTCATAGACATAATAGATGGCTAACTGTTGACGTTTCATTAACATGAACAGACAACGGTAACACTGACATGGGTAAAGACATTCTCTTTGATTATTTCAGGGCGTGTAGTATTTGTGGTGTTATCTGTAGGAGTTTACAGTTTGACCACCAGCACGAGTTCAGCAGAATCGAGACTGACTCATATTCAAACCTGATTGAATGTGAAAGTGTCTCTAGTTCTCCTTGATCAAGCTTCAATAAATATCACAGCATAAGACATCAGAGGCTCCTGGATGCTTTCTTCACTCTTGAACTCACCATTGATAATTGATTTTAGCAATTCTGATGTTGTAAAGTGCAAAGTGGCATGACCGGGCAACTGAGGCAACATGATTGGAAAAGGTTAGTTGGTCGTCAATCATAACCCCTAAGTTTCTCACCACCCTGGTGGGGGCAAGACACAAGAAGTCAATGTTGCTGATGTCGTGGTGTATAGTAGGTTTGTCTGGGAGGAGCAGCAGTTCAGTGGCAACTTGTTTGTGCAGTCACAACTGAGACAGTGCGGTGAGAGGTGTGTGCAGCTCCCAATAGGTCAGTACTATCGAGATCTGCAAACAGAAAGCTGGCATAATAGAATGAAGAGGATTTGTGCTGGCTGTTCTCTTCACCTTGTAACCATGGACACACCGTTGTGAGTTCTTTTTGGTTTGATGCTGTTTTTGTAGTTTATATATTACTACTCCATACTATTCCATCTTAGTGTTTGATTTCCATAGGTATATATTTCCTTTGTTTCAGATCATGTCTGCTCCTGCTACTTCTAAACAACCCTGACTCCTTTTGCTATATTTGTGCTAGTTTCACCATTCCAAGTCAGAGGGCAAACATCAGTGCATTTGTCAAACAAGCATATTTTGCATATTTTAAAGTAAAACTCTGTGATCAAGACAACAAGCCATGAGCCCCTCACAAAGTGTGCAAGCAGTGTGTCGAGAGTTTACGGATGTGGACCAAAGGAACACTTGAAAAGTTGGCATTTGGTATCCCCATGGTTTGGCGAGAGCAAAAAGATCATTGCACAGACTGTTACTTTTGTTTAGTGAAAATCAAATCAAATCAGATTTTATTTGTACAGCCCAAAGTCACAAAGTCCATTTTCCTCTTTACAATCTGTACGGGGAGTGACACCCTCTGTCCTTAGACCCTCGGTTCGAGTGAGGAAAAACTTGCCCAAAAAAAACCTAAACCCAAAAACTTGTTAAAACAGCTGTCAGGCTGAACTCAACAAAAATTGTTTCCCCAGTGTAATTGGACCCAAGGAGGTGGTGTAGATAGCAAATAGCAGGGGCCCCAGCACTGAGCCCTGGGGTACCCCTGTGGTGAGCCAGAGATGCCCATGTTAGAGAGAGTAGAGAGGAGGATGCGATGGTTAACTGTGTCGAAGGCAGCTGATCAGTCAACAGAATGAGGACAGAGGACTGTGCTGCTGCTCTGGCTTCTTTTAAGGCTTCTGTCACAGACAATAGAGCAGTTTGTTTGAGTGACCGCTCTTGAAACCAGAATGGTTCAGATCAACAAGATTGTTCAGTGAGAGGAATTCTGCCCGTTTAATAGTTTTGGATAAAAAAGGAAGAAGTGAGACAGGATCATAGTTCTCGACCTGAGCAGGTTCAGAGGGTTTCTTGAGTAGAGGCGTTACTCGACCTGCTTTGAATGCAGTGGGAAAAGTGCCTGAGGTCAGTGACACCTTTAACACATGTGTGATAGCTGCCATGATGGTTGGGCTGATGGATTGAAGAAGGTTTGTTGGTATAGGGTCCAAAGAGCATGTAGTAGGACGGCTACATGTCACAGAGCTGGTCAGAGAACTGGCTGCTGATTGCTGCAACTTTGCCTGTAAAGAATGATGCAAAGGTATCAGCGGTAGGGCTGGTGGGAGGAGGAGGAGGAGGTGGAGGGTTGTGTAGTGATTTAAAGGTGGAGAAAGGTTTCTGGGTGTCAGTGACACTGTTGGCTTTGTCGTTGTAAAAAGCAGCAGCAGTGACGCTGGCTGAGAAAGAGGATAAAAGTTTGATTGAGCCATTTTCTTGGAGCAGCTCTGAGCTTGGTGCGCAGTGATCGGAGGGTATCATCCAACCGTGGGTGAGATTGGTTGGGTCGAGCAGGCCTCGTAGAGTAGAGCAGAGTGAATCAGTGGCATCATTAACCTTCAGAGAGGAGAATGTGCTGAGTGGAGGTAGACAGAGGAAACAATAGAGGAGAAGTAGGTTGGAGATGAGTTAGGAAAGGTTGTGGTGGAACGTAACCATTGATGGAGGAGCAGAGGGTTGCTCTGAAGGAGTGACATTAAACTGATAAAATAGTGATCTATTTGTGGAATTCTGTGGAATCTTTTGATTTGAAAGGGCAGATGTTTGATCATCAATGACACAGCAGAAGCCAAATGAATACATGTCAGTCAAGTAGACTTTGCTAGTAAAAATGTTTGTTTCAACAACAGGGAAATAGTGTTACACAAATACATCACAGTGTGATCTGACCTGAGAGTCTCCAGTGTACAGCGTCGACTCTTCAGTCCAGCAGAGAGCAGCTTCACTCCTGAATCCTGCAGGTCGTTGTTACTCAGGTCCAGCTCTGTCAGACGTGAGGACTGGGAGCTGAGAACTGATGAGAACTCCTGACAGCATTTCTCTGTGAGCCTGGTTTGATTTAACCTGATTAAAAACAAAATGAAACACTTTAACCTTTATGTTTTACTTTAAATGCCAGATATGTTCAGTGTCAGTTCAGTTTATTTATCAAGTGAATTTGTGGAATCTTTTAATTTGAAAGGGCAGATGTTTGATCATCAATGACACAGCAGAAGCCAAATGAATACATGTCAGCCAAGTAGACTTTGCCAGTAAAAATGTTTGTTTCAACAACAGGGAAATACAGTGTTACACAAATACATCACAGTGTGATCTGACCTGAGAGTCTCCAGTGTACAGTGTGGACTCTCCAGTCCAGCAGAGAGCAGCTTCCCTCCTGAATCCTTCAGGTCATTGTTACTCAGGTCCAGCTCTGTCA
Source organism: Larimichthys polyactis (assembly GCA_018985215.1). Taxonomy (NCBI): domain Eukaryota; kingdom Metazoa; phylum Chordata; class Actinopteri; family Sciaenidae; genus Larimichthys; species Larimichthys polyactis. Next base: position 59,432 of record JAFMOB010000413.1, read on the forward strand.
GACGTGAGGACTGGGAGCTGAGGACTGAGGACAGAGCTTCACAGCTTCTCTCTGACAGATTACAGCCACTCAGCCTGTAGAGATAGTGATAAAGACAAACACTGATGATGTTTCTGCCATCGACAAAATAAAAAAGATTTCTAAGGCTGATCTTACTGAGCTGATGAGTTGAACAATTAGTCATCATGGTCTCAAGTGAAGAGAGTTTTGTTTGGATGATGCATGTTTTTATTGAATATATTACTGGAATCTAACAATAATTCATCAAAATATCGCAACAATTTATAGAAATTAATTTTAGTCTTAAATGAACTACACTGCATTTCTTTGTTTGTCTTGCGTGGCTACGTTAATCTGTGGAGGTAGAATCAAACTAAAGAACAATTTGAAAGATTGTTCAATTTATCCACTAAACAATCAGTTGACTAGATCTCATCAGTTGAAGACATTCATTAGTTGAGAACAATCCTACATATGATACAGTTATTATCTTTGGTGTCTGTGCACTTACAGAGCTTTGTTGGAGGCTTTGACCACTGGCAGCATCCTCAGAAGAACCTCCTCTGAAGCAGAGTATTTCTTCAGGTCAAACACGTCCAGATCTTTGTCTGATGACAGTAAGATGAAGACCAGAGCTGACCACTGAGCAGGAGTCAGTCTACCTGTGGAGAGACTTCCTGAACTCAGGTACTGTTGGATCTCCTCCACTAGAGAAAGATCATTCAGTTCATTCAGACAGTGGAACAGATTGATGATTCTCTCTGGGGACAGATTCTCATTGATCTTCTTCTTGATGTACTTGACTGTTTCCTGATTGGTCTGTGAGCTTCTTTTCTTGTTCAGTAGACCTTCAGGGAGATTGGTCTGATTGGTCTCCAGTGAAAGACCCAGGAGGAAGCGGAGGAACAAGTCCAGGTGTCCATTTGGACTCTGTAAGGCCTTGTCAATAGCAAACCTGTGGACCTCTGTCACAGATGTTTTGGTGAAAAACATTCGCACACGTTCAAACGTTTGCCCTAGTTCATACATCACATTCGTGTTTGTGTTAGTTAATGACATCTCTACATGTAAAGCTGCCAAAAACTCCTGAACACTCAGATGGATGAAGCTAAACATCTTGTCATGTTCTTTCTTCTTCCCACGTTCTTCTTTAAAGATCTCTGTGAACACTCCTGAACACACTGAGGCTCCTCTGACATCAATGCCACTCACTTTTAGATCTTTCTCGTAGAAGATCAGGTTGCCCTTTTCCAGCTGCTGGAAAGCCAGTTTTGATAATGACTTGATGTACTGGATACACTGTTTTTGGTTATTCCTGTCTTTTGTCCGATCCATCTGAAACACCAGGAATTCTGTGTACATCTCAGTCAGGGTCTTGGGCAGCTCTCCTCCCTCTCTGGTCTTCAACAGATCCTCCAGAACTGTAGCAGAGATCCAGCAGAAGACTGGGATGTGGCACATGATGTGGAGGCTTCGTGATGTCTTGATGTGGGAGATGATTCTGCTGGCCTGCTCTTCATCTCTGAATCTCTTCTTGAAGTACTCGTCCTTCTGAGGGTCAGTGAACCCTCTGACCTCTGTCATGATGTCAACAAAATCAGAATGGATCTGATTGGCTGCTGCAGGTCGTGTGGTTATCCAGAGGCGAGCAGAAGGAAGCAGATTTCTCTTGATGAGGTTTGTCAGCAGCTCATCCACTGAGGTCGACGCTGTAACATCAAATTTAACTGCCTGGTTTTTATTGGTAGAGCAGTCCAGTTGAAGTCGGCTCTCATCCAGTCCATCCAAAACAAACAGAACTTTGAATTCACTTCTGTCATAGTTGGTGATTCCTGATGACTGCAGAGTTGTAAAGATGTAGTTAAGATCTTCTTTTTGGATGACTCTGGCCTCAGTGATACATTCATGAATGACCTCTGTCAAAGAAAACTTTTGTCCCTTCTTTAAGTTCAGCTCGCGAAAGGTGAAGGGGAATATGAGATGCACATCCTGATTGGCTCTTCCTTCAGCCCAGTCCAACATAACTTTGTTCACAAGAACAGTTTTTCCAATTCCTGCGATTCCAGTGGTCAGCACTGTTCTTATGGGTCTTCCATGTTTGAACATCTCACTGGGTTCAATTGATTTCTCTGTATCTGCTGGCTTCCCTGCTGCCTCAATCTGCATGACCTCATGCTGTGTGTTGATGTGGATGTCACCTCCAGCTGTGATGTACAGCTCTGTGTAGATATCAACCAGACGTTCCTCATCCTTCTTCTGTAACCACCCCTGTTGTACACACTCAGACTTATACTTGAGGTTTAATTGAAGCACCTGTTGATAATCTGAGATGCGTCGTCGCTTTGGTACTGGAACAATCCCATCTGTGACATCTATGGAAAAACAGCATAGACTGCATTTAGACTGCATGTCTGTGGATGCATCTTCTCTCATGAGCATCAGTAACATTCTTCTTTTGAAGGTTTGAAGAGAAACTAAAATGCAGTCACACATAATTTCACAGTTTCAGGTGGAGGAAGTTGTCTGTGGACAGTGTTCTCATAGTCAGAGATTTGAGTCTGTCTGTCAGTCTGCATCACACTGTTTAAACACATTGATGTTTTTTTAATGTCTGACTGTGATTGGCCAAATGGTGCATTGCTTTTTTTGTTGCTGCTGCAAGGAATTGTGGGACAGCATGATCTCCATTTCTTTGGTAAATGATTGGTGCAGTGTAACTCTGCTAAAGGAGATAATCTAGGAAGCACTGCAGCTCCTTTCCTTAACATTCAGAGAATTCAAACAGCTCTCATCATGGCTGACGTTAATACTTCAGGTCATTTCACTCAGTGAGGAAATGACCTGTGAGACCGTCCACTACTGTTGGGAGAATATTAAGAGCTGAGCACAAATCTCCAGTTTGGTGACATTTAACTTTTTAAAAGCTTTTAGGTCCTTTTTCAGAGAGCTGAATTTAAAACGTTTTAAGATGTTCAGGCCTGCAGATACTCTGATGCTGCTTCGACTAAGTCTGATCAATGAACCAAAGAGACAACAGAGTCATAATATGTGACACAGAAAGTAAAACAAAATGACACTTTATCTTTTCAAACTTATAAACTACATTTGGTCTGTCAGGGCTTCCATACAAACCAGAGAATACAGCAGCTTTACCTTCACTCTGAGAGGAGGAATGTCCTCTGTCCTCTGACCCTGAGAGAGAGACAGAGACATTGTGAGTTATATTCTCTATTTCATGACTTATTAGTAACTTAGCTGTTTTTACTGCTGTTGAGTCAGAATATTTGAGGTTTTTTTATCTACATATAGATGTGGAAGACATTGACACAGGATGAATCTCATGAATGACAGACTACAACTGTTAATGAAATAAACTGTATGAAGAAATGTACCTTTACCATCAGACTACAATATGATGAATATGTGAAATATTGAACAAATGAACAACATACAGTGGGTTCTTATCAGATGTAACACATTCTACACGTCACTGGGATAAAGAAGCACATTGTATTCATAAGAAAAATAAATTGGAGACCTCATCTCAAAATGACAAACAATCTCCTAACAAACATTGGTATTACTCTTTATTTCATGCTTTATATTGATAGCTAATGGTACTGTAGTATTTAGACAGGGTCAGAAATGTATTGACGCATTTCAGATGCACGACTTTGTATCCATGAAGGATCCAATACAAGGATACAATGATCTTCTGCACTGAGAGAGCTTATAGATGCAGTCACATCTCCCTTTACTGAAAACTCTCTCTCTCTCTCTCTCCATGTTACTAACTAAACTTCTTCCCTGGAGTTTCTGTCTCTGTCGTCCAGCAGGTTCTCGTGGATCGTGGCTGCTGCTGTGATCCTGCATGACGTCCACTACACATATTACTACTGTCATTATTGCTGCCAATGAGCCTTGTTTGGGTCTGCCTGAGGTTAAAGGGAAGTTTTTCCTCACCACCGTCGGCAAGTGTTTGCTCATGGTGGAACTGTTGGGATATTGTTATGATATGCTGCTATATAAATAAAATTGAATTGAATTGAATTGTTTCTTTAGGTATTGTGTTGTCAACCCACTGTCTGTATCTGAAAATATAAAAATAAGGAATGTGACTGACCTTCTGGTCCTGAGCTCGTCTCTGACAGACTCTGGACCAGATCGTTCCTGTTGATCTTCTCTAAAACCTTCTTGGTCACCTTCAGAGCTCCATGAAGTTCATAGGTGTTCACCATCAGATCCACGACATCCAGTATGTGTGCCTTCTCCAGCTTGGACACTTTGATGGTTTGGTATCCATCCAGGACGTCAGGGTGCTTCAGATACCATTTGAACTTCTTCAGTTCATCGTCTGTCAAATCCTCCAGAGTGTTCAAAAGGTCCTCTGACGACATCGTGGCTCAAATCAGGCAGTATCGTCAACCTGAAGGAAAAGTATGACACAATGTATCAGAGCAGCAACAGGAGCTGTGATTGGCTGACACAGGAGCTGTGATTGGCTGACACAGGAGCTGTGATTGGAGTCTGGCCTGTTGGAGCTCCTCCTGCTCCTCTATGGTGTGTGGTGCGACAGTCGGTATCCAGAAAATGAACGGCATTGATCTGTTGTTCTGAAAATACACTTCTGTTCCTACAACACTGTGTACTATGTATATGTCCCCCACAGTCTAAAACCTGGACGTAGTCTCTGTGACGTCCCCACCAACTGTCTAAAACCTGGACGTAGTCTCTGTGACGTCCCCGCAGACTGTCTAAAACCTGGACGTAGTCTCTGTGACGTCCCCACAGACTGTCTAAAACCTGGACGTAGTCTCCGTGACGTCCCCACAGACTGTCTAAAACCTGGACGTAGTCTCTGTGACGTCATAGCACAGAGACCGCATTAGTCAAAGTTACAAATGACCTCCTAATGGCATCAGACAAAGGACTCATCTCTGTACTTGTCCTGTTAGATCTTAGTGCTGCATTTGACACCATTGACCATCAAATTCTTTTACAGAGACTGGAACATCAAACTGGCATCAAAGGAACTGCCCTAAGCTGGTTTAAATCGTAAAGAATGCTGCTGCACGTGTTCTGACAGGAACCAAGATCAGAGATCACATCTCTCCCATTCTGGCTTCCTTGCATTGGCTCCATATTAAATCTAGAATAGAATTTAAATTCTTCTCCTTACTTACAAAGCTCTTCATGGTCAGGCACCATCATATCTAAAAGAGCTCATAGTACCTTACTACCTGTCCAGATTTTCCTCAGCTTTCTAGCTTATTGAACTCCCCTCTGGAAGGGTTGCCAGGAAAGTACGGCGGACACAACTCGAGTTTTCCTTTTGTTTATTTCGCACACACACGGTAAAATCCTCCACTAGATAGCCTGCCTGCTACAGGTGTGCTAGCACAATTACGGGTGGTTTCCAACTGTTTTAACTAGGGTTTAACTAGGTTGTAACCCTGTAATGTAAACATAAACACAAACACAAAATTAACCAATAGAATTATACAAATTTTCGTATAATACTGATTCTTGTATCTTTGGTATAACTCACCGACAAGGCGTACTGGTCCTGACGATAAATGATAACGAAAAATAAACCGAGCAACTTCGCCCTGCAGTAAACTGCGCATGCTCCCCATACACAACCTGGAGATCATGAAAACCACAACACACACTGCACACAACAATACAGTAACAGCTACTGGAAAGTTCTACACTACCCCTCTAGAACACTGCGCTCTCAGGACGCTGGGTTCCTTGTGGTTCCTTGTGGTTCCTTGTGGTTCCTATAGTCTCCAAAAGTAGATTGGGAGCCAGAGCTTTCAGCTATCAGGCTCCTCTTCTGTGGAACAAACTACCTTTCTGGGTTCAGGAGGCAGACACGGTCAAACCTTTAAGAGTAGACTGAAGACTTTCCTCTTTGATAAAGCTTATAGTTAGTGCTGGCTCAGGTCATCCCTTAGTGATGCTGCCATAGGATTAGACTGCCGGGGGACTCTCTCTCTCTGTAATTCATTGTCATTTTATCAGTCATTGTAATTCATTGTCATTTTATCATTCATTGTAATTCATTGTCATTTTATCATTCATTGTAATTCATTGTCATTTTATCAGTCATTGTAATTCATTGTCATTTTATCAGTCATTGTAATTCATTGTCATTTTATCAGTCATTGTAATTCATTGTCTTTTTATCAGTCATTGTAATTCATTGTCTTTTTATCAGTCATTGTAATTCATTGTCATTTTATCATTCATTGTAATTCATTGTCATTTTATCAGTCATTGTAATTGTACAATATGTTTGTGTTGATTTGTTCTGTACACGTGACATCCATTGCACGTCTGTCCGTCCTGGGAGAGGGATCCCTCCTCTGTGGCTCTTCCTGAGGTTTCTTCCACCTTTTTTCCCTGTTAAAGGTTTTTGTGGGCAAGTTTTTCCTCACTGGAACCGAGGGTCTAAGGATTAAACACCTCACTCTGCAACTGGTTGCTGGACCTTCCTGACCCCCCCCCCCCCCCCCCCCCCCCTTTCCTCTATATTTACATTTATATCTATATCATGCTGCCATACTTATATTTATATTGATAATTCTGCTTATACGGTTTATACTATTTATATCTCCAGACTTTCCTATTCTCAGATGTCTTTTAGCTTGTATTGTATATATATTTTTATTTTATTTTATTTTATTTTTATTTCATTTCATATTTTTATTTTATATATATTTACATCTTCACTTATATTTTGCCACTGTGGCTGGGGAGAGGGAAGTCTGGGCTTCCCTGCTGAAGCTGCTGCCCCCGCGACCCGATCTCGGATAAGCGGAAGAAAACGAACGAACGAACTTATATTTTGTATTTTATATTTCATGTTTAGTGCTGTTTGGACAGAGAGAAACGCAATTTCAATTCTCTGTATGTTTTGTATTGCAGTATTGACAATAAAGCCGACTTGAACTTGAACTTGACAGAGGGTGTCACTCCTTGTACAGATTGTAAAGCCCTCCGAGGAAAATGTACTTTGTGACTTTGGACTACACAAATAAAATTTATTTGATTTGGTGTGGAGCCCAGGAAGATGATGGTTGCCATGGCAACAGCTGATGTGGATCCTTTAAAGGACAAATACTGAACACACCGACTGAAACAGTGAAGTCAGCTGACTGAAGTCATCTGCTGTCTTATCTTGGAGTGACAGTCCTGTTCTACCAGAACGACACAAACTGTCCCAGCCAATCACACCTCAGCTCCACACAGGCCACGCCCTCTTTGTCCATATTAGGATTTCCTGGCTCCAGTGACTGACAGAGACGGTGTCGAGTGTCATCTCAAATCAAATCAAAGAAAACAGATTGAGACTTCTGATTGGTTGAGGTTTGTAACACACACCTTTTTTCTTAAATGAGTCTCCAGGTAAAGACAAACAGCTCTTTGTTTGCTACAGTCAGAGCATAAACAGCTGATCAAGTTTAAAGATCAAAGTTTTCAGGTTGTCAGACCAGTTCTGACTCTCCCTCATTTGTCAGCAGTGAGCGTCAGTTTAGATTCAAATCTAACTTGTTTCCTGGTGCTGATTGAACTAAACATGAAAAGACTCATTTGGACCAAAAAGTCACATGTCACAGAATAATGAGTGAATGAATTCATGAATATTCAGACCTACAAACAGTCAATAACTGCTCTCATCTACAAGTATATGATGGAAGCCCCAAATAAAACCACAGACAGCAGAGTGTCTTCATCAGGTGTGTCATGTTACCTGTCAGGGTTCTCACCTGTTAAAGTCCAGATGAGCTCAGAGAGACTTTCTTTCTGCCTTCGTGTGCAGACGCTGACAGACGCTGCTGGTGTCTGTGTTCATCTGACCGACAGCCGTCACATCCTCATACCTTCAAATCCAAATCCAGAAACGTCAGTATGACGTCAGAGCAGAACCCCAGTCTGAGCTGTAGTGCTGCCAGTCAGCAGCAGGTGTCACTGTTACCAAAGACAGGTGGAGGTTCATCTAAGAACGGTCAGAATCATGACATACCAAACTATGAATTAAATCTAGTTTTGTCTAGCCAGTTGGGTTTTGTAATAAATCAGCTTAAATTCAACTAAACTTAAAGTATTGTCTTTGGCTCACGACACAAACTGGTTTGTCAAGTGACGGTTCCCTTTTAATCTGCATCAGTTTCCTCATTGCAGCAGAGACTGATTGTAGGTGGAGACACCTGGCCGGTGACTGAGTGTAAGCGCTCTCCCTCCCTCTCAGGCTCGGTCCACCTCTCTGGCCTGCTGCATTGTTTTTGGTTCCTTTCATTTCATCAACATCTCACGCCACATGTTCCACTCATGCATGCACACACCTTCACCACTGGTTTACTGATAAACACACCTCATTGTTTCTTTTCTGTAATCTGTGATTTTGAGTTATTAAACAAGAAATGACTTTATTTTTGCCTTCAACCTGCGTTTCCCCTTTGTATTTGTCATGGCCTTAGACCTTAGTCGTGACACTAAGCCTAAACTGGACCTATCCATGGTGACGCCATTCAACAGGTGGATGAAGCTGAGTCCTCGACAGTCACCTATCATGGACCCAGCACTTTAATACAGTGATTAGTAAAATAGGCCGGGTTCTGCAGTCACAGCAAAGTGTTCTCCCTGTAAAATCACACGCTGGCTCGGGTTTCTAAATCACTCATTTTGTTCCATCTGGACTCAACAGTGTGGTCGTCTGCATCTAAAACAAACTTCACAACATTACAAGTTGTTCCAAACAGGGCTGTCAGACTCTTTCTGGGCCCATTTGTTAGAACCAGAACTGAAATGTCGGACTCGGCCAGATTGTTGAGCTTCACCATCAACTCAAAGGCGTGGACATTTCTATTGGACCAAATACTTTACTGTACGAACACAATCACAACACCAGATAAGCTGGTAAGAGTCAGACTGAGCCAGAGGACCAGAGCTACAACAAACGGGAACACCTGAGCTCTGAACATCAGCCTGATCAAAAAGAAATCATCCTTTAAAAGAATCTGCAGAAACATTTATTAGTTTGCAGATCACAGACGGAATAGTCGGTGATATTACTGTGTTAGTTTGGTTTGTTTGAGTTGTATAACTCATATTTTCCACATCATCTATATGTCTATAACACATCTGTATGTTGGTGTGAGTGTTGGTGAAGATGAGCTGGTTGCCATCAGCTGATGTGGATCCTTTAAAGGACAAATACTGAACACACCGACTGAAACAGTGAAGTCAGCTGACTGAAGGCATCTGCTGTCTTATCTTGGAGTGACAGTCCTGTTCTACCAGAACGACACAAACTGTCCCAGCCAATCACACCTCAGCTCCACACAGGCCACGCCCTCTTTGTCCATATTAGGATTTCCTGGCTCCAGTGACTGACAGAGACGGTGTCGAGTGTCATCTCAAATCAAATCAAAGAAAACAGATTGAGACTTCTGATTGGTTGAGGTTTGTAACACACACCTTTTTTCTTAAATGAGTCTCCAGGTAAAGACAAACAGCTCTTTGTTTGCTACAGTCAGAGCATAAGCAGCTGATCAAGTTTAAAGAACAAAGTTTTCAGGTTGTCAGACCAGTTCTGACTCTCCCTCATTTGTCAGCAGTGAGCGTCAGTTTAGATTCAAATCTAACTTGTTTCCTGGTGCTGATTAAACTAAACATGAAAAGACTCATTTGGACCAAAAAGTCACTCAGTTTGTTTATATGTGTGGTATTTATTCAGTTTAATGTTTATATGTGTGGTATTTATTCAGTTTAATGTTTATATGTGTGGTATTTATTTAGTTTAATGTTTATATGTGTGGTATTTATTCAGTTTGTGTTTATATGTGTGGTATTTATTCAGTTCAGTGTTTATATGTGTGGTATTTATTCAGTTTAGTGTTTATGTGTGTGGTATTTATTCAGTTTAGTGTTTATATGTGTGGTATTTATTCAGTTTAATGTTTATATGTGTGGTATTTATTCAGTTCAGTGTTTATATGTGTGGTATTTATTCAGTTTGTGTTTATATGTGTGGTATTTATTCAGTTCAGTGTTTATATGTGTGGTATTTATTCAGTTTAGTGTTTATGTGTGTGGTATTTATTCAGTTTAATGTTTATATGTGTGGTATTTATTCAGTTTGTGTTTATATGTGTGGTATTTATTCAGTTCAGTGTTTATATGTGTGGTATTTATTCAGTTTAGTGTTTATGTGTGTGGTATTTATTCAGTTTAATGTTTATATGTGTGGTATTTATTTAGTTTAGTGTTTATATGTGTGGTATTTATTCAGTTTGTGTTTATATGTGTGGTATTTATTCAGTTTAGTGTTTATATGTGTGGTATTTATTCAGTTTAGTGTTTATATGTGTGGTATTTATTCAGTCTAGTGTTTATGTGTGTGGTATTTATTCAGTTTAGTGTTTATGTGTGTGGTATTTATTCAGTTCAGTGTTTATATGTGTGGTATTTATTCAGTTTGTGTTTATATGTGTGGTATTTATTCAGTTTAGTGTTTATATGTGTGGTATTTATTCAGTTTGTGTTTATATGTGTGGTATTTATTCAGTTTAGTGTTTATATGTGTGGTATTTATCAGTTTGTGTTATATGTGGTATTATTCAGTTTAGTGTTTATGTGTGGTATTTATTCAGTTTGTTTTATGTGTGGTATTTATTCAGTTTAGTGTTTATGTGGTGGTATTTATTCAGTTAGTGTTTATATGTGTGGTATTTATTCTGTTTGTTTATATGTGTGGTATTATTAAGTTTGTGTTTATATGTGTGGTATTTATTCAGTCAGTGTTTATATGTGTGGTATTTATTCAGTTAGTTTTTATGTGTGGTATTTATTGTTTAATGTTTATATGTGTGGTATTTTTAGTTTAATGACCCACGAACATGCAACAAGTGAAGACAGCTCGATAAAAGAGGATGATACCGGCACCTGGTGACGTCCATGGGCTCTAACTGCTGTCAACAAATGATTCTGGACAAAGTGTCAAAATAAACATTTTATTTATGAACATGTTCATTTGACTAATTATATTTGAGCCCCTGAAATAAGAGAACTATAAAAAACTGTTGGAGAAGTTGTTGAAGTCAAAGGTCAATGGTCAGGAGTTCAGAAAGTGTTCAGGAGCCTCTGATGTCTTATGCTGTATTATTTATTGACGCTTCAAGGAGAATTAGAGACACTCTCAAAGTTCATCAGAAGTGCCTGAGTCGGTCTCACATTCTGCCCAACTCATCCTGGTGGATCGACTTTAAACCCCAAGATAACAGCACAAATACTACACGCCCAGAATGAGTCACAGAGAATGTCTTTACCCATGGAGGTGTTATTGTCAGCATGTTCTAGTCTGGAGACACAGATGTCTGTTTACACAGATTGGACCGTCAACAACAAGCTATCTATTATGTCTATGAAGGCAGCAACAGGTCTCTGTGACCCTGGACACCACAGTGTTGAGATAGACTGGCACCTACTGTTCCCAACCAAAGACAAACTACTAATACTGCTGAGGACCTCAAGGCCCACACGGGACCTCGTGTAAAGAGAAAAAATTCCATAACAAAAACAGTTATCATTGTTTTGTTCAACCTCTTGAATCAAAGCTGTGTCTTCACTGGTTTTATTTCAGATCCAGTGTGATGACGTGCTGAGAAAAAATGATTAACATTATGTCACTGTCCAAATATTTCTGGACCAACTGTACGAGTGTACTAACTGTATATTACTCATGTATGCATGTCAGCCATGTATCTCCATGGAGACCTTCAGTGATGCTCATGGTGGTAAAGAACATCTGTCTCTGTACATAGGCTGTCTTTGTTCTCATGAAGCATACAAACACGAACACGGTGACTTTTGACGGCGTGCTTTATTTAAAATGTAGAAAACAGTGTCGGTGTAAAACAGGACAACTCAAAATTAAAATGTGATCTTCAAACTTATCTGAATAAAGTAAATACAGTGCTTTTATTTTGAAAAGTAAACCGATATATTCAAACCATCAGACTCAGAAATATTAACTCAAACATAAACATGTCGATGATCAGAAACATTAATAACTTCACACCACTTAATGAAGGAACTCATGCAGAGACATGATTCAAATCATAAATATGTAAATATGACAGAAATCCAACTAATTAAACTTTCTATCTTTATAAATCAGAAAATTTAAGTTCAATAAAATGTTTAAAACGCAGCTTCAGCTTCAATATGTGATTTTATTTTGAAAATATGAAATGTAAACTGCAGGTCACTTCCTTTCAGATATTCAGACACTAACTTCATATCTGTTTATTTTATGGAATAATTAACGATTCACGACTTTGTTGTGATGTACACTCAGAATCATGTAATCAAACATCAATAATCGACCTGATTCATGTTTTCATAGATTTTAATGAAGCTGCTCAAGAAATATTTTAAATGATTAAAGTCATTTTCATAGATTAACTTTGATTAAATATTCACTCTACAGAAGAAAAAACAGCATTCGTGATTTGTAATAAAATCTTTTGTTGTTTTCTGAAACTCTGTTGAAGAGGAGCGTCAGACGGACCAATGAATGAACGTCTGATATGTTTCCTGTTGAAAATCTTCTTCTGACACGTTCACGCTCATGTTAGAATAAAAATGTCAGTTTAACGGGAGGTTTACGTGTCACAAAGGAAATAAACCGTAAAAACACAACACGTCATTTTTACACTGTAAAGACGTGCAGATCCCTTAAATGTTAACTGGAGAACTCTGGTAGGCGTGTCGGTTTTACTTTGGCAGCGACTTCCTGTATACAGGTTAATTAATATCTACATATGAATGACGTGCACTCAAATATTGCAACTGATCGACTGAAGCAGGTCATCCAGAGCTGCATCATGGGTAATATTCTGTGATAATCACGTTCGATGTTGAAGGCACATTCAGTGACAGAGCGGTCAGTGACAGAGCGGTCAGTAGCGGTCAGTGATAGAGCGGTCAGTGACAGAGCGGTCAGTAGCGGTCAGTGATAGAGCGGTCAGTGACAGAGCGGTCAGTGATAGAGCGGTCAGTGACAGAGCGGTCAGTGACAGAGCGGTGGGTCAGTGACAGAGCGGTCAGTGACAGAGCGGTCAGTGACAGAGCGGTCAGTGACAGAGCGCGGTCAGTGATAGAGCGGTCAGTGACAGAGCGCGGTCAGTGACAGAGCGCGGTCAGTGATAGAGCGGTCAGTGATAGAGCGGTCAGTGACAGAGCGCGGTCAGTGATAGAGCGGTCAGTGACAGAGCGGTCAGTGACAGAACGCAATCAGTGACAGAGCGGTCAGTGACAGAGCGGTCAGTGACAGAACGCAATCAGTGACAGAGCGCGGTCAGTGACAGAGCAGTCAGTGACAGAGCGCGGTCAGTGACAGAGCGGTCAGTGACAGAGCGCGGTCAGTGACAGAGCGTGGTCAGTGACAGAGCGGTCAGTGACAGAGCGGTCAGTGACAGAGCGGTCAGTGACAGAGCGCGGTCAGTGACAGAGCGCGGTCAGTGACAGAGCGCAATCAGCGACAGAGCGGTCAGCGACAGAGCGGTCAGTGACAGAGCGGTCAGTGACAGAGCGGTCAGTGACAGAGCGCAATCAGTGACAGAGCGCAATCAGTGACAGAGCGGTCAGTGACAGAGCGGTCAGTGATAGAGCGGTCAGTGACAGAGCGCGGTCAGTGACAGAGCGCGGTCAGTGACAGAGCGGTCGGTCAGTGACAGAGCGGTCAGTGACAGAGCGGTCAGTGACAGAGCGCAATCAGTGACAGAGCGGTCAGTGACAGAGCGGTCAGTGACAGAGCGCGGTCAGTGACAGAGCGCGGTCAGTGACAGAGCGGTCGGTCAGTGATAGAGCGGTCAGTGACAGAGCGGTCGGTCAGTGATAGAGCGGTCAGTGACAGAGCGCGGTCAGTGACAGAGCGGTCGGTCAGTGATAGAGCGGTCAGTGACAGAGCGGTCGGTCAGTGATAGAGCGGTCAGTGACAGAGCGCGGTCAGTGACAGAGCGCGGTCAGTGACAGAGCGGTCAGTGACAGAGCGCGGTCAGTGACAGAGCGGTCAGTGACAGAGCGCGGTCAGTGACAGAGCGGTCGGTGATAGAGCGCGGTCAGTGACAGAGCGCGGTCAGTGACAGAGCGGTCAGTGACAGAGCGCGGTCAGTGACAGAGCGGTCAGTGACAGAGCGCGGTCAGTGACAGCGCGGTCAGTGACAGAGCGCGGTCAGTGATAGAGCGGTCAGTGATAGAGCGGTCAGTGACAGAGCGGTCAGTGATAGAGCGGTCAGTGAGATGCTACGTTGGTCTTAAACATTTCAGTAAATCCTCTTTTCTCTGAGACCGCTACGCTAAGCTAAGCTAGGCGAAGCTAAGCTAGGCTACGCTTAGCAGCTCAGTTAGCGTAGCGACATTAACACTCTCTCGCTCTGTTGAATGTGAAAAACACAAACTGAGCTTAACTCTTCGATTCATTTTCAAGATAAGTCAGGAAAACACTGAAACGCTGTTTTGTTGAACTGATCAAATCCGTTACCTCGTTTAGAGCCTGCACGGCTCGTTAATCCAAGTCCAACACTGTTAGCTATCCGCTAAATAGTTTGCTCTGTCAATCACGCATGACCTTTGAACTGTGACTGTCTGTTATGTTGAGGTGGTATTTGGATTAAGACGTGCTGCAGTGTGAAGAACTGAATGGCAGGTTAAAGTTGATCCAGAGTTTAGTCCTTACTCGTCAGTGTACTGTTGGTGCGGCTCACTGCATCATGTGGAAGAATATGTGAACAAAACGTGCCTCACATCGTATATATATTTAGATTTTTGTCCTGTGTGGCCAATCCAATCCTTCCAAACTCTCTGAATGAAACAGAATAAAGGCCACGATCAGACGGTGACGAGTTCGATGTCCTCAGACATTAAAGAGAACACTGGTCCGTGTCCCAGAAAAGACACGTTCACCACCTCAATACAATATTTCAGAACATTAGCTGCACTTCAGATATGCACGCTTTACGACGCTCGTCTTAAGATCAGTGTACGAATCTCTTCAAGGCAGCAAACAATCATTGCTTTCACTCAACCAAAGATCATCTGAGGCATAAGTTTGATAAATGTTGCTCACTGTGTCCAAAGAACACGCTGAGAAATAAACTTCAGGTTGTCGACAGCATCTGATTTAATGGCGGCAGCAGAGAAGCAGCCACTCGGCTGACGTCAGCAACTTGGATTTAAGAAGTTCGACTCATTCAGGTGCATGTCAGCTTTCATTCCTGATGCCTGAAGACGTTTCACCTGCAGAGATACCGGCAGAGTGATCCAGAAGGCGACGCGTCAGGAAAGAAAAGTCGAGTTCAGAGGAGTTTGGGCCTGGAAGGATTGGCCCTGACGGAGGAATAGGCCCCGATGTGGGTGATGAGGTTAGGTTCCACGCTGTGAGACCGCCCCCCGGGGATCGTCCTCGCCATCTGATACAGAACCATGTCTTTGGCGTTCCCCTTGTCGCAGAATGAGCCATCCAGGTATTCTGCCACCCTGAGCGAGGAGTTACCGGGGAAGAGCATGGCTGGGGTGCAGCACTCCGTGGCCGGGGAGACGGCGTAGAGCTGCGGGGAGAGTCTCCGCACCTCCAGGAGGTAGTGCCGGCCCAGCAGCTCCGCGGCAGCCATGAAGTAGAGGGTGAAGAAGAGGAGGTGGCTGGACGACAGCGTGAAGGTGAAAGAGCAGGAGTTCCAGTAAGGAAAGCTGAGGAGGAGGGCCGTCGCTCCGACCAGCCCGAGTCCGACCCACTCCAGGATGCGGTAAGGCTCGGGGTTCCAGTAACGCTGCAGCCGTTCGGGGTGATACAGCTTGACGTAAAGAGTCTGGAGGGCAAACCGACGTGACAGCAGGTCCTTTACCACCGTGAAGAAGTCCTGCCTCGGCAAAGCGTCGTCTTCCAGGACTACCATGTTTCTAGGCTGCACCAGCTCCCATCCTCTGCGGAGACAAAACACGTAGTCCCTCTTCTCCCTCTCAAAGGTGTTGACCCACTCCCTGTTCCCCTGCCGCTCCTGGGGGGAGCGCCGCACCACCTTGAAGTGGGCCTCCAGCAGGTTTGCGTCCTGGTTTTCCTGTGGACCACTTTCCACGTCACAGATCAGCACCTCCGCACAGCGCCGCTCCCCACAGCTGCTCAGGATGACGCTCAGCTGCTGCATCACCTGGAGAAGGTAGTGAAAGTCCCGCCCCTCGTTCCGCCTGGCTGTCACCACGGTAACCAACAGCTCAGGATGCTGGGCGATGTCACCAAATCTGGAGGACACCGCCGCTGCGGCGGAGGCGCTCTGCCAGAAGCGGAGGGCGTCCTGGCCTCGCTCGAGGCTTTCCCGCAGGACCTGCTCGCTCATGGAGTCCAGGTACATGGACCTGATGAAGAAGTAAGAGTAGAGCAGCCGGTGGCAGCACAGCGGCAGCACCACGCAGAACGTGAAGACGGACAGGACGAGGGCTTGAGTGACGCCGCTGGACCATCGCAAGTGCTGAGCTAGGAACGCTTTCCATCGAGGCATTGGTGAAACGGCTGGGTGGAGCGACAACAGGAACTGTGCTCAGGTCAGCTCACAGCCTCAGCAGGGACGGGCTGTGAACCGACACCGCTGTGGAATCTGAGGCCGGTGTTGGCACGTCGTCTTCTCGTAAACAGAGTGGTGAGAGTTTCAGCTCCGTCCTGGTCGTCTGTAGAAAGACGAGAGGTTTTCGTTGTCAGTCAGTTTGAAACACGAAGCCACAGGATCAAAATATTTTACAGCGTTTATCTTTACAAATATCACACACACCCACCAGAGCTCTGATTTACAGAGGTCAGTAAATGTCTCATTTACATCGTTCAATGTCGGAGTCTGAAAAAAGGCTGCAGCTAACAGACTGAGCTAACAGCAGCTAACAGACTGAGCTAACAGCAGCTAACAGCAGCTAACAGCAGCTAACAGACTGAGCTAACAGCAGCTAACAGACTGAGCTAACAGCAGCTAACAGCAGCTAACAGACTGAGCTAACAGCAGCTAACAGCAGCTAACAGACTGAGCTAACAGCAGCTAACAGCAGCTAGTAGCAGCTAACAGACTGAGCTAACAGCAGCTAACAGCAGCTAACAGACTGAGCTAACAGCAGCTAACAGCAGCTAACAGACTGAGCTAACAGCAGCTAACAGACTGAGCTAACAGACTGAGCTAACAGACTGAGCTAACAGACTGAGCTAACAACAGCTAACAGCAGCTAACAGACTGAGCTAACAACAGCTAACAGTAGCTAACAGACTGAGCTAACAGCAGCTAACAGACTGAGCTAACAAACTGAGCTAACAGCAGCTAACAGACTGAGCTAACAGCAGCTAACAGACTGAGCTAACAGACTGAGCTAACAGCAGCTAACAGACTGAGCTAACAGCAGCTAACAGCAGCTAACAGACTGAGCTAACAGCAGCTAACAGACTGAGCTAACAGACTGAGCTAACAGCAGCTAACAGACTGAGCTAACAGCAGCTAACAGACTGAACTAACAGCAGCTAACAGACTGAGCTAACAGCAGCTAACAGACTGAGCTGACAGCAGCTAACAGACTGAGCTAACAGCAGCTAACAGACTGAGCTAACAGCAGCTAACAGCAGCTAACAGCAGCTAACAGACTGAGCTAACAGCAGCTAACAGACTGAGCTAACAGAAGCTAACAGACTGAGCTAACAACAGCTAACAGCAGCTAACAGACTGAGCTAACAACAGCTAACAGCAGCTAACAGCAGCTAACAGACTGAGCTAACAGCAGCTAACAGACTGAGCTAACAACAGCTAACAGTAGCTAACAGACTGAGCTAACAACAGCTAACAGCAGCTAACAGCAGCTAACAGACTGAGCTAACAGCAGCTAACAGCAGCTAACAGACTGAGCTAAAAACAGCAAACAGCAGCTAACAGACTGAGCTAACAGCAGCTAACAGACTGAGCTAACATGAGCTAACAGCAGCTACAGCTGTCAGCAGTTTACTTCACTGTCCATCATAAACTCTGTAAATCACAGAGAGTTGAGGCGGAGCAGCCGGAGGACATCAGAGGGAAAACCAGAAAACATTTCCTCCATAAAATATGATCCAGTTTCACCAGAATCAGTGAAATAGTTGCTGCTGTGTGACTTAGTGCCGTAAAGCGTTACGTACTTCTCCCGACCCGGAGCCCAAAGTTACATAGTGTGAGAACAGACGTACGAATGACAGAGACACCGTTCACCTGATCACAGGTCAGAGTGGGTCACCTGATCACAGGTCAGTGTGGGTCACCTGATCACAGGTCAGTGTGGGTCACCTGATCACAGGTCAGTGTGGATCACCTGATCACAGGTCAGAGTGGATCACCTGATCACAGGTCAGTGTGGGTCACCTGGTCACAGGTCAGTGTGGATCACCTGATCACAGGTCAGTGTGGGTCACCTGATCACAGGTCAGTGTGGGTCACCTGATCACAGGTCAGTGTGGGTCACCTGATCACAGGTCAGTGTGAGTCACCTGGTCACAGGTCAGTGTGGATCACCTGGTCACAGGTCAGTGTGGGTCACCTGGTTACAGGTCAGTGTGGATCACCTGATCACAGGTGGGTCACCTGATCACAGGTCAGTGTGGGTCACCTGGTCACAGGTCAGTGTGGATCACCTGATCACAGGTCAGAGTGGATCACCTGATCACAGGTCAGAGTGGATCACCTGATCACAGGTCAGTGTGGATCACCTGATCACAGGTCAGAGTGGATCACCTGATCACAGGTCAGAGTGGATCACCTGATCACAGGTCAGAGTGGGTCACCTGATCACAGGTCAGAGTGGATCACCTGATCACAGGTCAGAGTGGATCACCTGATCACAGGTCAGTGTGGATCACCTGATCACAGGTGGGTCACCTGATCACAGGTCAGTGTGGGTCACCTGGTCACAGGTCAGTGTGGATCACCTGATCACAGGTCAGAGTGGGTCACCTGATCACAGGTCAGAGTGGATCACCTGATCACAGGTCAGTGTGGATCACCTGATCACAGGTCAGTGTGGGTCACCTGATCACAGGTCAGAGTGGGTCACCTGATCACAGGTCAGAGTGGGTCACCTGATCACAGGTGGGTCACCTGATCACAGGTCAGAGTGGGTCACCTGATCAAAGGTGGGTCACCTGATCACAGGTGGGTCACCTGATCACAGGTCAGAGTGGGTCACCTGATCACAGGTCAGTGTGGGTCACCTGATCACAGGTCAGTGTGGGTCACCTGGTCACAGGTGGGTCACCTGATCACAGGTGGGTCACCTGATCACAGGTCAGTGTGGGTCACCTGGTCACAGGTGGGTCACCTGATCACAGGTCAGTGTGGGTCACCTGATCACAGGTCAGAGTGGGTCACCTGATCACAGGTCAGAGTGGGTCACCTGATCACAGGTCAGTGTGGGTCACCTGATCACAGGTCAGTGTGGGTCACCTGATCACAGGTCAGTGTGGATCACCTGATCACAGGTCAGTGTGGATCACCTGATCACAGGTCAGTGTGGATCACCTGATCACAGGTCAGAGTGGGTCACCTGATCACAGGTCAGTGTGGGTCACCTGATCACAGGTCAGTGTGGGTCACCTGATCACAGGTCAGTGTGGGTCACCTGATCACAGGTCAGTGTGGATCACCTGATCACAGGTCAGTGTGGGTCACCTGATCACAGGTGGGTCACCTGATCACAGGTCAGTGTGGGTCAACAGGTAAACTGTCAGTTTATTGAAGTTTAACAATGTTTAATCTCTCTTACGTCAGCTCAAACGTGTCTGTCTCGTGTTTTACCTCCATGGTCCAGCTCAGGTGTTCAGGTGTCCTCAGGAGACAGACACGGTGTCCTCTAATCACGTCACGGAGCAGCTGGACACAGCCCGCCACTTCCGGTACCGCGTGCCAGATCAAAGATCACCGGAATCAGCCGCGTGCTAATGTTAGCAGCAGGCTAACCGACAGGTTGACCGACAGGTTGACCGACAGGTTGACCGACAGACTGACACACCGACCGTTTAAAAACCGAAGAAGAAGAAGCAGAGCCTCACGCGGAGCTGCCGCTGGCTGCCATGTCCTCACAGGTACGGTAATGTAGAGCCGCGGCTCGAATACCGTAACTGTGCCACTACAGGCGCAAGGGGATGATGCGCTGCTCCTGACCAGCAGGTGGCACTACAACACCTGAGTCATTCAAACAGCGTGACTGCCTCTGATTGGCTACACTGTCACCCTGTGGTCTGTATTAGTCACTGCACACAAGCCTTAAATATATACAGTCACAGAGACTACATCCAGGTTTTAGACAGTCTGCGGGGACGTCACTGAGACTACATCCAGGTTTTAGACAGTCTGCAGGGACGTCACAGAGACTACGTCCAGGTTTTAGACAGTCTGCAGGGACGTCACGGAGACTACGTCCAGGTTTTAGACAGTCTGCAGGGACGTCACAGAGACTACGTCCAGGTTTTAGACAGTCTGCGGGGACGTCACAGAGACTACGTCCAGGTTTTAGACAGTCTGCAGGGACGTCACAGAGACTACGTCCAGGTTTTAGACAGTCTGCAGGGACGTCACAGAGACTACGTCCAGGTTTTAGACAGTCTGCAGGACGTCTCAGAGACTACGTCCAGGTTTTAGACAGTCTGCGGGGACGTCACAGAGACTACGTCCAGGTTTTAGACAGTCTGCGGGGACGTCACAGAGACTACGTCCAGGTTTTAGACAGTCTGCGGGGACGTCACAGAGACTACGTCCAGGTTTTAGACAGTCTGCAGGGACGTCACAGAGACTACGTCCAGGTTTTAGACAGTCTGCAGGGACGTCACAGAGACTACGTCCAGGTTTTAGACAGTCTGCAGGGACGTCACAGAGACTACGTCCAGGTTTTAGACAGTCTGCGGGGACGTCACAGAGACTACGTCCAGGTTTTAGACAGTCTGCAGGGACGTCACAGAGACTACGTCCAGGTTTTAGACAGTCTGCGGGGACGTCACAGAGACTACGTCCAGGTTTTAGACAGTCTGCAGGGACGTCACAGAGACTACGTCCAGGTTTTAGACAGTCTGCGGGGACGTCACGGAGACTACGTCCAGGTTTTAGACAGTCTGCGGGGACGTCACTGAGACTACGTCCAGGTTTTAGACAGTCTGCGGGGACGTCACGGAGACTACGTCCAGGTTTTAGACAGTCTGCAGGGACGTCACAGAGACTACGTCCAGGTTTTAGACAGTCTGCGGGGACGTCACAGAGACTACGTCAGGTTTTAGACAGTCTGCAGGGACGTCACAGAGACTACGTCAGGTTTTAGACAGTCTGCAGGGACGTCACTGAGACTACGTCCAGGTTTTAGACAGTCTGCGGGGACGTCACGGAGACTACGTCAGGTTTTAGACAGTCTGCAGGGACGTCACTGAGACTACGTCCAGGTTTTAGACAGTCTGCGGGGACGTCACAGAGACTACGTCCAGGTTTTAGACAGTCTGTGGGGACGTCACTGAGACTACGTCCAGGTTTTAGACAGTCTGCGGGGACGTCACTGAGACTACGTCCAGGTTTTAGACAGTCTGCGGGGACGTCACAGAGACTACGTCCAGGTTTTAGACAGTCTGCGGGGACGTCACGGAGACTACGTCCAGGTTTTAGACAGTCTGTGTGTGTGTCTGTGTGTGTCTCTTTGTCTGTGTGTGTGTGTGTGTCTCTGTGTGTGTCTCTGTGTCTCTGTGTCTCTGTGTGTGTCTCTGTGTGTGTCTCTGTGTCTCTGTGTGTGTCTCTGTCTCTCTGTGTGTGTCTCTGTGTCTCTGTGTGTGTCTCTGTCTGTGTGTGTCTCTGTGTGTGTCTCTGTCTGTGTGGGTCTCTGTGTGTGTCTCTGTGTGTGTCTCTGTGTGTGTCTCTGTGTGTGTGTGTGTCTCTGTGTGTGTCTCTGTGTGTGTGTGTGTCTCTGTCTGTGTCTCTGTCTGTGTGTGTCTCTGTGTGTGTCTCTGTGTGTGTGTGTGTCTCTGTGTGTGTCTCTGTGTGTGTGTGTGTCTCTGTCTGTGTCTCTGTCTGTGTGTGTCTCTGTGTGTGTCTCTGTCTGTGTCTCTGTCTGTGTGTGTCTGTGTGTGTCTGTGTGTGTGTTTTATCTGAAGTCTCATCTCTGATGTGTACACCTGTCTGACGTTGGTGTTGCGTCACTAACGTTTCAGGAATGTTTGAGATCAGATGAACTGATGAATGATTCTTACATTCATGTAACATCAACATTAGACTGTGTGTGTGTGTGTCTGTGTGTCTGTGTCTGTGTGTGTGTGCGTGTGTGT
Organism: Larimichthys polyactis; assembly: GCA_018985215.1. Classification (NCBI taxonomy): domain Eukaryota; kingdom Metazoa; phylum Chordata; class Actinopteri; family Sciaenidae; genus Larimichthys; species Larimichthys polyactis. Next base: position 81,786 of record JAFMOB010000413.1, read on the forward strand.
GTGGCTGTGTGCGTGTGGCTGTGTGTGTGTGTGTGTGGCTGTGTGTGTGTGTGTGTGTGTGTGTGTGTGTGTGTGTGTGTGTGTGTGTGTGTGTGTGTGTGTGTGTTTGTGTTTGTCTGTGTGTGTGTGTGTGTGTGTGTGTGTGTGTGTGTGTGTGTGTGTGTGTTTGTCTGTGTGTGTGTGTGTGTGTGGGTGTGTGTGTCTGTGTCTGTGTGTGTGTGTGTGTGTGTGTGTGTGTGTGTGTGTGTGTGTGTGTGTAAACCTTCATGTCTCATTAATGCATGTCACTAACTAAACTTCTTCCCTGGAGTTTCTGTCTCTGTCGTCCAGCAGGTTCTCGTGGATCGTGGCTGCTGCTGTGATCCTGCATGACGTCCACTACACATATTACTACTGTCATTATTGCTGCCATATCTCCATCACAGTTTATAGTTAGTTGATGATTTGCTGCTGCTGTGGTCCTGCACGACTGTGGACTCCTACAAATACCTCGGGCTGTGGCTGGATAATAAACTGGGCTGGTCCAGAATCTGTTCTGTGGTCAGGTTTAAGTAAGCTTTGGTTCATGATGATGAACATTAATAATGCTGTGGTCACGTGACGTGAACATTTCCTCATTCTGTTCAGTGTTTCCTTCTAAAAGAATGACTTGTATAAAACCCTGAATGAAGATGAATGAGGCGACATGATGCATGAAGACGTGTCGGTGTTGGCGCTTCCTGCGTGATGAGTCCTCCACACAGATGTTGAAGGTTTCAGGCAGATTGGATGACAGCAGCTGAAACCAGATCCAGCTCAGCGATTATCCGAGGTGTTTGTCCGACAGCTCGTCTGCCAAATGAGAAGCTTGTTTGTTTCCATGAAAGTCTGCAGACTCGCCAACACGCCTCATGTTAAATACAGGTCAGGATGAAGTCCTTATCTTAGGAGACTGGACGTAGCTCCATCAAAAGAGGAAACAGCCACAAGTCTGTCTTCAAACCAACAACCTGACTAAAGCAGAGGGTCTTCTGCTGACCCCACAGTCATCATCACTAAAGATATAAACCGGGTGTGACTGGAAAACAATCAGTCACGTCAGTCGACTCCTCCAGAACCTTCCAATCCACCAGAACCAGAACCTCACACCACAAAGACAGTCTTTACCCGCCTGCAGCTGGACTCATGAAGGAGGCCCGGGACCACCTCTGACATGGACCCCAGCCCAGACCAATACGTTACATTAACGTTACTGTAACGTAAGATGTCCTGAAAGTATTCTGCAGACTTTAAAACATTTCTGTCCATATATTTATTATATTTATTATTATTATAATTATTATTATTATGGCTGCTGTGACAGGAAGTGTCCTCTGTGTTTATTTAGATGAGAATTTTTACAATATTTGTTAAATAATTTTATGATTTCAGATCATTAAAAACATTCAGACTGTGTGACATCAGTGAAATAATAAATAATAAATGATTAATGATGTCTGTTGTTGTTGTTGTTGTTGCTGATGGAGGCGCAGCTGCTGTTGTCATGGTGATAAGACACCGATAAGTCTGGACCTCCGGACCTGCCGTGAGGTTCTGCTGCTGAGGTCTGAGCAGCTCCGGGCGTGTGCGGGCCGGCGGGCGTGTCTGCAGGGATTCCGGTTTTTCCTGTCGACTCCTCCTGGTTTAAACCGCAGCAGCTTCAGTCCGAGCAGCAGCTTCAGCAGCGGCTTCAGTCCGAGCGGCGGCTTCAGTCCGAGCAGCTTCAGTCCGAGCAGCGGCTTCAGTCCGAGCTTCAGTCCGAGCAGCAGCAGGATGGCCTCCAACACTGCCACCATGTCGAGCCTCCCCCGGGGGATCGGGATATGTACGACCATCCCTGACATCCTCTACCTGCCAGAGCTGGTGAGATTCAGTTCGTGTGTGTGTGTGTGTGTGTGTGTGTGTGTGTGTGTGTGTGTGTGTGTGTGTGTGTGTGTGTGTGTGTGTGTGTGTGTGTGTAGTTGAAGATAAAAACAAACAGAAAAAGTTGTTTTAAAAATGTTATTTCACTTTTTTCAAAGACAAATGATTCAAGATGAAACTGAGAACAGAGTCACTTCAATAAATAAATCTCATAGAGAAATGATGCAGGCCGAACCGAACCGAACCGAGCCGAAGCTCCGGTTTAGTGATTAGGATGATGTGTGTTTCCATGGTTACGTGACTTTTATTCTGAAAAACCTCTTTGAGAGTGAAGCAACATGTGACGTGTGTGTGTGTGTGTATGTGTGTGTGTGTGTGTGTGTGTGTGTGTGTGTGTGTTGTTGAATTGGTGTGTTTATTATTAATATTTTTGAATTATTATATCGTTTTATCATTCTAACATTTTCTGATTTATTTTTGCAAACTTGACTTCTGTCAGTTAACTGAATGAATGATCAGATTTATATGAAGTTCACATGTTGAACCTGAACCAACACCTGGTGATGACTGACGTCTTTTTATTTGCTCTAACTAATCTTCGCTGGTCTGTCTGATGCTGACTGGCTTTGTTAGAGGTCAGGGGTCAAAGGTCGCAGCAGCCAGATGTTAGACAGGACAGATATTATTCCTGGAGAGAAGCTGCGTGACAGACGACAGATCAGAAGGAAAACACGAGCTGATGAGAAAAGATAGAAACATTTCTACTGTCACACCCGACAGTCTGATCGGAGGAGGAATGCTGCCGCTGTTTTCACACACAGTCATGCATGAACACACGCACACACAGGTGGAGTCTGGTGGAGCTCCATGAATAATGCAGCCTGTCAATCATCAGAGGTGTAGAGTGAACGACGCCCTGCTCTGTGCCGCTAACAACAAAGACCTAAACCCTGAAACAACAGAGGCTGCTCCACAGGTCAGATCAGCTTAATGAGCCCTCAAACAACAACCTAACTATAGTCCAGGGACTAAACTAACTAAACCAGGCACTGAAACATTCAGCTTTATTTATTGAACTCAAACTTGATAGTCATGTTTTCAGTATGTTCAGGTATTCTTCATGAGTTTGTCATTCCCTGTTAGACTGGACACTGCTGGTTCCAGAGGCTCGGTTCTGTGCAGCCGGGTTCACTGGAAGATAGATGCTAACACTAGCTCATACCGTTAGCTGACAGATGGTCTGCCGTCTGTTAGTCAAATCAAATCAATCAATTTTTATTTGTACAGTCCAAAGTCACAAAGTCCATTTTCCTCTGAGGCTTTACAATCTGTACAGGGAGTGACACCCTCTGTCCTTAGACCCTCGGTTCCAGTGAGGAAAAACTTGCCCACAAAAAACCTTTAACAGGGAAAAAAGGTGGAAGAAACCTCAGGAAGAGCCACAGAGGAGGGATCCCTCTCCCAGGACGGACAGACGTGCAATAGATGTCACTTGTACAGGACAATTCAACACAAACATATTGTACAATTACAATGACTGATAAAATGACAATGAATTACAATGAATGATAAAATGACAATGAATTACAATGAATGATAAAATGACAATGAATTACAATGACTGATAAAATGACAATGAATTACAATGACTGATAAAATGACAATGAATTACAATGACTGATAAAATGACAATGAATTACAATGAATGATAAAATGACAATGAATCACAATGACTGATAAAATGACAATGAATTACAATGACTGATAAAATGACAATGAATTACAATGAATGATAAAATGACAATGAATTACAATGAATGATAAAATGACAATGAATCACAATGACTGATAAAATGACAATGAATTACAATGACTGATAAAATGACAATGAATCACAATGAATGATAAAATGACAATGAATTACAATGACTGATAAAATGACAATGAATTACAATGAATGATAAAATGACAATGAATTACAATGACTGATAAAATGACAATGAATTACAATGACTGATAAAATGACAATGAATTACAATGAATGATAAAATAACCACAGTAGTAGATATGGCAGCAATAATGACAGTAGTAATATGTGTAGTGGACGTCATGCAGGATCACAGCAGCAAAGAGAGAGAGACAGAGAGAGAGAGAGAGGGAGGGAGTCTAATCCTATGGCAGCATAACTAAGGGATGACCTGAGCCAGCACTAACTATAAGCTTTATCAAAGAGGAAAGTCTTAAGTCTACTCTTAAAGGTGTTGACCGTGTCTGCCTCCCGAACCCAGAATGGTAGTTTGTTCCACAGAAGAGGAGCCTGATAGCTGAAAGCTCTGGCTCCCAATCTACTTTTGGAAACTATAGGAACCACAAGGAACCACAAGGAACCACAAGGAACCCAGCGTCCGTCTGTTAGTCTGTTAGTCTGTTAGTCTGTTAGTCTGTCGCCTGTTAGTCTGTTAGTCTGTTAGTCTGTTAGTCTGTCCTCAGTTAGTCTGTTAGTCTGTTAGTCTGTTAGTCTGTCGTCTGTTAGTCTGTTAGTCTGTTAGTCTGTCATCTGTTAGTCTGTTAGTCTGTCGTCTGTTAGTCTGTTAGTCTGTTAGTCTGTCGTCTGTTAGTGTGTTAGTGTGTTAGTGTGTTAGTCTGTTAGTCTGTTAGTCTGTCGTCGTTGTTTAGTCTGTCGTTGTCTGTTATTTCTAGTCTGTCGTCTGTTAGTCTGTCGTCTGTTAGTGTGTTAGGTGTTAGTGTGTTAGTGTTAGTCTGTTAGTCTGTCGTCGTTAGTCTGTTAGTCTGTCGTCTGTTAGTGTGTTAGGTGTTGTTAGTGTGTTAGTCTGTTAGTCTGTTAGTCTGTCGCCTGTTGTCTGTTAGTCTGTTAGTCTGTCCTCTGTTAGTTGTGTCTGTTCGTTGTCTGTTATGTTAGTCTGTTAGGTCTGTCTGTTAGTCTGTTAGTCTGTAGTCTGTAGTCTGTTAGTCTTGTCCTCTGTTAGTCTGTCGTCTGTTAGTCTGTTGTATGTTAGTCTGTTAGTCTGTCGTCTGTTAGTCTGTTAGTCTGTTAGTCTGTGTAGTCTGTTAGTCGTCGTCTGTTAGTCTGTTAGTCTGTTAGTCTGTTAGTCTGTTAGTCTGTCGTCTGTTAGTCTGTTAGTCTGTTTAGTCTGTTAGTCTGTCCTCTGTTAGTCTGTTAGTCTGTTAGTCTGTTAGTCTGTTGGTCTGTTAGTCTGCTTAGTTGTTACGTCTGTCGTCTGTTATTCTGTTAGTCTGTCGTCTGTTAGTCTGTTGTCTGTGTTAGTCTGTTAGTCTGTTGTCTGTCTGTCTGTTATTGTTAGTGTTAGTCTGTTAGTCTGTAGTCTGTTCGTCTGTTTAGTCTGTCAGTCTTCGTCTGTTAGTCTGTTGTCTGTTAGTGTTAGTCTGTTAGTCTGTTAGTCTGTTAGTCGTTCCTCTGTTAGTCGTCTCTGTTAGTCTGTCGTCTGTTAGTTGTTGTATGTTAGTTGTTAGCTGTCGTCTGTTAGTCTGAGTCTGTTAGTCTGTTAGTCTGTTGGTTGTTAGTGTGTCTGTATTCTGTTCTGTCTGTCGTCTGTTAGTCTGTAGTCTGTAGTCTGTCGTTCTGTTCGTCTGTTAGTCTGTAGTTGTTAGTCTGTCGTCTGTTATTCTGTTAGTCTGTCGTCTGTTATTCTGTTAGTCTGTTAGTCTGTTAGTCTGTTAGTCTGTTAGTCTGTTAGTCTGTTAGTCTGTTAGTCTGTCGTCTGTTAGTCTGTTAGTCTGTTAGTCTGTCGTCTGTTAGTCTGTCGTCTGTTATTCTGTTAGTCTGTTAGTCTGTTAGTCTCGTTATGTTAGTCTGTCGTCTGTTAGTCTGTTAGTCTGTCGTCTGTTAGTCTGTTAGTCTGTTAGTCTGTTAGTCTGTTAGTCTGTCGTCTGTTAGTCTGTTAGTCTGTCGTCTGTTAGTCTGTTAGTCTGTTAGTCTGTTAGTCTGTCCTCTGTTAGTCTGTTAGTCTGTTAGTCTGTTAGTCTGTTGGTCTGTTAGTCTGTTAGTCTGTTAGTCTGTTAGTCTGTCGTCTGTTATTCTGTTAGTCTGTCGTCTGTTAGTCTGTTAGTCTGTTAGTCTGTTAGTCTGTTAGTCTGTCGTCTGTTATTCTGTTAGTCTGTTAGTCTGTTAGTCTGTTAGTCTGTCGTCTGTTAGTCTGTTAGTCTGTTAGTCTGTTAGTCTGTTAGTCTGTCGTCTGTTAGTCTGTTAGTCTGTTGGTCTGTTAGTCTGTCCTCTGTTAGTCTGTTAGTCTGTTAGTCTGTTAGTCTGTCGTCTGTTAGTCTGTTAGTCTGTTGGTCTGTTAGTCTGTCCTCTGTTAGTCTGTCGTCTGTTAGTCTGTTAGTCTGTTAATCTGTTATTCTGTTAGTCTGTTAGTCTGTTAGTCTGTTAGTCTGTTAGTCTGTTAGTCTGTTAGTCTGTCGTCTGTTAGCATGTTAGTCTGTTGGTCTGTCGTCTGTTAGCCTGTTAGTCTGTTAGTCTGTTAGTCTGTCGTCTGTTAGTCTGTTAGTCTGTTAGTCTGTTAGTCTGTTAGTCTGTCGTCTGTTAGTCTGTTAGTCTGTTAATCTGTTAGTCTGTTGGTCTGTTAGTCTGTCCTCTGTTAGTCTGTTAGTCTGTCGTCTGTTAGTCTGTTAGTCTGTTGGTCTGTTAGTCTGTCCTCTGTTAGTCTGTCGTCTGTTAGTCTGTTAGTCTGTTAATCTGTTATTCTGTTAGTCTGTTAGTCTGTTAATCTGTTAGTCTGTTAGTCTGTCGTCTGTTAGTCTGTTAGTCTGTTAGTCTGTTAGTCTGTTAGTCTGTTAGTCTGTTAGTCTGTCGTCTGTTAGCCTGTTAGTCTGTTGGTCTGTCGTCTGTTAGCCTGTTAGTCTGTTGTATGTTAGTCTGTTAGTCTGTCGTCTGTTAGTCTGTTAGTCTGTTAGTCTGTTAGTCTGTCGTCTGTTAGTCTGTTAGTCTGTTAATCTGTTAGTCTGTTGGTCTGTTAGTCTGTCCTCTGTTAGTCTGTTAGTCTGTTAATCTGTTAGTCTGTTAGTCTGTTAGTCTGTCGTCTGTTAATCTGTTAGTCTGTTAGTCTGTTAGTCTGTCGTCTGTTAGTCTGTTAGTCTGTTAGTCTGATAGTCTGTTAGTCTGTTAGTCTGTTAGTCTGATATCTGTAGTCTGTCGTCTGGTCTGTTAGTCTGTTAGTCTGTTAGTCTGATAGTCTGTTAGTCTGATAGTCTGTCGTCTGTTAGTCTGTCGTCTGTTAGTCTGTTAGTCTGTTAATCTGTTAGTCTGTTAGTCTGTCGTCTGTTAGTCTGTTAGTCTGTCGTCTGGTAGTCTGTTAGTCTGTTAGTCTGATAGTCTGTTAGTCTGATAGTCTGTCGTCTGTTAGTCTGTTAGTCTGTTAGTCTGTTAGTCTGTTAATCTGTTAGTCTGTTAGTCTGTCGTCTGTTAGTCTGTTAGTCTGTTAGTCTGATAGTCTGTTAGTCTGTTAGTCTGTTAGTCTGTCGTCTGTTAGTCTGTTAGTCTGTTAGTCTGATAGTCTGTTAGTCTGATAGTCTGTCGTCTGTTAGTCTGTTAGTCTGTTAGTCTGTCGTCTGTTAGTCTGTTAGTCTGTCCTCTGTTAGTCTGTTAGTCTGTTAATCTGTTAGTCTGTTAGTCTGTTAGTCTGTCGTCTGTTAGTCTGTTAGTCTGTTAGTCTGTTAATCTGTTAGTCTGTTAGTCTGTTAGTCTGTTAGGTCTGTTAGTCCTGTCGTCTGTTAGTCTGTTAGTCTGTTATCTGTTAGGTCTGTTGGTCTATGTTAGTCTGTTAGTCTGTAGTCTGTCGTCTGTAGTCTGTTAGTCTGTTAATCTGTTAGTCTGTTAGTCTGTCCTCTGTTAATCTGTTAGTCTGTTAGTCTGTTAGTCTGTCGTCTGTTAGTCTGTTAGTCTGTTAGTCTGATAGTCTGTTAGTCTGTTAGTCTGTTAGTCTGATAGTCTGATAGTCTGTCGTCTGTTAGTCTGTTAGTCTGTTAGTCTGTTAGTCTGATAGTCTGTTAGTCTGATAGTCTGTCGTCTGTTAGTCTGTTAGTCTGTTAGTCTGTTAGTCTGATAGTCTGTTAGTCTGATAGTCTGTCGTCTGTTAGTCTGTTAGTCTGTTAGTCTGTTAGTCTGTTAGTCTGTTAGTCTGTTAGTCTGTTAGTCTGTCGTCTGTTAGTCTGTTAGTCTGATAGTCTGTTAGTCTGTTAGTCTGTCGTCTGTTAGTCTGTTAGTCTGTTAATCTGTTAGTCTGTTAGTCTGTCCTCTGTTAATCTGTTAGTCTGTTAGTCTGTTAGTCTGTCGTCTGTTAGTCTGTTAGTCTGTTAGTCTGATAGTCTGTTAGTCTGATAGTCTGTCGTCTGTTAGTCTGTTAGTCTGTTAGTCTGTTAGTCTGTTAATCTGTTAGTCTGTTAGTCTGTCGTCTGTTAGTCTGTTAGTCTGTTAGTCTGATAGTCTGTTAGTCTGTTAGTCTGTTGTATGTTAGTCTGTTAGTCTGTTAGTCTGTTAGTCTGTTAGTCTGATAGTCTGTTAGTCTGTCGTCTGTTAGTCTGTTAGTCTGTTAGTCTGTTAGTCTGTTAGTCTGATAGTCTGTTAGTCTGATAGTCTGTCGTCTGTTAGTCTGTCGTCTGTTAGTCTGTTAGTCTGTTAATCTGTTAGTCTGTTAGTCTGTCGTCTGTTAGTCTGTTAGTCTGTCGTCTGTTAGTCTGTTAGTCTGTTAGTCTGATAGTCTGATAGTCTGTCGTCTGTTAGTCTGTTAGTCTGTTAGTCTGTTAGTCTGTTAATCTGTTAGTCTGTTAGTCTGTCGTCTGTTAGTCTGTTAGTCTGTTAGTCTGATAGTCTGTTAGTCTGTTAGTCTGTTAGTCTGTCGTCTGTTAGTCTGTTAGTCTGTTAGTCTGATAGTCTGTTAGTCTGATAGTCTGTCGTCTGTTAGTCTGTTAGTCTGTTAGTCTGTCGTCTGTTAGTCTGTTAGTCTGATAGTCTGTTAGTCTGATAGTCTGTCGTCTGTTAGTCTGTTAGTCTGTTAGTCTGTTAGTCTGTTAGTCTGACGTCTGTTAGTCTGTTAGTCTGTTAGTCTGTTAGTCTGTCGTCTGTTAGTCTGTTAGTCTGTTAGTCTGTTAGTCTGTTAGTCTGTTAGTCTGTTAGTCTGTTAGTCTGATAGTCTGTTAGTCTGTTAGTCTGTTAGTCTGACGTCTGTTAGTCTGTTAGTCTGTTAGTCTGTTAGTCTGACGTCTGTTAGTGTGTTAGTCTGTTAGTCTGTTAGTCTGTTAGTCTGTCGTCTGTTAGTCTGTTAGTCTGTTAGTCTGTTAGTCTGTCGTCTGTTAGTCTGTTAGTCTGTTAGTCTGTTAGTCTGATAGTCTGTCGTCTGTTAGTCTGTTAGTCTGTTAGTCTGTTAATCTGTTAGTCTGTCGTCTGTTAGTCTGTTGGTCTGTTGGTCTGTTAGTCTGTCCTCAGTTAGTCTGTCGTCAGTTAGTCTGTCGTCTGTTAGTCTGTTAGTCTGTTAGTCTGTTAGTCTGTCCTCAGTTCGATCACTTAGAGGTTTGAAGAAGAACATGAAGATTTCATCCATAATCTGTCATCAAACATTTGGATGGATACATTGAGATTTTTCGATAATGAAAACAAAGCGTTTCATGTTTCCTGTCATGTGTCTCTGGTGTTCCTACAGATCTTCGGTGGTCTGGTGTGGATCCTGGTGGCGTGCACTCTGGTGGTGCCGGAGAACCCTCAGGGCTGGGTCATGTTCGTCTCCGTCTTCTGCTTCGTCATGACTTTCATCTGGATGGTGGTGTTCGCCTGCGGGGGGCATTACAACAAAAGCAGCTGGGCTGCAGCAGTAAGTCATCTTTACTCCACAATCTGGACCACTGCAGCTCTTAGTCCAGAACCCGTCATCATTGTCCAGATCCTCAAACACTGTTTTACTTCATTTCTATAGCAGCAACGTGAGTTTGGACACAAAAGCACCATTCACATACGTATGATGTGTTCAGTCTAGAGCTGCTCTGTGTAACGCAATTATTCATATGTAATATGATACAAAGAAGCAAAGAACAACATACTAACGTCAGGTCAGATACCAAATGTAACTATTTCACAACGTTAACGTTTCACGACGTCTCTGTGAGGCCTCCACAGACTGTCTAAAACCTGGACGTAGTCTCAGTGACGTCCCCGCAGACTGTCTAAAACCTGGATGTAGTCTCTGTGACGTCCCCGCAGACTGTCTAAAACCTGGACGTAGTCTCTGTGACGTCCCCGCAGACTGTCTAAAACCTGGATGTAGTCTCTGTGACGTCCCCGCAGACTGTCTAAAACCTGGATGTAGTCTCTGTGACGTCCCCGCAGACTGTCTAAAACCTGGACGTAGTCTCTGTGACGTCCCCGCAGACTGTCTAAAACCTGGACATAGTCTCTGTGACGTCCCCGCAGACTGTCTAAAACCTGGATGTAGTCTCTGTGACCGGAGACTGTCTAAAACCTGGACATAGTCTCTGTGACGTCCCCGCAGACTGTCTAAAACCTGGACGTAGACTGAACTGTGTTTGTGTCACGCTCACTAAACTCAGACTTCATGCTCTTCTTCCTCTTCCTCGTCTGTCAGGACTTCGTGTATCACGGCATCGCTGCCTTCTTCTACCTTAGCGCTTCGGTGGCTTTGGCCAAAGTGACCCTGGAGATGAAAGATGGGACCAACATCCAGAACTACCACCTGGACATCTCTGCAGTGGTGAGTTTGGCTTCATGTTTCATGTGTTAGTGATTGACAATGATTATCTCGTCCAAGCCAATAAAACCAATGCACACAGACCTAAACCTGCAGGACCCAAATGTGTCCAGAAAAACTGACAAACCCTCCTGATTGGCTCTTAACTGCTCCATTCTGAGCTCCCATTGGTCTGTTCACATCATTTCAGGAGTCATTTCTTCTCTTAGATGAATTAAAGATGAGAAAAGATGAAAGCTTGTCAGTCATTCTGTGAAGGTTCTGAAGGTTCTTCAACATTTTGGACTTGTGTGTCTAACAGCATGAAATTATTTTTATTCTGGATTCATCTGCATATTCTTTAAAAAATAATAATTTAATGAATTAAATATTTAAATAACATCAGAAAACTGTAAAAAAATGACATGTTGAAATGTGTCAAACAGTCCAGAACCAGAATATTAAATGTTTAGTCAGATCATCCTGACATCTTCAGACTGACTACAGTGATCATCAAGTCCTCTGATGAAAATTCATCAGCTGCTGGTTGACGCTCTGTGTGAAATCTAAAATCACACCTCTGAATCGTCGGAGGGCTCGTTGGCTGAAGAACCATGAATTTATGGCGAGCTCATGTGTTCTCTGACCACAGGTCGACTTCCTCTTCCTGTCCGTGACTGAAGTCAAGAAACGAACGACGACTCTGTTCATGTTCTTCAACAGAACCACCTGATTTCAAATAAGACCAGAGATTATGCTACAATTACCAAATGAAATAAAACCTATAATCTGATATAATATCCATATATAAACATGTTTTATCTGCCACCTACACAGAGTCTGACTAATACCTGGAAAACAGTCGGTCACAGCTGTAGACTCTCGTATGTAATGAACTCAGTTTACTCCTCCAGCACGAGTCTGAGCCTCAGTAAATTTACATGTTACATATTTTCATTTGCAGATGGTGGAGTAATATTTTTAGTGATGAGTCATGTTGATTTGAGCACGTTCAGAAAGTCTATTTGACCAATCAGATTGCTCGGTCTGAAATACTTGTTGTATAACTGTAAATGGACAACCAAGCTGTGATTTGACGCATTATGTCATTAATGACAAATGAAAGTTATTTGTCATTTTTGTCCAGAAAACGACTTCATTATTTATACATGCTGTCTTAAATGGCATACAGATGACAATAATTATCTGTAATGAAATATGTAGCTCATTAAATAAATGTTCTCCATCATACAAATATCTGAGCTTCTCACAAGCACCTGAACACAGCGCACAGGAAATATAATTCTAATTGTTAATTAAATAAGATTTCTGTGGATTCAGGTTCACTGATGTCCTCTTTGTGTCTTCAGGTCTTCTCATACGTGGCGACTCTCCTCTACTTCGTCCACACCATCCTGTCTGCCATCCGATGGAAATCTTTCTAGAGGTTTCTGAACTGAGTTTGATCCTTAAAGCGGTGACACGCTGACATGAAGGGAGGACCGACTGCTGGGAAACGGAGCTGTGAAAAAACATCTGGATCATCACAGCTGTCTGAAGCAGGATTCAGCCGACCCGGAGGGTTCGTGTCACAGAGCTGGTCTGTTAATATCCACAGACACTCTGAAGCTTTGTGGTCAGATACTGCAGAGCTTCTTATTAAGATCAACTTCAACGAGCCATGAAAGAAAATCAAAATCCTGATTTTTCATTTACATCCGAGCTTTTTCTGAGGGTTTCTGTTATTTTGTCCACACACACTGAGGACCGAGATTCTGGTCCGTTCTGGTCTGTTCTGTTCCGTTCCGTTCCGGTCTGGTCCGTTCTGGTCTGTTCTGTTCTGGTCTGGTCTGGTCTGTTCTGTTCTGGTCTGGTCTGGTCTGGTCTGTACTGTTCTGGTCTGGTCTGTTCTGGTCTGGTCTGTTCTGTTCTGTTCTGGTCTGGTCTGGTCTGGTCTGGTCTGTTCTGTTCTGTTCTGGTCTGGTCTGTTCTGGTCTGGTCTGGTCTGTTCTGTTCTGTTCTGGTCTGGTCTGGTCTGGTCTGTTCTGTTCTGGTCTGTTCTGTTCTGTTCTGTTCCGGTCCGGTCCGGTCCGGTCCGTTCCGTTCTGGTCTGTTCTGTTCTGTTCTGGTCTGGTCTGTTCTGTTCTGTTCTGTTCTGTTCTGGTCTGGTCTGTTCTGTTCTGTTCTGTTCTGGTCTGGTCTGGTCTGTTCTGTTCTGTTCTGGTCTGGTCTGGTCTGGTCTGGTCTGGTCTGTTCTGGTCTGGTCTGGTCTGTTCTGGTCTGGTCTGGTCTGTTCTGGTCTGGTCTGGTCTGGTCTGGTCTGGTCTGGTCTGTTCTGGTCTGGTCTGGTCTGTTCTGGCATGGTCTGTTCTGGTCTGTTCTGGTCTGTTCTGTTCTGGTCTGGTCTGTTCTGGTCTGTTCTGTTCTGTTCTGGTCTGGTCTGTTCTGTTCTGTTCTGTTCTGGTCTGTTCTGGTCTGTTTGTTTTCCCTTTAATGAAGTTCTGTTCTCAGCTGATTCGTGAAGGTTCGGATGTGGCTTTTATATTTTTATAAGTTTCCCAACAAAAAGTTCATAGTTGATCAGAACAGGATGTAACTGATGATTTTTGTTTTTAGACTGCTTCATTTTTGTAACATTGCGCTGAATGAATTCATCAATTTAATAAAAGTGTTTGTTTTGAAACATTTCAACTGGTTGACTTTATTAAACGAGTCAAATAAACTCAAATACTAATTACGATTATTCAAATTCTAACATGTAAGGTGTCATACAGGAAGTGGAATTTGTAGTAAGTTGTGCACTGTTGTTGTTGTTATGCGCATGTGGTCATGTCTTCAGTGTCTTCAGTGTCTTCAGTGTCTTCAGTGTTTTCAGTGTCTTCAGTGTTTTCAGTGTCTTCAGTGTCTTCAGTGTTTTCAGTGTTTTCAGTGTTTCAGTTTCAGTGTCTTCAGTGTTTTCAGTGTCTTCAGTGTCTTCAGTGTCTTCAGTGTCTTCAGTGTTTTCAGTGTCTTCAGTGTTTTCAGTGTCTTCAGTGTTTTCAGTGTCTTCAGTGTCTTCAGTGTCTTCAGTGTCTTCAGTGTTTTCAGTGTCTTCAGTGTCTTCAGTGTTTTCAGTGTCTTCAGTGTTTTCAGTGTCTTCAGTGTTTTCAGTGTCTTCAGTGTCTTCAGTGTCTTCAGTGTCTTCAGTGTCTTCAGTGTCTTCAGTGTTTTCAGTGTCTTCAGTGTTTTCAGTGTTTTCAGTGTCTTCAGTGTCTTCAGTGTCTTCAGTGTTTTCAGTGTCTTCAGTGTCTTCAGTGTCTTCAGTGTTTTCAGTGTTTTCAGTGTCTTCAGTGTCTTCAGTGTTTTCAGTGTCTTCAGTGTCTTCAGTGTCTTCAGTGTTTTCAGTGTTTTCAGTGTCTTCAGTGTCTTCAGTGTCTTCAGTGTTTTCAGTGTCTTCAGTGTTTTCAGTGTCTTCAGTGTCTTCAGTGTTTTCAGTGTCTTCAGTGTTTTCAGTGTCTTCAGTGTTTTCAGTGTCTTCAGTGTTTTCAGTGTTTTCAGTGTCTTCAGTGTCTTCAGTGTTTTCAGTGTCTTCAGTGTCTTCAGTGTTTTCAGTGTCTTCAGTGTTTTCAGTGTTTTCAGTGTTTTCAGTGTCTTCAGTGTTTTCAGTGTCTTCAGTGTCTTCAGTGTCTTCAGTGTTTTCAGTGTCTTCAGTGTCTTCAGTGTTTTCAGTGTCTTCAGTGTCTTCAGTGTCTTCAGTGTTTTCAGTGTCTTCAGTGTTTTCAGTGTCTTCAGTGTCTTCAGTGTCTTCAGTGTTTCAGTGTCTTCAGTGTTTTCAGTGTCTTCAGTGTCTTCAGTGTCTTCAGTGTTTTCAGTGTCTTCAGTGTTTTCAGTGTCTTCAGTGTCTTCAGTGTCTTCAGTGTTTTCAGTGTCTTCAGTGTCTTCAGTGTTTTCAGTGTTTTCAGTGTCTTCAGTGTCTTCAGTGTCTTCAGTGTTTTCAGTGTTTTCAGTGTTTTCAGTGTCTTCAGTGTCTTCAGTGTCTTCAGTGTTTTCAGTGTCTTCAGTGTTTTCAGTGTTTTCAGTGTTTTCAGTGTTTTCAGTGTCTTCAGTGTTTTCAGTGTCTTCAGTGTTTTCAGTGTCTTCAGTGTCTTCAGTGTCTTCAGTGTTTTCAGTGTCTTCAGTGTCTTCAGTGTTTTCAGTGTCTTCAGTGTCTTCAGTGTTTTCAGTGTCTTCAGTGTCTTCAGTGTCTTCAGTGTCTTCAGTGTTTTCAGTGTCTTCAGTGTCTTCAGTGTTTTCAGTGTCTTCAGTGTCTTCAGTGTTTTCAGTGTCTTCAGTGTTTTCAGTGTCTTCAGTGTCTTCAGTGTCTTCAGTGTTTTCAGTGTCAGTGTTTTCAGTGTCTTCAGTGTTTTCAGTGTCTTCAGTGTCTTCAGTGTCTTCAGTGTTTTCAGTGTCTTCAGTGTCTTCAGTGTCTTCAGTGTTTTCAGTGTCTTCAGTGTTTTCAGTGTCTTCAGTGTCTTCAGTGTTTTCAGTGTCTTCAGTGTCTTCAGTGTATTCAGTGTTTTCAGTGTTTTCAGTGTCTTCAGTGTCTTCAGTGTTTTCAGTGTCTTCAGTGTCTTCAGTGTTTTCAGTGTTTTCAGTGTCTTCAGTGTCTTCAGTGTCTTCAGTGTCTTCAGTGTCTTCAGTGTTTTCAGGTATTGTTCATGCTTTTTTAGAGTTTGTCATTTCCTGATCAACTATAAAAAGTTGTTGATGATGTCATTGTGAACTAATTTTCTATCCAATGAAACGCTTCCTTCTGTGTAGTCGTTTGTTTCATTTAATGACCTCCACCCAGTTTTTTAGATTTTGAACTTGAAGTGAAAAATGATTTCAATGAAACAAATTGACGCTGCTGTTGCATCGTATCCAAGTATTCAGTTTGTATTTTAAAGTGGAGCCCAACCAGCAGATGAACAAGAGGAACATGAAACCAGGTTTAATGGAGTATGGCAGGGAGTAAATACACACACACACACACACACACAGTGTAAAGCTGATTGGACAGTGTGGCAGGTCAGTGAACTGTAGCCGTCATGTATAATTGACGAGGGGCGGCAGCAGGTAATAATAACGATGAAGACAGAAGCTGAGAGGCTGCAGCTCATCAGAGAACACTTCAAACCCGTTACATCTGCACTCGGTCCACCGTCATCCGGGTTCTGCTCGAGGTTTCTGCCTCTAAAGAAAAGTTTTCATGCTCATGGTGGAACTGTTGAGTCTCTGTAAATAATATGATCTCGACCTGGTGGTACTCTCTGTGGTACTTGTGTTGTACATACCTACATCAAACATCAGTGTGGTCATACACCCCTGAATGTGGTCCACATGTGACACATGTTAATGTACAGGTGTAAACAGGAAATGAGGATTGCTGTCAGTGAAACTCTGCTGAGCTCAGCTGATCTTTATATTTTTATATGAGGACTTTGTCACATGTTGTCATGACTGTTCTGTTCTAATTTGCTAACATATTGAAATCATTGAAACAACGTTTCTGTGACATTTTGAGAGAGTCAGTCAGTTTTGAGTAGTAGGATCCTCATTTAGTAACAGGATGAGTGAACCGTGTCAGATATTTTCAATAACTGAAGATGACGCATTCCAATCTCGACCAATGAAATGAAACGGTATTGACTTCCTGACTGTTGAGTGCTGTTGTTGTGATCGTCGTGTAGATGATGAAGGCAGATCAGGTCAGAAAGTTCTTTAAGTTCTGGTTCAGTTGTTATCGATCATCTTTGGTGAAGCAGACCGACAGAGAGAAGAGATGCCTGAGCTGCTGGGACAGAGACAGATCTCCATCCAGGTTCATTTTCTCCTGTTTTCTCTGAAAAATGTCATTTTAGTGTCAGAATGTTCAGAAGATTTGTGTCTTATGAAAAATGAGTCCAATATTTCCTTCAGTGACTCTGCGGAGAGAGACAGAATGTCTCATAATCTGAGCTCACGTTCACTTCACAAGATTTTATGCATCTGTTGTTGGTATTTGTCTCCAGATGCTTTATGAGAAAACAATGACAAAAGAGCAAAAGACAAAAAGAAAGAAAAGTACAGACAGGAATATTGTCAGATTTATGTTTATTTACTCATTTATATTTTTATATATCTTTATTATATTCTTGGGTTTCTACTGACCTGTTTATGATGTTTAACTTTTAAAATAGGGCACACAGGTAAACCATAAAACCACATGACCTTATTAGGATCTAGCTGCAGGTTTCCTGTGCAGGTGTTCAGCATGAAGTGAAGATCACGTGTTCACGTGAACTTACAGCAGACGTTCATGTGGGTTGTCCTGATCACAGAGAGAAAACACCAGCTTACATCTCTGTGACAGCCTGACACAAAAACACAGAGAAAAGGACTATTGCTCCATCTAGTGGTTGTCTTATTGCTTGTTGTTATTTCAATAAATGGCCACAATCTCTGCAAGATAGAAGTGAACCTTTGAACCTGTCAGGTATGAAAATGAAGACTTAAAAACTTTCAATGACGTAATACTCAGATGTTTCCTGCAGATCACTTCAAGTAACACTGATTGTTAATAACTCTACTACAAACATCGCAAACGTCACAAACGGAACAGCAGACGAGAAACGTTTGGATTACCTCGAATGAACAGGTGGGCTGATGAACGGCTGGTTACCTGCTATGGTCGAACGGCTGGTGAGCGGCTGTGGGCCCTGGCGTCCTGGTGCCAGGAGCCCGGGTTACCTGCTATGGTTGTTTGAAGTGGATGGCTGTTGGCATTGCAATCTTGGTAGTGGGGAGCCCCTGCTGGAGCCACCTGTGGTCGCTGGAGTTGATGGTTGTTGGCACTGGAATCTTAGTGGTGAGGGCCCCGCTGGAGCCGCACTGGGGCCACCTGGGGTCATTAAGGTTGATGGTTGTCGTTGTTGGAATCTTGGGGACAGGAACCCCTGATGGAGCCACCTGCTGTGGGCGCAGGCATCTCGGTGCCAGGCGCCCATGTTTATTGCCTTGGGCTGCAATTACTGTTGGTATGGTGGAGGGCCCAGGAATTCTGTGTTTGTTTGTTTGGGTTAGCTGCTCAGGTTTAAAGGTATTTAAAGGTTGTGTTTGTGTTTGCTGTGTCAGAGGAAGTAGGTTTGTTTATGAAACTACATTGACCACGTAATACTGACCAGTCTTTAATCAGCTACTAGCCGGTTAAGCTAGTATGAAGAAACCTGTGCGCTTCCAACTACTGTTGACTTTGTGTTGTGGGGCCTGTGTAGTCAGGACGATGTCAGAAGGCCTGAGTTATCTCCGGAGGCGGTGAGTTGGAGAACTGAAATGATGGACTATCGTTGGATGTCTCGGAGGTGAGCTGGAAGGCACGATGAATTCAACAGGTGCATTAAAGTTGTCTTGCATACTGAAGAGAGATGAACCAAAGAGACTGAGTGGAGGCTCGCTGGATTGACTCGCTTCTTAAACGGCTTTTGGATTACGGGAAGAGGGGCCTCATAGAGGGCGTGGCCTGTGTGGAGCTGAGGTGTGATTGGCTGGGACAGTTTGTGTTGTTCTTGTAGAACAGGACCATCAGTCCAAGATAAGACAGCAGATAACTTCAGTCAGCTGACTGAGCTCTCTTTAATTGAAAGAAGTGTAAGTGGTGAACACATGTTCAGCCCATAGAGGAGCAGGAGGAGCTCCAACACAGCTCCTGTGTCAGCCAATCACAGCTCCTGTGTCAGCCAATCACAGCTCCTGTGTCAGCCAATCACAGCTCCTGTGTCAGCCAATCACAGCTCCTGTTGCTGCTCTGATACATTGTGTCATACTTTTCCTTCAGGTTGACGATACTGCCTGATTTTAGCCACGATGTCGTCAGAGGACCTTTTGGACACTCTGGAGGATTTGACAGACGATGAACTGAAGGACTTCAAATGGTATCTGAAGCAGCCTGACGTCCTGGATGGATACCAAACCATCAAAGTGTCCAAGCTGGAGAAGGCAGACAGACGGGACATCGTGGATCTGATGGTGAACACCTATGAACTTCATGGAGCTCTGAAGGTGACCAAGAAGGTTTTAGAGAAGATCAACAAGAACGATCTGGTCCAGAGTCTGTCAGAGACGAGCTCAGGACCAGAAGGTCAGTCACATTCCTTATTTTTATATTTTCAGATACAGACAGTGGGTTGACAACACAATACCTAAAGAAACAATTCAATCCAATTCAATTTTATTTATATAGCAGCATATCATAACAATATCCCAACAGTTCCACCATGAGCAAACACTTGGCGACGGTGGTGAGGAAAACTTCCCTTTAA
This sequence comes from Larimichthys polyactis, assembly GCA_018985215.1. Lineage (NCBI taxonomy): Eukaryota > Metazoa > Chordata > Actinopteri > Sciaenidae > Larimichthys > Larimichthys polyactis. The sequence continues at coordinate 100,675 of JAFMOB010000413.1, forward strand.
CCTCAGGCAGACCCAAACAAGGCTCATTGGCAGCAATAATGACAGTAGTAATATGTGTAGTGGACGTCATGCAGGATCACAGCAGCAGCCACGATCCACGAGAACCTGCTGGACGACAGAGACAGAAACTCCAGGGAAGAAGTTTAGTTAGTAACATGGAGAGAGAGAGAGAGAGTTTTCAGTAAAGGGAGATGTGACTGCATCTATAAGCTCTATCAGTGCAGAAGATCATTGGATCCTTGTATTGGATCCTTCATGGATACAAAGTCGTGCATCTGAAATGCGTCAATACATTTCTGACCCTGTCTAAATACTACAGTACCATTAGCTATCAATATAAAGCATGAAATAAAGAGTAATACCAATGTTTGTTAGGAGATTGTTTGTCATTTTGAGATGAGGTCTCCAATTTATTTTTCTTATGAATACAATGTGCTTCTTTATCCCAGTGACATGTAGAATGTGTTACATCTGATAAGAACCCACTGTATGTTGTTCATTTGTTCAATATTTCACATATTCATCATATTGTAGTCTGATGGTAAAGGTACATTTCTTCATACAGTTTATTTCATTAACAGTTGTAGTCTGTCATTCATGAGATTCATCCTGTGTCAATGTCTTCCACATCTATATGTAGATAAAAAAAACTCAAATATTCTGACTCAACAGCAGTAAAAACAGCTAAGTTACTAATAAGTCATGAAATAGAGAATATAACTCACAATGTCTCTGTCTCTCTCTCAGGGTCAGAGGACAGAGGACCTTCCTCCTCTCAGAGTGAAGGTAAAGCTGCTGTATTCTCTGGTTTGTATGGAAGCCCTGACAGACCAAATGTAGTTTATAAGTTTGAAAAGATAAAGTGTCATTTTGTTTTATTTTCTGTGTCACATATTATGACTCTGTTTGGTTCATTGATGCAGTAATAAGTCATTCATACGAACCATCCAGTCACAAAGTTTAAATATTTAAAATGTGGAATCATTTATTTTTGGTGTTAGTTTAAGGCTTCTGTGCAGTGACTAATAGGTCAAAGGTAACAAGGAAGTTTGTTTTGTGAGCACAAGAGTGATGTAAGCGATGTAATGCCGTGCTTTTGTCAGTGTAATAATGAGCAGTCTGTTCAGTAAAAGATTGAAAGCTGAATCGTGACGCTTAGGACATTTTCTTTTCATTTTCCGACTGTCAGGTGGTTCTGGTTTAAATAAGGTTGATTCATCAAATTGGCGACTGGGGATTAGTGGGTCAGGGCAGGTGCTGCTCCAATCCTGGTCTTCCAGGTCTCCAAGAAGGGATGATGAAGGTGGCCATGCCTCCTTCAGCTGGGGCCTAACAGGGGGCAGCAAGCAGACTTCTAGCTTTGCATACAGAATCACATACTACAAGCAAAGTTATACACGCTGCAACAGATTGGATACACAGATTGAACATGGATAATGGATGCGGGTGAATAGTCTATTTTGTTCAGGAAGGTGTTGTGGATAAATTGCTGAAGTCAAAGGTCAGGTAGGAAGAAAGTGTTCAGGAGCCTCTGATGTCTGATGCTGGAGCAAGAAATGGTTCCTGAGGGGAGTCATCACACAAACCTGAAGTGTGGAGCAATTGATCGACATGTCTTCTCCAGATAAGATGATCACTGGTTTCCACTGTGTATGAAACAGGACCTGTTTTGGCAACAACTGTTGCAGGTGTCCACTTAACACCACTGGTGTAGTTCCGGGCGAGCACCTTATCTCCAGTTGTGAAACTTCTGATCTTTGCTTTTGCTCGTCTTTCCATTTGAGCTCTCTGCTGCCGGTGAACAACCTCTTTAGTCTTCTGTGGTCTCAGAAGATCAAATCGAGTGCGGAGCTGTCTCTTGAGCATAGACGAAGCGGGAGACACCCTTGTTGTAGCATGAGGTGTATTTCTGTATGACAACAAAAATGCACTGAGGCGTCAGTTGAGGGACTGTGTGCCTTGAGAAGATTTGAGAGCTTGCTTCATAGTTTGTACAAATCTTTCAGTAAGCCCGTTTGTAGCTGGGTAATAAGGCGCAGACTTGATATGCTGAATACCATTCTCTTCCATGAATGTCTTGAACTCTTCAGACACTAGCTGTGGGCCATTATCACTGACAAGTTGTTGTGGTAGACCAAAACGGCTGAAGATGGACCTTAGCTCTTCAATGGTTTTCTCCGAGGAGGTGCTCTTCATCACAGCAACCTCTGGCCATTTGCTATGAGCATCAATTACCACTAAGAACATGTGGTTGTCCAGTGGTCCAGCAAAGTCTATGTGGACTCTTTGCCACGGTTCTTCAGGCCAGTCCCACGGATGTAATGGTGCCAGCTGTGGGAGGTTTCTCAATTCCTGGCAGTCCGAACAGGACTTTGCTTTATCCTCTATAGCAGCATCTAGTCCCAGCCACCAGAAATAGCTGCGTGCAATTTCTTTCATCCGCACCACACCACAGTGTCCAGTATGCAGCTCAGCAAACACTTTCTCTCTTAGAGGTGGTGGAATGATGACACGGTAGCCCCACAGTAAGCATCCAGACTGGACTGAAAGCTCATCTCGTCTCACCAGGTAAGGCTTAAGGTTGGGCGTCATCTCTCCTCCCCTTCCCCGAGTACTGATATCCATAACCTCAGACAAGACTGGGTCAGTGTGTGTGTTTCTTCATGTGAGCTGCGGTGACTGGAGCAGCCGGCACATCCTTTAAGTAAAATATCTCAGCTTGTGTGGGCTCAGAGTGTGTGACAGGCAAAGGGAGCCTTGAGAGCCCGTCAGCATTCTGATGTTGGTCTGACTTCCTATACTTGATCACATACTGGTGGGCAGATAACAGCAGAGCCCATCGCTGCATACGGCTGGCTGCCAGCGATGGAATGCCAGTGTGAGGACCAAAGATGGAGGTTAGAGGTCGATGGTCCGTCAGCAGCGTGAATTTCCTGCTGAAAAGATACTGATGGAATTTCTTTACTCCAAACACCATAGACAGTGCCTCACGCTCAATCTGTGCGTAATTGCTTTCCGCTTTGCTCAGTGTCCTTGATGCAAAGGCAATTGGTCTCTCGTCTCCAGATGGCATGATGTGAGACAGCACTGCACCCACCCCATAAGGTGAGGCATCACATGCCAGCTGAAGTGGCAACTTGGGGTCAAAGTGGGCGAGAGCCTCAGATTTGGCGAGGGCTGTCTTTACATCTTTGAAAGCCGTCTCACATTTGGCTGTCCATTTCCATGTTGTCGTTTTGTTAAGCAGTTCATGTAGCGGCTTTATCTTGTTAGCAAGGTTAGACACAATTCTTGCATAGTATGTCAGCAAGCCAAGGAAAGACCTCAACTGACTCACATTTTTAGGAGATGGAGCCTCCACAATAGCCTTTACCTTGGATGGTGCTTTGTGGAGACCTGTGCAGTCAATGACATGTCCCAAGTACTCAACCGATGGTCTGAAAAACTCACACTTGTCTTTCCGAACTTTCAAACCATACTCCTCCAGTCGTTGTAGTGTCGCATACAAATTCTTTAAGTGTGACTGCTCATCTGGTCCTGTGATGAGCAGATCATCCAGGTAGCACTGAACCCCCGAGAGACCACTGAGGATCTGGTCCATTGCTCTTTGGAACAGTGCTGGGGCAGAGGTGATCCCAAAGGGGAGCCTCTGGTACCTGTACAGTCCTTTGTGTGTCACTATAGTCAGCAGCTCCTGTGACTCACGTTCCACATGCATCTGAAGATATGCTTGAGATAAATCTATTTTACTGAACTTCTGACCTCCAGCCAAACATGAGAAGAGGTCATCGATGAGGGGTAATGGATACTTTTCTGTTGTCAAGACCGGATTTACAGTTACTTTAAAATCACCGCAGATTCTTGGAGCTCCATCTTTTTTCATGACGGTGACAATGGGTGTAGCCCATTCACTTGTTCTTACAGGTTCCAGGACCCCATTCTTCACTAACCTGTCTAATTCTGCCTCCACTTTCGGTCTGATGGCATATGGGACAGGTCTAGCTTTTAGGCACTTGGGTGTGCTGCCGGGTTTAACTGTCAGCTTAACCATGTAGTCTTTCATGCTGCCAAACTCTCCATCAAAAACTTGGGGATACTTCTTTAAGATCTCCTGCAGGGGGCTTGTTTCTCCATCCATAACCAAGAACACTTCTGACCAGTTCAGCTTGATTCTTTTTAGCCACCTGCGACCTAGCAGGGCTGGACGTTTTCCTGAAATGATGTACAATGGAAGAGTCTCTTTTTGCTTGTTGTATTCCACTGTCACATTTACAGCTCCCAACACTGGGACAGGCTCACCAGTGTATGTCCTTAATTTAAGCTTGGTCTCTCGGAGAGCAAGGTGTTGCAGTTTCTCTTCGTATACAACTTCTGATACCATGGATACACGTGTACCAGTGTCCACCTGCATCCGCACTGGTTTATTCTCAAGTAGTGGAGTGACCCAGTAACCATCATCATCGTTGTCCAAGACAGATAAAACATGCACGGTATCCTCATCAGACTCACAATCACTCTGCTCATCCTGTTCCTGTTCCATCTTGTTCATGTGTTTCTTTTTGTTTCTGTGAAAGCCACCTCTCTTTTGCTCTTTGAACTGCTTGTGTGTCTGAGTCTTCTTGCTTCTGCACGTTCGATGTGGCCTTTCTTACCACACTGCCTACAGTCCAAGTCCTTACACCAACACTCTGGTGCCTGATGCCTTGCTTTCCCACAACGGTAGCACAGCTGGCCAGTTGTTGCTTTCTTGGTGGATTCAGACACCTTATGCACTTAGGTTGATGGACTTAGCTGCTGTGCTTCTCTGGCAGCCATTTCCATTGATGTGCTGATCTCAATGGCCTTATCCAGTCTCAGGTTAACTTCAGTCAGTAACCGTTTCTGAATAGCCCCACTACGTAGACCACACACCAGCCGGTCACGTATGGTGTCATTGAGTGAAAGTCTAAATTCACAATGTTCAGATAACTGTTTCAGTACAGCTACAAACTGTGAAACAGATTCCCCCTCTTCCTGGTTCCTTTTATGGAATCTGAATCTTTCTGCAATGATCAGTGGCTTCGGTGAATAGTGATCCTTTAATATTTTCACTATTTCATCATAGGACTTGTCTCCTGGCTTGGCAGGTTGCACTACACTGCGCAGTAGGTTGAATGTTTTTCCTCCCATAACACATTTGCTTGTCCTTGTGCAAACTTTCTCCTGGTCGTCAGCACTTATTGTCGTTTTTTTTTTTTTTTTACTGCATTAATGTCTTTCTGTCGTGCCACACAGTCCTTCCTTCACCCGTTTACTCCGTCTCTTTTCCCCGTAGCAGCGCTGTCCTCCGACACAGCACAGTCCTGACCACACGGAGCAGCTAGCTTGCGCCGCAGGTAGCCACAGCTTCGTGACGTATGCACGCCAATTAAGCTCGTTAAACTCTGACTTTCCGCCGGAAAAAAAAACAACAAACGTGAGGCCGTACCTCGTCGCCAGTTTTGTTGTATACTTGGTCATTTAATATGACCACTATTAAGGAAGAAACAGGAGACCCGGGGTAGTTGCACGTCTGTTGTATTTAACCTTCAACTCAGAACAGAGAACTACACTACGTCACTTCCCAACACATAACATAAGGGGGCGTAACCGCATTCCTGAAGGGACAAACCTGAGCGGTCAATACATAACAATGACGCTTGCCCAAGGAGAATTAGAGACACTCTCAAAGTCCATCAGAAGTGCCTGAGTCTATCTCCCATTCTGCCCAACTCATCCTGGTGGTCAGACTTTAAACTCCTACAGATAACACCACAAATACTATAAAAGAGAATGTCTTTACCCATGTTAGTGTTACTGTCAGCATATTCTAGTCTGGCACTGTTGTCTGTTTATGTTAATGGAACGTCAACAGTTAGCCATCTTATGTCTATGAAGGCAAAGAATGTTAACTGATGCTCATGACAGAAAATGCATTTATAGACATGCAGTCTAAATGCAGTCTATGTTGTTTTTCCATTGATATCACAGATGGGATTGTTCAAGTACCAAAACCACAACACATCTCATATTATCAACAGCGGCTTCAATCAAACCTCAAGGATAAGTTTGAGTGTCTACAACAGGGGTGGTTACAGAAGAAGGATGAGGAACATCTGGATGATATCTACACAGAGCTGTACATCACAGCCACATCAACACACAGCCACATCAACACACAGCATGAGGTCATTCAGATTGAGGTGGTGGTGAAGCCAGGAGATACAGAGACATCAATTAAACCCAGTGAGATGTTCAAACCTCCCTCTGGAAAAGAAAGACCCACAAGAACAGTGCTGACCACTGGAATCGCAGGAATTGGAAAAACATTTCTTACGTGTAAGTTTCTGTTGGACTGGGCTGAAGGAAGAGCCAATCAGGATGTGCATCTCATATTCCCCCTCACCTTTCGCGAGCTGAACTTATGGACAGGAGACAAGTTTTCTTTGACAGAGCTCATTCATGAATGTATCACTGAGGCCAGAGTCATCCCAGAAGAAGCTCTTAACTACATCTTTACAACTCTGCAGTCATCAGGAATCACCAACTATGACAGAAGTGAATTCAAAGTTCTGTTTGTTTTGGATGGACTGGATGAGAGCCGACTTCAACTGGACTGCTCTACCAATAAAAACCAGGCAGTTAAATTTGATGTTACAGCGTCGACCTCAGTGGATGAGCTGCTGACAAACCTCATCAAGAGAAAACTGCTTCCTTCTGCTCGCCTCTGGATAACCACACGACCTGCAGCAGCCAATCAGATCCATTCTGATTTTGTCAACATCATGACAGAGGTCAGAGGGTTCACTGACCCTCAGAAGGACGAGTACTTCAAGAAGAGATTCAGAGATGAAGAGCAGGCCAGCAGAATCATCTCCCACATCAAGACATCACGAAGCCTCCACATCATGTGCCACATCCCAGTCTTCTGCTGGATCACTGCTACAGTTCTGGAGGATCTGTTGAAGACCAGAGAGGGAGGAGAACTGCCCAAGACCCTGACTGAGATGTACACAGAGTTCCTGGTGTTTCAGATGGATCGGACAAAAGACAGGAATGACCAAAAACAGTGTCATCCAGTACATCAAGTCATTATCAAAACTGGCTTTCCAGCAGCTGGAAAAGGGCAACCTGATCTTCTACGAGAAAGATCTAAAAGAGAGTGGCATTGATGTCAGAGGAGCCTCAGTGTGTTCAGGAGTGTTCACAGAGATCTTTAAAGAAGAACGTGGGAAGAAGAAAGAAGATGACAAGATGTTTAGCTTCATCCATCTGAGTGTTCAGGAGTTTTTGGCAGCTTTACATGTAGAGAGGAAACTCATTAACACAAACAAGAATGTGATGTATGAACCAGGGCAAACGTTTAAACGTGTGCAAATGTTTTTCACCAAAACATCTGTGACAGAGGTCCACAGGTTTGCTATTGACAAGGCCTTACAGAGTCCAAATGGACACCTGGACTTGTTCCTCCGCTTCCTCCTGGGTCTTTCACTGGAGACCAATCAGACCAATCTCCCTGAAGGTCTACTGAACAAGAAAAGAAGCTCACAGACCAATCAGGAAACAGTCGAGTACATCAAGAAGAAGATCAATGAGAATCTGTCTCCAGAGAGAATCATCAATCTGTTCCACTGTCTGAATGAACTGAATGATCTTTCTCTAGTGGAGGAGATCCAACAGTACCTGAGTTCAGGAAGTCTCTCCACAGATAGAACTGACTCCTGCTCAGTGGTCAGCTCTGGTCTTCATCTTACTGTCATCAGACAAAGATCTGGATGTGTTTGACCTGAAGAAATACTCTGCTTCAGAGGAGGTTCTTCTGAGGATGCTGCCAGTGGTCAAAGCCTCCAACAAAGCTCTGTAAGTGCACAGACACCAAAGATAATAACTGTATCATATGTAGGATTGTTCTCAACTAATGAATGTCTTCAACTGATGAGATCTAGTCAACTGATTGTTTAGTGGATCATTTGAACAATCTTTCAAATTGTTTCTTTAGTTTGATTCTACCTCCACAGATTAACGTAGCCACGCAAGACAAAAAAAATTCAATTGCTGTTTTTAGAAATATATTCAATAAAAACACTAATCATCCAAAAAGAAAAGAAGAGAAAAAGAAGAAATCTTTTTTATTTTGTCGATAGCAGAAACATCATCAGTGTTTGTCTTTATCACTATCTCTACAGGCTGAGTGGCTGTAATCTGTCAGAGAGAAGCTGTGAAGCTCTGTCCTCAGTCCTCAGCTCCCAGTCCTCACGTCTGACAGAGCTGGACCTGAGTAACAACGACCTGCAGGATTCAGGAGGGAAGCTGCTCTCTGCTGGACTGGAGAGTCCACGCTGTACACTGAAGACTCTCAGGTCAGATCACACTGTGATGTATTTGTGTAACACTGTATTTCCCTGTTGTTGAAACAAACATTTTTACTGGCAAAGTCTACTTGACTGACATGTATTCATTTGGCTTCTGCTGTGTCATTGATGATCAAACATCTGCCCTTTCAAATTAAAAGATTCCACAAATTCACTTGATAAATAAACTGAACTGACACTGAACATATCTGTCATGTTAAAGTAAAACATAAAGGTTAAAGTGTTTCATTGTGTTTTTAATCAGGTTAAATCAAACCAGGCTCACAGAGAAATGCTGTCAGGAGTTCTCATCAGTTCTCAGCTCCCAGTCCTCACGTCTGACAGAGCTGGACCTGAGTAACAACGACCTGCAGGATTCAGGAGTGAAGCTGCTCTCTGCTGGACTGAAGAGTCGACGCTGTACACTGGAGACTCTCAGGTCAGATCACACTGTGACGCTTTTGTGTATTTCCCTTGTGGTGCAATGGTAACACTGTTGCCTCACAGCAATAAGGTTCCTGTTGCTTGTTTGTTCAGAGTTTGCATGGTTTCTCTCTGGGTACTCTGGATTCCTCCCACCATCCAAAGACATACAGTTGATTAGTTAATTGGTGACTCTAAATAGCCCATAGGTATGAATGTGAGTGTGAATAGTTTGTCTCTATATCAGTCCCACTGACAATATAAAGAATGGACAGCAGATGAGTGAAGTCTCCATAGGTTGCTGAAGCACTGTTTTGAAGCTTAAAATATGTGGCGTTGGCCACCACGATGCTGGCTGTCTTGCCTCTTCCGTCTCCGGGATAATCTAACAACTGGCAAAGATGTGGATCATGGATGGACCTGAGCCGGGCTGAATGAAGCCTGGATGCTCTAATAAGTCATCTGTAATGCACCCACCTGTCAATCAATGCATCTATTTGGACAGGTGAACTGTAAACAGGTTTATTTTAGCACTTCTGCATTGGCTTAATTTCCCAGCCACAAAAGTTATTGCTTGGCCAGCTTTCTGTGACCCTGATAAGAGGAAGCAGTTATAGGAGATGAATTGACTAGCAAGGAACACACCATCAACAGGTAAGTTTGAAAGATTTATTTACAACAAATGAAATGAGGATGTGCTGTGGTCATGGATCTTCGAATGTGTTGTGGGGAAGCTTCGAAAGGGAATCTGCCGTAGCTCCCGGGCACAACGGACCCCCAACACGTGTCCCCTAAAGAAGGATAGATTGAGTGGAAGATCTTTGTGGTTGGAGCGGGTGTATCTGGTAAGCTTGGGAGGACCAACGACCTTATATTTGTATAAGATGTTCGGGAATGCCGGTGGTGGAACCAGAAATGAGTGACCTCGTGACCGGACTCGGAAATGAATAATGGTTCGGTCGCAGTGGAGCTTTGGAGTTTTCTGAACGACAAGTAGTTTGTCAAGACTTTGAAAGGATTCAGTGGCAATTGGAACCTGAAGAAGAAGACCGGTGTCCGTCTGCCTAATTTGTTTTGTTTTAGTTTGCTTTAGGTGGAAGACCAAAGCATCTTCGGAAAACTGGAAGAGGTCGGAAATGCAGGTGTGACAGCTTAGGGCAAAGAGGACTGTGGATGCTATGAATTCGGAGCATGTGAGGTATCCGAAAAAAGCTCGAAGGAACATGGCTTCTAGAGTACAGGCGACACGGGGAACACCATAGCCAGAGTGGATTGTGCGAGAGAAAGGTGGCAAGGGCTTTGAGCGGGCTCTTGGCGTAGCAGCCCTCGCAGGAGAAGGGCTATCTCAGGGTGGTTAGTGGTTAGGCCAGGACAGCCGGTTAGGAGTTTTGCAAAGAAGCTGATCCTACGGAGGTAGCCTTTAATGGTATGGGTTTTGATGGCCATGGCAGAGTGGGCAGGGTAACAAGGTTGAAACACGGAAAGGTGATATTGTACTGGAGATGGAATTGGCAAAAGCTTTGCCATGCAGACCAGTAAGATGATAGGGTTGCCAGTGATAAGCTGTTGAGGATTGTGTTAGAGGAGGTGATAATCAGAGGAGCAGTAATAGGATTTACACGGAGAATGTCAACTCTGAATATGGAGGAACCGTCGTGGGGTGTGGATCGGAATCGGGGTCCAAGCGTCTGAAGGTTGTCTAATATTTGTTTGTGGAGTCTGGTAGGTACCGGGGAGGGCGGGAGATGCAAGCATTAGGATTGTGGATGGGAGGATTGGCTGTTTCCAGAGTGAAGGTGGCGGATAGTTGCTGAGCTAAAGGGTATTGTGAAGGAAGCTGCTGGGCTGGAGGAAGAAGGCTGAAAGCCGGCATAGCAGTGCCGAAGGATCCGGACGATGTGGGCAGCAGGTGGCGCTGGCATTCTGGTGCCAAACGCCCCCGCCGCAGTCAGCTGCTATAACTGCTGCAAGGGGGCAGCAGGTGGCACTGGCATCCCGGTGCCAAACGTCCCTGCTGTAGTCGACTGTTGCAGGTGGCGCCAGTATTCCCATGTTGGAAGTCCCTGCTGTGGTCAGCTGCTATAATTGCTGCAGGTGGGCAGCAAGTGAGCCATGATGTCGCCTGCTATAGGGGGGGTTGGCTGCTCGAGGTAGTGATTTGCCATTTAAGAGGAAGTGGAGGGACCTTGGGAGGGGTGCTGGAAGGATGTTGCAGTTCTGGCAAGTTTTGTTTTAGCAGCAGAAACCTGTGTCTTCCTATTCTGTTGGTTTCCTGCAGTCCCTCTCTCTTTGACTGAAGCGGTGACGTCACGTCGGCTGTGTGTGACCCGGTGCTGCGTGATGACGTCACCCAGAGAGGAATTGTTGTTGCCGGAACTGTTCCTGCAGTGTGCCGTCATGAGGATATTGAAAAGTTTTGCCTTGTTGTCGGCTCTGTGGAAGTAGATACCTTTATCCCTCAGTGTTTTCTGCAGGGATGCTACTGTCCCGTTGGAGATGATTGGCTTGATGGCCAGGAGACCTGGCTGGAGCATGGTGGTGATGAGTCCGGCTGCATGTGATAATGAGGCCGGGGTGGTTGGTGAAATGGCGTGGCGTTGAGGTCCGTCTAGGAGGCGAAGGCGTTGGGAAAAGTTGACGGCTGCTACCTGATCTTGAGCCTGTTCTTCCTCGCCTTTCTGGAGGAAGTAGACTGGGAGATGCTGTGAAGTCGCTGGAAGAGTAATGCTGACTTTGGATGTTCAGGAGTGATGAACCATGAGAGATGTGGACTGTGGAAGGGATGGCGTGTGAGGCTGAGCGCTGGTTCCTGTGCTGCTTGATTAAGGAGAGCGGGGTCTCAGGCACTGATGCTTTGGAGAAGTTTCCGACTCCTGCTGGTGTCGGTTGATGTGGATAATTGAGGGGACCGACCTGGTTCGGCCGGAACAGGTCATCGTCCGAAGGAGACAGCGACATGCAATCCATATTGGGATGGGTAGCTGTTTCGAGAAACGTTTTGACTTTTAGTTATGGCTTGCTAGCTCAAAGTTGGGTCTGTTGTCGGGTCTGGACCTGACGCAGAAGGCGAGAGTGAAACAGAGGACATGGTTAGGCATGGATGCTGTCGGTAGAGGCATGGTTGAGGGGTGTTCCAGCTCCTGAAACTTCAATGTATTTCCCTGTTGATACAACAAACAAACATGTTTGCTGACAAAATCTATTTGACTGATACAGTATGTATTCCTTTAGTTTGATAATTATATATATGCACATAAATGATGGGAAAATATCCACAAATTCACTTGATAAATATACTGAACATATCTGGCATGTTAAATTAAAACATAAGGTGAAGTGGCTGCTTTACGGTAAGCGTATATGCTTCCTTTAGGGAACATTATTAGGAATCACTCTATCAATTTTCATTGTTATGCTGACGACACCCAATTATATTTATCGATCAAGCCTGATGCAACCAATCAGTTAACTAAACTCCAAACATGCCTTAAGGATATAAAAAGTTGGATGACCTACAATTTTCTGAAGTTAAATTCAGACAAACTGAAGTTCTTGTAATTGGACCCAAACACCTCAGAAACTCTCTTTCTAGAGACTTAGTTACTTTAGATGGGATCACCCTGGCCTCCAGCTCCACTGTAAAGAATCTTGGAGTTGTTTTTGATCAGGATTTGTCCTTTAACGTCACATAAAACAAATTTTGAGGACTGCCTTCTTCCACTTACGTAACATCGCTAAAATCAGACGCATCGTGTCTCAAGCGGATGCAGAAAAACTAGTCCACGCATTTGTTACTTCAAGGCTGGACTATTGTAACTCTTTGTTATCAGGCTGCTCTAATAAGTCTCTGAGGACTTTGCAGTTAATTCAGAATGCTGCTGCACGTGTTCTGACAGGAACCAAGATCAGAGATCACATCTCTCCCATTCTGGCTTCCTTGCATTGGCTCCTTATTAAATCTAGAATAGAATTTAAATTCTTCTCCTTACTTACAAAGCTCTTCATGGTCAGGCACCATCGTATCTAAAAGAGCTCATAATACCTTACTACCCCTCTAGAACACTGCGCTCTCAGGACGCTGGGTTCCTTGTGGTTCCTATAGTTTCCAAAAGTAGATTGGGAGCCAGAGCTTTCAGCTATCAGGCTCCTCTTCTGTGGAACAAACTACCTTTCTGGGTTCAGGAGGCAGACACGGTCAACACCTTTAAGAGTAGACTTAAGACTTTCCTCTTTGATAGAGCTTATAGTTAGTGCTGGCTCAGGTCATCCCTTAGTTATGCTGCCATAGGATTAGACTCTCTCCCTCTCTCTCTGTCTCTCTCTCTGTCTCTCTCTCTCTCTCTCTCTCTCTCTCTCCATCTGTAAACATTCATGTCTCATTAATGCATGTTACTAACTAAACTTCTGGAGTTTCTGTCTCTGTCGTCCAGCAGGTTCTCGTGGATCGTGGCTGCTGCTGTGATCCTGCATGATGTCCACTACACATATTACTACTGTCATTATTGCTGCCATATCTGCTACTGTAATCATTTTATCATTCATTGTAATTCATTGTCATTTTATCATTCATTGTAATTCATTGTCATTTTATCAGTCATTGTAATTCATTGTCATTTTATCATTCATTGTAATTCATTGTCATTTTATCATTCATTGTAATTCATTGTCATTTTATCAGTCATTGTAATTCATTGTCATTTTATCAGTCATTGTAATTGTACAATATGTTTGTGTTGATTTGTCCTGTACACGTGACATCCATTGCACGTCTGTCCGTCCTGGGAGAGGGATCCCTCCTCTGTGGCTCTTCCTGAGTTTTCTTCCACCTTTTTTCCCTGTTAAAGGTTTTTTGTGGGCAAGTTTTTCCTCACTGGAACCGAGGGTCTAAGGACAGAGGGTGTCACTCCCTGTACAGATTGGAAAGCCTCAGAGGAAAATGGACTTTGTGACTTTGGGCTGTACAAATAAAATCTGATTTAATTTGAAAATGTTTCATTTTGTTTTTAATCAGGTTAAATCAAACCAGGCTCACAGAGAAATGCTGTCAGGAGTTCTCATCAGTTCTCAGCTCCCAGTCCTCACGTCTGACAGAGCTGGACCTGAGTAACAACGACCTGAAGGATTCAGGAGTGAAGCTGCTCTCTGCTGGACTGAAGAGTCGACGCTGTACACTGGAGACTCTCAGGTCAGATCACACTGTGACGCTTTTTTGTAGCGCTGTGTTTCTTTGCTGATAAGACAAACATACAATTTTACTGACAAAGTCCATTTAACAGACACATTCATTTGGCTTCTGCTGTGTCATTGATGATCAAACATCTGCCCTTTCAAATCAAAAGATTCCACAAATTAATTTGATAAATAAACTGAACTGATACTGAACATATCTGTCATGTTAAAGTAAAACATAAAGGTTAAAGTGTTTCATTTTGTTTTTATCAGGTTAAATCAAACCAGGCTCACAGAGAAATGCTGTCAGGAGTTCTCATCAGTTCTCAGCTCCCAGTCCTCAAGTCTGACAGAGCTGGACCTGAGTAACAACGACCTGAGGGATTCAGGAGTGAAGCTGCTCTCTGCTGGACTGGAGAGTCCACACTGTACACTGGAGACTCTCAGGTCAGATCACACTGTGATGTATTTGTGTAACACTGTATTTCCCTGTTGTTAAAAAACGAACAACTGACTGACATGTATTCCTTTGGCTTCTATTGTGTCACTGATGATCAAATATCTTCACTTTGAATCATGCGAATATTTCAGAAATTAATTTGATAAATAAACTGAACTGATCCTGAACATATCTGGCATGTTGAAGTAAAACATAAAGGTTAAAGTGTTTCATTGTGTTTTTAATCAGGTTAAATCAAACCAGGCTCACAGAGAAATGCTGTCAGGAGTTCTCATCAGTTCTCAGCTCCCAGTCCTCACGTCTGACAGAGCTGGACCTGAGTAACAACGACCTGCAGGATTCAGGAGTGAAGCTGCTCTCTGCTGGACTGAAGAGTCCACGCTGTACACTGAAGACTCTCAGGTCAGATCACACTGTGATGTATTTGTGTAACACTGTATTTCCCTGTTGTTGAAACAAACATTTTTACTGGCAAAGTCTACTTGACTGACATGTATTCATTTGGCTTCTGCTGTGTCATTGATGATCAAACATCTGCCCTTTCAAATTAAAAGATTCCACAAATTCACTTGATAAATAAACTGAACTGACACTGAACATATCTGGCATGTTAAAGTAAAACATAAAGGTTAAAGTGTTTCATTTTGTTTTTAATCAGGTTAAATCAAACCAGGCTCACAGAGAAATGCTGTCAGAAGTTCTCATCAGTTCTCAGCTCCCAGTCCTCACGTCTGACAGAGCTGGACCTGAGTAACAACGACCTGCAGGATTCAGGAGTGAAGCTGCTCTCTGCTGGACTGGAGAGTCCACACTGTACACTGGAGACTCTCAGGTCAGATCACACTGTGATGCCTTCATGTATGATTTAGCAGCTGTTTAACAGATGACTCTGGCTGCTTGACATACAAGTTAATGATTACATAATACCTCCCGTACCGTGTAGAATAGAATTTAAAATCCTGCAGCACAGATTTTAAAATGTATTCTAATTCTGCTACAAAGGCAAGAAAAAAACATTATTTATCAATATGGATTTATATTTATTTATATCAACAATGGATCAAATTACTAATTACTTAATTAAAGTTGTAGTAGTGTGTTGCTCTTGTGGTGTCTTCTCTAATCATGTCACCTCAGTTGCCTGATCGCTCCGCTTTGCATTTTACAACATAAGACTTAACTGATTCAACGTGCTACCCAATGTCTAATACAGGCTGTGGTCATCTCACAAGTTGATTACTGTAATGCTCTGACAGGCCTTCCAGCCTGTACAGTGAAATCCCTTCAGGTGATTCAGAACGTGGCGGTGTGCCTGGTCTTCAACCAACCCAAAAGGTCACGTTACCCTGCTGCTCACCTGTAGCAGCCCACATTAAAAACAAACATACATCTCTAACGCTGACTACAAAGTAGTCTCCGGTACTCACCTAACTACTTGAACGCCCTTATACAGGCATATGGTACCTCACATCTGTTGCGCTGGTAAGACGCAATAGATTTTCTGTGTCTCCAGGCTGTCAGGCTGTCTGATCGCAGAGGAAGGTTGTACTTCTCTGGCCTCAGCTTTGAGATCCAACCCCTCCCATCTGAGAGAGCTGGACCTGAGCTACAATCATCCAGGAGAGTCAGGAGTGAACCTGCTGTCTGCTGGACTGGAGGATCCACGCTGGAGACTGGACACTCTCAGGTATGAAGAGACAACAAGAGCTCACACACTGTTTCTCTGTCACACTGACAGGCTGAGGACTGTTGGTTCACAGTCTGAACCAGCAGCACTGCTGATAACAGTGAAGACAGTAACTGATGTGCTGAGAGTCCCTGAGACTGACCTCCTAACTGATACCAGACCAGGATCTGGTGTTGATCATTTATTGATGAATATGACATACATTCTTTTAATGTAAATAATACAAATGTAAGAATACATTTGTTTCTTCCTCCAGGGTGGATCATGGTGGAGAGCAGAGGCTGAAACCTGGTCTGAGGAAGTGTAAGTGTTTGTTCACTTTGATTCATGAAAACAAGGCAGCACATGTTAAAGGAGTTTAAATCAAAAGCTTGTGTATCTGCATTCAACTCTCAGTTTGAAAGAAGATCCAAAAAGACGAGTCATTGTGAAGTTTGGATCTAATTAACAGTCAGTCTGTTAATGAAGCAACAAATAAACCCATCAGGTGTGTTAGATGATAAACTGCTGCTGACTGTGCCTGTGAGGTCACTATTCACTGTTTCTCAGAGTTTCACCAAAAACTTACGGCAAAGTTTACAATGGGTGTGTATTGGTAGAATGTTCCAGAGCTAGAGTGGAGAGGGAGAGAAACATTTGTCAGAAAAAACATTTGCAAATGGCTCTCGTGGCCACAAATGTCACTCTACAGAAATAATTTCTACATAGAAACGTAGGAAAATTCGTGGGCTACGCAGCGATATCACTGCTGAAGCTGTCAGACTTATAGTTTTGGCGGGAGACGCACTGATGCTCCAGGATCACCCACCGACAGCCCCATCTACTCCCATGTAAACTGGAGAGGAGAAACTTCCCAAAGGAGCACGGGGCACCTGTTCTTTCTCTCTCTCCCCAGGTCACATTTTTTAACTTCACACACTGAAATTCAGCATTCACATGGTCGACAAGATGAGGATGCTCACGGTCATTTGGGCTTTTTGATACCACCTACCGTTTGGCATTAGTGTCCACTAGTTGGAGGGGCTTCATTTAGAGATTTTCTGTGTCTCTCAGCAGTCACTCACACACAGACAGAGCACAGCTGCAGTTAATTGCTCTGACCTGCAGCTGACCCTGGTTGCTCGGCAACCTCAAGCTGCCTTTGACTGACTTTGTTGAGTCTCTGTGCTGCTGCAGTGTCAGTAATAATGTCTGTCAGACACACTCTACAGTTATTTACACAGTTTATAGTCTGTCTTGTTCTCTCCATCAGATGCCTGTGAACTCACAGTGGACACAAACACAGTGCACACAAATCTCAAACCGTCGGACAACAACAGGAAGGTGACATATGTGAGAGAAAAGCAGCCGTATCCTGATCATCCAGAGAGGTTTGATGACTGGTATCAGCTGCTGTGTGGAGATGGTCTGACTGGTCGCTGTTACTGGGAGGTCGAGTGGAGAGGAGATGTTGATGTATCAGTGAGTTACAGAGGAATCAACAGGAAAGGAGACTGTTATGACTGTGTGTTTGGATGGAATGATCAGTCCTGGAGTCTGCAGTGTTCTGATGGTGGTCGTTACTCTGTCTATCACAATAACAGAAAAACATTACTCCCCTCCTCCTCCTCCTCCTTCTCCTCCTCCTCCTCCTCGTCCTCGGTCTCTGACAGAGTAGCAGTGTATGTGGACTGTCCTGCTGGCTCTCTGTCCTTCTACAGAGTCTGCTCTGACACACTGATCCACCTCCACACCTTCAACACCACATTCACTGAACCTCTTTATCCTGGGTTCAGGGTCTGGCCATCTGTTTCCTCAGTGTCTCTGTGTCCTCTGTGAGATGAAGAGTGTCCTCCATTTGTTCAAGAGTCAAAGTACAAAAACCCGTCTGTACAGTCGTTGTAACTGATTCTCAGTTCAACTGAGTTCAAACTTTGTTCTTATTCCAGTTATTATTTTGTCCCAACTCTGTGATAAACGCTTCCATCATTTAAACACTGAAGCTGAAACTGTACTGAGAATGAAGCCTGGAATACATTCAAGTTTTATTTCATCTGACCCGGATCCTTTTCTGTAGGTGACTTCATGACTTTTTCTGATGGCTGTTTGTTGAACATTGTGCTGTTCAATAAACTCTTATTAATATCTGTAAATGTTTTTAAGGCTACTATCTCATCCATGAAAAATCATCTGGTCTGGATGGCTTTCTGATTGAATATTAAAAGAAATGTATATAATATATATAATATATAATATATAATATATAGAAGTATCCCAGATACTTGAATTTCTCTCATTCCTGAAATGACAGATACCTCAGAGCCATTTCATCTCAGATCTGTGAGCCTTCTTCAGGTGGATTGTAAGATTGTGACAAAGACACTGGCGTCACGTTGTCAGACATTATAAAAGGTGGTCAAGGTTTCATTAAGAATTGATAGCATGTGAAGGCTCATAGGTTGGGTCCTGGCTTCTGTAACTGGGTGAAGAGACTTCATTCTCAAGTATTCAGAGCCAATGTGAGAATTAAAGGTGTGCGGGCAGAGAGCACAAGATAGTTATGTATGCTGATGATAGCAGATGTACATTACCTTAATGTACTACCTACTTGAACAACCTTATACAGGCGTATGTTACCTCAGGACTGCTGCGCTCCTCCAATGAATGACGCCTGGCTCTTCCAACTGTTTGTTCAAACTTTTCTTGTCTCTTGTTCCCCGTTGGTGGAACATCCTACCAGTTCCTAAATCCTTCATCAAATAAATAATAAAAAATAATTTCTGCAGCTAAGCCGTCAACCTGTCTCTTAGACTCCATCCCAACCAGGCTGCTCAAGGATGTTTTACCTCTAGTTAGTCATTCTTTATTGGATATGATTAATCTGTCTTTATTATCAGGATATGTACCACAGTCCTTTAAGGTAGCTGTAATTAAACCTCTTCTTAAAAAGCCCACTCTAGACCCAGAGGTCTTAGCCAACTACAGACCGATATCAAACCTTCCCTTTCTGTCTAAGATACTTGAGAAAGCTGTAGCTAATCAGCTGTGTGACTTTCTCCATAACAATAGTCTATTTGAGGATTTCCAGTCAGGATTTAGAGTGCATCATAGCACAGAGACCGCATTAGTCAAAGTTACAAATGACCTCCTAATGGCATCAGACAAAGGACTCATCTCTGTACTTGTCCTGTTAGATCTTAGTGCTGCATTTGATACCATTGACCATCAAATTCTTTTACAGAGACTGGAACATCAAACTGGCATCAAAGGAACCGCCCTAAGCTGGTTTAAGTCGTATTTTTTAGATCGATCTCAGTTTGTTCACGTCAATGATGAATCCTCCATGCAGACCAAAGTTTGTCATGGAGTCCCACAAGGTTCTGTACTAGGACCACTTCTATTTAGTTTATATATGCTTCCTTTAGGGAACATTATTAGGAATCACTCTATCAATTTTCATTGTTATGCTGACGACACCCAATTATATATATATATAATTATATTATATTTTATATTTATATTTATATCAATCAAATCAGTTAACTAAACTCCAAGCATGCCTTAAGGATATAAAAAGTTGGATGACCTACAATTTTCTGAAGTTAAATTCAGAAACTCTCTTTCTAGAGACTTAGTTACTTTAGATGGGATCACCCTGGCCTCCAGCTCCACTGTAAAGAATCTTGGAGTTGTTTTTGATCAGGATTTGTCCTTTAACGTCACATAAAACTAATTTCGAGGACTGCATTCTTCCACTTACGTAACTCAGAGGAAAATGGACTTTGTGACTTTGGGCTGTAGAAATAAAACCTGATCTGATTTGATTTGATCTGATTCACACACTCTCTCTCTCTCTCTCTCTCTCTCTCTCTCTCTCTAGAGTAAAAATAACTGGAATGTGTTGGCTGATAATCAGTCAGCACAGATAAACTCTGTCACCTCTCTGCTGTCCACCAGTGAGACAGTTGGTTTGTTCTTAACTGTCCACTGTGAGCAAAATGTCTCTATAAAATGATAACAGCAGTTAGAGTGTCCTTTCCTGTCCAGTCAGTGAACTGTGACTCAATATCAAACAATAGGCTCTCTGAATATTATATCAGATCAACACATGCAATTATATTCACCAGTTTGTCCTGAGGAGGGCGCCAGAGGAAAACTCATGTTCCATTTCCTCAACAAGTGGATTTGAGTTTTCTCTGAGCAACAAATGAATAAAAAATCATCGTTCTGTCACAGTTCATGCAAACAGTTTATCCCATCTTGTTAGTCACTGCAATTAATCTGAACATCGTTTTCACAATTATTCAATGAGATGTTTGGTCCATAAAATGCAGTGATGCCAGTAACGCGCTACTTAGTAACGCGTTACTGTAGTCTGACTACTTTTTTCAGTAACGAGTAGTCTAACGCAACTACTATTTCAAAACCAGTAGTCAGACTACAGTTACTTATCTAATATTAAATGCGTTACTTTTTCGCATTTTACTCTGTAGAATCAATGAGTTCAACGCGCCGTTTGATTGGAACTTCCGGGCAGTTTTTTTTGCAAATGTTCTGTCCTCATATCTCTGCGGCGCGAGAGAGAGTTAGCTGCAACTTTAGTGTGCTATGGAGGAAGAGCGGTTCGCGTTTAGCAGTTGGAAATACAAGGACTATTTTGATTTTATTTCAGTTAATGATGGTAACATCAAGGTCCGATGCACGCTCTGCCCTGGCGAGAAAGTACTCTCGACTTTCAAAAATACCACGTCTAACCTAAAGAAGCACCTCGATAAACAGCACGCCACAACAAGCTTAAAGGAGCGAGCACCACCCGGAGTGAAAGAAAAAGACATGGTAGGTCCCAGTCCTAAACAGATGAGGCTTGATTTCGAAGCAAAGCCAACTAGTGGTGCCGAATTGAACCGGTTAGTTGGACGTTATGTGGTTGAAGAGATGCTGCCTGTCAACACAGTCGACTCGCCCTCATTTCGTGACATCGTTCGTAGGATTCCTACCAGTAAAGGCACTGAGCTACCTCATAGAACATCCTTTGCTAGCTACCTGGACAGGGAATACTCAACGATGGAGGAAAATCTTAGAACCGCACTACGTGATGTCGACTTTGTATCAACAACAGCAGATATCTGGACAGCGAATAATAAGAGCTACATGGGGGTCACACTGCACTGGTTTAGTAGACACACTTTGGAACGAAAAAAGGCCGCTTTGGCGTGTAAGAGAGTACGGGGCAGACACACATATGACGTGATAGGTCAAGAAATCGAAGACATCCACTCGTCGTATGGGATTGTAAATAAAGTCGTTGCGACAGTGACGGATAACGGCTCGAATTTTGTAAAAGCATTTCGAGTTTATCAGGCTCCATCTGATGACGACGAGATGGAAGAAGAGTCCCTCGATGAAGTCACGTTTGTACCAATGTCAGACCTATTGTCAGCTGAGCATGAGAGGGATGCTGAGGCCCAGATTGCCCTTCCTCCACACCACAGATGTGCCTCACACACAATCAACCTCGTTACCACAAATGACGTCGACAAATACTTAACATCAATTGCAGACGTCAAGGTTGTGTACAGGAGCAGCACAGCAAAATGCTCTGCTCTGTGGACAAAGGCAAGTAGGTCAAGCACGGCATCAGAGGCAGTGGAGGAGGTGAGCAAAAGGAAGCTCCTAGTCCCAACATCGACACGGTGGAACTCCTTTTTTGACTCTGTAAAAAGAGTCACAGAAATCCCCATGCATGAGCTGAACACTCTGTGCACCAAGTTAGGGGTAAAAGGTTTCAAGGACAAAGAGTACCAGTTCTTGCATGAATATTGCACTGTCACAAGGCCTTTGACCATTGCACTGGACATTTTGCAAGCCGACTGTCCTTATGGAACTTTGCTACCCACATTGGAAGCGCTGATGCAGAGGGCCCTGGCCCTTAAACACACCCTCTCCAGCATGACTGCAGGCCTGCCGGATGCCATAGTGCAGGTATGGTCCATATTTCACCTATCTGAAATTTATTCTACCATACTATTGCTGAATACAGAATATTCATTATGGCAAAACAACAATAAAATGCAAATTCCAGAAAATAATAACACAATTAATTTATGGATATTACATGATGTATTTATTGTTAATTCAATTGTTATTTTTATAAGGCTTTGTTGGCATACATGGAATAGAATTCCTTTATTGACACTATTCACAGACACATATGTTATTGCACATATCCTAAACATAGCGATCTTTTTTTTCAGGCAGTGCAGACACGGTTTGCCAATCTCCTGGACGATAGAGGTGCCCTTCTCGCAGCTGTGAGTTGCCCAAAATTCAAGCTGAGATGGATGAGAGATGCAGATAGGAGGGAGCAAGTGAAACAGCTTCTCCAAGATGAGTGCTGCACAATTGCTTCTCCACGACAGAGCTCTGCCAGTGTCGCCAACTCACCTGTCCACCAAGGTGAGGCGGATTTTTTTGATTTTGAGGCACAGCCAGAGGAGGCCTACTCTGCAGAGAAAGAAGTGATGATGTATCTGAGTTCGTCAAATGATCTTCAGGTTCTGCATGACTTTGTCAACATAAAGAGGATCTTCTTGAAGTACAACACACCAACCCCATCCAGTGCTCCTGTGGAGCGTCTGTTTAGTCTGGGGGGCTTGGTGCTCACACCAAGAAGAAACAGACTGTCTGACCAGAGGTTCGAGAAGCTTCTGCTAATGCGGTACAACCACTGGTTTACCGGCCCCAGTCCACAGTTTCTTGCATAAATCCTTGCTTCTCTAATGCGGGACAACTACAGGCTTATTAACATGATTTTGGTCTTGTTTTGTTAAAGCACTCCTTGTTCTAATGCGGGACTACAGGTTCATTAAGATATTACTGTAATTCATATGGATGATGATGATATATGGAGTTAAGAATATTTATTTTATTTTTAAGCAAGGCTACTTTCTTTTTTACTTTCTTATAAGAAAAGTTCATTCATTGAGGTGTCGTTAGCTTTTCAGTGCCATAATATTTTATTTTTATGAGGAGTTATTATGTGAAAGTCAATTTTATTTGTGGAAGTCAATTTTATTTGTATGTTTTAGTATCTTAACAAGACACTTTATAATTTACATAAAGTCAAGTAAGACTGTCTTATTTTTTATTATTAAAAAGTTAGTGAGTTAGTTTTCAAATGTCCCTGTCAGTTTTGTTTGGTCCAGATGTTTTTGACATTTTGTTGTTTTTGATGTCAATAAAAGTGAGTTTTGGCATAACTGGTAGTCATTTTATGTTGAGGGGGTGGGGATCAGCCTTTGCTGTAAGTAGGGTGGCCAGATGTCCATCTTTTAGGCCGGACCGTCTATCTTGTCAGTGTCTTGCCCAGCCTCAGGGGCAGCATCAAGCCACCAATCTAATTCAGTAAAATGCAGGAATTTGCATCTAAAGGTTACAAAATGTATCTGCTAGGCCTATATGCTGCAAGTAACTAAAAGTAATCTAACTTAGTTACTTTCAAAATCAAGTAGTCAGTAACGTAACTAAGTTACTTTTTCGAGCAGTAGTCAGTAGTCAGTAGTCGATTACTGTTTCAAAGTAACTATGGCATCACTGATAAAATGTCAGACAAATGGTCTTTGTGCTCTTCCAGACTACATTTATTGTTCCCATTGTACCTCTAACTCGTTCACTAATGGAGTTTATATTGAACCACGTCCCTGTTGAACCTCTTCAGGACCTTGTGGGTTCTGCCAGTCTCACCTTCTCCACGTGGACCGAGTGGAAAATCACTGCTGTGAAGGTTGCACAGATGTCGTGTGTGTGTGTGTGTGTGTGTGTGTGTGTGTGTGTGTGTGTGTGTGTGTGGACAGGGTCAACACTTATCCCAGCATTCCTGCCTGTTGTGGCCCATCGGCG
>JAFMOB010000413.1:131750-134250 GCA_018985215.1 Larimichthys polyactis
CTACGACTAGACGACTAAGACAAGACCAAGACCAAGACTAAGACTAAGACCAGACTAAGACCAGACAGTTAGCACCCTGGGTATCTGACATGTAGGCACAGCCTCAGGATGTCCTGGCGGGTTTGGACCTTCGTCTGAAGACGTTCTCCTTCTGTTGGACAGATCCTGTCGGTGTGGCAGCTCGAGTCTCTCAGTACGTGGGCGGAGCTGCTGTCTCTCACCTGTGTCCGATCTCAGAGGCCATGCTGACCTGCAAACACAAGAGGTCAGTACTTCCTGCCACAGTCATGATCAGACCTCCGTCACCTCCGTCAGTGTCAGCCGTTCATTCCTTCAGGATCTTCAGCACGCGTTTGAAGACTGGACAGTCACACCTGAAGCTCACCTGTGTGTTTCCTGCTGACTGAACTTTCTTCTTCCTCTGCAGCCCCGACGACGACTCCTGTCAGAAGTTTGTTCCTTTTATCGGGGTAAGAAATCAAATGAGCTGCTCCGACCGCTCCACCAGCAACGCTGAGACCCGCCCACTGTCCACACTGTCCACACACTGTCCACACACTGTCCACACTGTTCACACACTGTCCACACTGTTCACACACTGTCCACACACTGTCCACACTGTTCACACACTGTCCACACACTGTCCACACTGTCCACACTGTCCACACCGTCCACACACTGTCCAAACACCATCCACACACTGTTCACACACTGTCCACACACTGTTCACACACTGTCCACACACTGTCCAAACACCATCCACACACTGTCCACACACTGTCCACACACCATCCACACACTGTCCACACTCTGTTCACACACTGTCCACACACTGTTCACACACCGTCCACACACTGTCCAAACACCATCCACACACTGTTCACACACTGTCCACACACTGTTCACACACTGTCCACACACTGTCCAAACACCATCCACACACTGTCCACACACTGTCCACACACCGTCCACACACTGTCCACACACTGTCCACACTGTCCACACTGTCCACACACTGTCCAAACACCATCCACACACTGTCCACACACCGTCCACACACTGTCCACACACTGTCCACACACTGTCCACACTGTCCACACACTGTCCACACACTGTCCACACTGTCCACACACTGTCCACACACTGTCCATACACTGTCCACACACCATCCACACACTGTCCACACACTGTCCACACTGTCCACACACTGTCCACACACTGTCCACACACTGTTCACACTGTCCACACACTGTCCACACACCATCCACACACTGTTCACACTGTCCACACACTGTCCACACACCATCCACACACTGTCCACACACTGTCCACACACCATCCACACACTGTCCACACACCGTCCACACACTGTCCGCACACTGTCCACACACTGTCCACACACCGTCCACACACCGTCCACACTGTCCACACACTGTCCACACACTGTCCACACTGTCCACACACTGTCCACACTGTCCACACACTGTCCACACACTGTCCACACTGTCCACACACTGTCCACACACTGTCCACACACTGTCCACACTGTCCACACACTGTCCACACACTGTCCACACTGTCCACACACTGTCCACACACTGTCCATACACTGTCCACACACCATCCACACACTGTCCACACTGTCCACACTGTCCACACACCATCCACACACTGTCCACACACTGTCCACACTGTCCACACACTGTCCACACACTGTCCACACACTGTCCACACTGTCCACACACTGTCCACACACTGTCCACACACTGTCCACACTGTCCACACACCGTCCACACTGTCCACACACTGTCCACACACTGAGCCTGGTTATACTGTGCTGTGACATCACTTCCTCGTTTGTTGATTGAAAGTCCTTGTCGCCGTGGAGATGGCTGTCTGTTACCATGGAGACTGAAGTCTTGTGTCTGTTTCAGCTGGTGAAGGTCGGCGTCGTGGAGCAGAACTTCCTGTCCACCTCAGGTAGACACACTCACCTGTCGTCTGTCCCCCCCATCATCTCACTGTTCACACACCTGCTCTCTGTCCACAGTCGACTCTGATGACATCATACTGGGATCTCCTCCCTCACAGTCAGCCGCACCAATCAGCATCGCCTCCACACCTCCCCCCTCCCCCTCCATGAGGTACTTCCTGTTTACAGCAGAACCTTTTGTCTTACTCTGATGAGAACCCTAACCTGTCCTCCTGCACCTCCCCTCAGCTGTCCAGGGGAGGTGATGGGTCTGCAGGTGGACTACTGGAGCAGTCAGGTTGGAGGAGCTGGAGGAGGAGGTGGAGGAGCAGAGAGGAGGAAGGAGGTGGGGATGAAGAACACACTGAAGAGCAACTTCCGAAGTCTTCAGGTGTCGAGGATCAGCGGAGGAGAACTGATGAGCATGACGGTGGTGACAAAGGAGAAGAACAAAAAAGGTGAGGAGGAGGAGGAGGTGGAGGGGGCGAGGAGGAGGAGGAGGAGGGCGAGGAGGAGGAGGGGAGGGGC
>JAFMOB010000413.1:139250-151750 GCA_018985215.1 Larimichthys polyactis
AGAACACGGAGAACCTGTCAGGTACCTCAAATATGTTTGGAACCCGACAGAACCTTTAAAGAACCTGAAAGAACTGTTCAGTCACAATGAATGAATACTGTTAGAACGGTTATATCAGAGCCTTCAGTCAGCTGTCAGAAAATATAGGAACCAGTTAGATCATTCAAGAACCTTTCAGAACCTAGTGGACTCCTTAGAGGTTTATACAGTCACAAAATGTAGCAATCTACGTGTTTTAAAAGAACAACCTTTAGACATACGGCAAACGATTTTCAGGAACTTCACTCAGAACCAAGCAGAACCATTAAAAGTCAATCCAAACCTTTGAAAATATAAGAACCTGGCACATCATGCAGGACTCCATCAACTGCCAGGGACCAGCAACAATCTTTAGACATTTGTCTGAACATTGAGATCAATAAAAGAAAAGATAAGAACCCGTCAGAACCCAGCAGAATCCTTCAAAGATTATCCAAACCCTTATGCAGAAACATTGGAACTTTTAGCAGTGCACTGGGACCGTCAACAAACTGTTGGATCCTTTAGGAACTTTTAGGATCTTTAGAAACCAATCAGAGTTGTTTTGAACCTGTTAAATAAATGTTCTGCTGGACTCTGTAAAGGTATTTTATCTGTTAGAGTCCTGTCAGAACGATTACATGTCCTCCAGAACCTTAAGAAATCAATCAACTGTCAGCAAATGGTTACAAGCTTCCAACATCTACCAAACCTTTAGACAAATAACTGAAGTTATAAGAACCCGTCAGAATATGCAGGAATCTATTGGAACATTTTGTTAACCACCAGAACTGTTCATCAAGAACCTTTCTGGACCCAAAGCAGAACTTTTAGAAGCCCTTTATGTGGCAGTAGGCCTCCAGCGAGGAGAAGACAATGTACATTAACCACAGGCTGAAGAACAGGCAGGTGGTGAGGATCTTAGGGACTCTGGGTCCGCCAAGCTCCCCGCCAATCTCAGGCCGTCGGCGGTAGATGAGGACGGCGAAGCAGATGAAGGCAAAGATAGTGAAGAGTGTGACGGAGAAGGCCAGCGTGCCTGGGTCAACCCTGAACTCCCGGCCTTTGGAGTAATGGTAGATAGCAGCGATGGACCAGGCCACGCCGATACCCAGGAAGACGTTAACAGCGTTACTTCCAGTCACGTTGCCGATGGAGGCGTCAGCGTATTGGTCCTGGATGGCTGCCACCTTACTGGCAAAAGTGTCTGTGGGAGAAAACATAAAGGTCAGAGGTGTATATATATATATGTGTGTATATATATATATAATGCTGACTCAGAAATGGACCAAACTACTTTCTTTCTAACCAAATCAAGACATTACAATACAGCATTTAGGCTCTTCTATGTGTTTTTTTGAGTTAGACATCTGAACCATATCTCCATAGTTTGATCTTAATATGTTCAGTATGGAAGTAAAGCTATGCCCAACTCATGACCCTGCTTTCACCGCCATCTAGTGTCTTCTGTGTGCATTACTGCACATCATAAATGTCAAAAGTGTATTTTGAGGTGAAGACTCTTAAGCCTAAAATACACGGTGAGGGAGCCGACACGACCGATGTCAGACCCATGTGTGTGTCCACATCTGTTTCAGAAACTTGTTGGCTATTGACAATTTAAAAAGTTTAGTGTCTAGTTTTATTAGTTTTAAGGCTGTGCCTGAAGTTTGGTGTGAGAATCCACCATCACCGGGGTTACCTGGTACAGATGTGCCTAAAGCTACGAACACCACAGCTGTGACGGAGTCTTTGAGGCCAACTGTGCAGCCGAAATGTGACGCCAGGTCGCCGATCACTGCCGTCAAGAGGCCGATGACAGAGATAGAGACGACGAAGCAGGCCCAACCATTCCAGTAGTCGGTGGGAGGAACAAAGGCGAACAGAAGCTTCCAGAAGACCGTGAGGAAGTGCATGACGTAGTCGAAACAGGAGGGCAGCTTTTCCTCGCCACAGTCATCGTCATCATCATCACCTGGGCAGAAGAGGGAGGCAGAGCCAGCAGTGATTAAAGTGTGGTGAGGAACTTCCCCAAAGACCTCAAACTCCAATTTTTAACGCCAATAATGGAGCTTGTTTCTTAACCACACTTTTCCTTCTTGTGCTACACCACAAAACCTTTTCTTAAGTTCTTACCAGAGCTGACTGTGATAGCTTCCACAAATTGTTCTCTCCAGCTGTTTGTCCCGATCACCAGAGCCAGGTTGGTCTTCTTAAGAAGTTTATCTACGGTGCTCTGAAAGACAGCAGGAGGTTCACAGGAAAATCTCATGTTTATGCTGATCCCTTAACAAATCATCCCATCGAGTAGACTTTATTATAGAGTTTATTTTGATGGTGTCAGATTAATAATCTTCATAACTGAGTGTTTAATCATCTGAAAATCAGACTCAATGTGTGTTTGCAGATGCTGTGGCTCCATGTTTCTACAGGAAAGAACAGACAAACTAAACTAGATCAAGATTTTGTAATCTGTCTCTAAGTCCTACCTACTGGACCAATCGTGACAGAAACTGATCCCACCTTGAACTCGTACGACTCCTCGATGACGACCTCCAGTTTGATGTGTTCGCCCAGCGTCGGCTTGCCCATCTCGGCAATCCGCCTCTCCTCCTCCTCCTTCTTAGTCAAAACGTCCTCGCCATCCTCCTCTGACAGAGAGACAGAGAAAGATTGATGGTCAGACCGCCATCGCTGAACACTGATGGACAGATGGATGGATACATTGTAATAGAACTAAATAAATAATCTTAATAGTCTAACAACAAAAGTGTCCTCATTGAGGATGATAGTGGTCTTCCTGAGCCTCTCAGTTCTGGTCTGGTGAGTCCAGAACTTTCCTGATCGCAGCGCCTGTGATCCAGTTGGATCTCCCTGCCTTTTTATTACAGTGTCTGACAGGAACCAGGATCAGAGATCACATCTCTCCCATTCTGGCTTCCTTGCATTGGCTACCTATTAAATCTAGAATAGAATTTAAAATTCTTCTCCTTACTTACAAAGCTCTTCATGGTCAGGCACCATCGTATCTAAAAGAGCTCATAATACCTTACTACCCCTCTAGAACACTGCGCTCTCAGGACGCTGGGTTCCTCATGGTTCTTCAGGGTTTCTCATGGTTCTTCAGGGTTCCTCATGGTTCTTCAGGGTTCCTCATGGTTCTTCAGGGTTCCTCATGGTTCTTCAGGGTGCCTTGTGGTTCTTCAGGGTATCTCATGGTTCTTCAGGGTTCCTCATGGTTCGTCAGGGTTCCTCATGGTTCGTCAGGGTTCCTCATGGTTCTTCAGGGTTCCTCATGGTTCTTCAGGGTGCCTTGTGGTTCTTCAGGGTTTCTCATGGTTCTTCAGGGTTCCTTGTGGTTCTTTAGGGTTCCTCATGGTTCTTCAGGGTTCCTCATGGTTCTTCAGGGTTCCTTGTGGTTCTTCAGGGTTCCTCATGGTTCTTCAGAGTTCCTTGTGGTTCTTATAGTTTCCAAAAGTAGATTGGGAGCCTGAGCTTTCAGCTATCAAGCTCCTATTATTGCTGCTGTTCCTTTGTCTCTCTACACTGATCTGTTCCCTGCAGATGATGTCCACCATGATTCGGGTTCTGCTCGAGGTTTTTCTTCTTGCTCACGTTGAGCCTGTCTCACAGTCTAGACTGATCGAATGGATGGACAGAGAGCTGACAGACAGACGAGCGGACAGATAAACTTAAGGAAGGGTAGATGAACAAACAGGTGGTGCACATGCAGACTGAAGGGTGGATGGGCAGAGGACGTACCTGTGATGTTGATGATGGTGGAGGGGGCGGGGTGGTCTCGTCCCTGGACCTTCCTGTAGACGTCTCTGCCTGAACAGGTGAACACAGACTGATTGTACTGAAAAAAGAACCTCGAGTCGCTGAGTTGGACAACGACAACAACACTGAAGAAAAAAGATCTAAACTTCACGTCTAACAGAACCTGTGACCAATCAACTTCTGCTGGTGACGCAGAATGTGACAATGTGACATCAGCAACGAGAGCCGCATGCTCAAGGATCTCCCATCAGCCTCAGCGGTTGAGGAGGTCAGAGATCGGGTCACTTGGTGAGGAGAGGTGGTCAGAAGTGAATGATGCATGAAGCATGCAGTCAGACATGAGACCCGTCAGGATCAGGTGACTGATGTCTTCAGGTGTTCTTCAGGTGTTCTTCAGTGTCTTCAGGTGTTCTTCAGTGTCTTCAGGTGTTCTTCAGGTGTTCTTCAGTGTGTTCAGGTGTTCTTCAGTGTCTTCAGGTGTTCTTCAGTGTCTTCAGGTGTTCTTCAGGTGTTCTTCAGTGTCTTCAGTGTCCTCAGGTGTTCTTCAGGTGTTCTTCGGGTGTTCTTCAGTGTCTTCAGGTGTTCTTCAGGTGTTCTTCAGTGTCCTCAGGTGTTCTTCAGGTGTTCTTCAGGTGTTCTTCAGGTGTTCTTCAGTGTCTTCAGGTGTTCTTCAGTGTCCTCAGGTGTTCTTCAGGTGTTCTTCAGTGTCTTCAGGTGTTCTTCAGGTGTTCTTCAGGTGTTCTTCAGGTGTTCTTCAGTGTCTTCAGGTGTTCTTCAGGTGTTCTTCAGTGTGTTCAGGTGTTCTTCAGTGTCTTCAGGTGTTCTTCAGTGTCTTCAGGTGTTCTTCAGGTGTTCTTCAGTGTCTTCAGTGTCCTCAGGTGTTCTTCAGGTGTTCTTCGGGTGTTCTTCAGTGTCTTCAGGTGTTCTTCAGGTGTTCTTCAGTGTCCTCAGGTGTTCTTCAGGTGTTCTTCAGGTGTTCTTCAGGTGTTCTTCAGTGTCTTCAGGTGTTCTTCAGTGTCCTCAGGTGTTCTTCAGGTGTTCTTCAGGTGTTCTTCAGTCGTTCTTCAGTGTCTTCAGGTGTTCTTCAGGTGTTCTTCAGTGTCTTCAGGTGTTCTTCAGTGTCTTCAGGTGTTCTTCAGGTGTTCTTCAGGTGTTCTTCAGTGTCTTCAGGTGTTCTTCAGGTGTTCTTCAGGTGTTCTTCAGTGTCTTCAGGTGTTCTTCAGGTGTTCTTCAGTGTCTTCAGGTGTTCTTCAGTGTCTTCAGGTGTTCTTCAGGTGTTCTTCAGGTGTTCTTCAGTGTCTTCAGGTGTTCTTCAGTGTCTTCAGGTGTTCTTCAGGTGTTCTTCATGGTATTTTAGAGTTTGTCCTGATAAACCATAAAAACTTGTTGATGATGTCATCCTGCACTCAGGGGGCGTGTACTAATTTAACATCCAATCTTCTAATGCCGCCGGAGCGGAGTGCTTCCTGTTTGATCCGGTCTGTGAGTGACTGTGAGGCTGCTGCAGTCATCTGTGTCCGGGCCTCACAGATCACTGAACAGAACCAGAACCACAGAACTTTATTCAGACTTTTCCTCCGACTGCTTCAGCTCTCCGTGACTGACACACTTTATGATGGACACAGAGCTAATTAATGCTAATTAACTGCTGCAAACTGAATCTGCCGTTAGCAGGCTAACAGAACCGGGCTCAGCAGCCGGACCGGACCGGGTTGGAGCACAGTGTCTGAGACCAACAGGGAATAACGTGACAGTACCGAGGTGATTTACAGACTTGATGATGGAAACACTGATAAGATGAAGGAAGATATAAAATCTCATCGTAAGCTACGAGAAACATAACGAGTCTAATTGAAGCAGACATCCTGTCAGAACCTCACAGCATGTCCCATGAAGGTAACGGACGCCTGGGACTGACGGACTGGCGGCCAGGCAACCGACGGACAGACGTCGCCCCGAGAAGAACAAGACGCTGCGAGGTGTGTTCAAAGTGTCGATGCTCGATGTGTCACGTCAGCTAGCTGGGTTCTTCATCAACATATTCTCTCACCCGTACACTGTCAGCATGTTAGTGAACTGGTCCGGTCAGTGTTGGAGGACACTCTGTGACAAACGTCTTCCAGAAACCTTCAGAGGTTCTCCACAGATCACGTTCCCGTGGAAACACTGAAGGTTCCTCGAGGAAGCTTCTGGACTACACACAGGTTCTCTGACTGTAACAAAGGAACATCCTGTTTTCACACTGAATGTGCGCAGTGTGTATCCAGATGTTCTCATCAGCTGACATCTGTATTATGTCTTAACTTGGACATAATATCAAAGACAGGCTCTCATGTAACAAGTAGGTGGAGTTATGATTTTGGGATATTTCTGTCTGCACAGATTCAGGTTTATGTTTGATATATTCTCTGTTCACGGTTCATGCACAGGTTGTTTCATAGTGAGATGAAATCTGCATCCTGCTTTGATGGAGGACATTTCATCTTTGTGTCTCCACACAGTGAGAAAGGAGAGTTTCAGCATGACATTCATGTGCTGCATGTCTGTTATCGTCCCAGCGTTCAGAGGTGTCTTACCATACAGCTGTCTGTCTAATGAGAAGTCGTACAGGAAGGACACGTTAACTCACATCAACAGGAAGTGATGAAGTCACCATGAGACAGAATGTCTGACTTCACTCACCTGTTCTGACGAATCCACCTGAAAGTTTAAAGAAACAAGAAGTCAGAATTTATGAGTTCACTTAAAGGAATCATTTCTAGAAATCCACAGAAGCTGTTTCAGCGCCGACAGAGACCAAGACAGAATGAAGAGAAACAGGAAACGAGCTTACCGACTTCCTGAAGCAACACAGCTGAGAAGGAAACAGACGAGACAGAAATCAGAGAATAAAACAGGAAGCAGATCAGATCCTCCAACCACCACAGCTCAGATGTTCTCAACACAGCCAACCTGACAAACCTGGACCAGGACAAACCTGGACCAGGACAAACCTGGACCAGGACAAACCTGGACCAGGACCTCAGAAGCTTTGGGTCTGAGGACTTGTTGTTTATCTTCTAGACTACACGCAGGGTTCCTGTCAATGAATTCTCAACGTTCAATTTCAAATTCAAGCAAACTCAGTGAGAAAACAGGCAAGTTAAACACAAAGGGGACAGATAGAGAGAGGACACCTGTCCACACCTGTCCTAGCATGTCCACACCTGTCCACACCTGTCCTAACATGTCCACACCTATCCTTACATGTCCACACATGTCCATACCTGTGCACACCTGTCCTAACCTGTCCACCCCTGTCCACACATGTCCACACCTGTCCTTAAATGTCCACACATGTCCACACCTGTCCTTACCTGTCCACACCTGTCCTAGCATGTCCACACCTGTCCACAACTGTCCTAACATGTCCACACCTGTCCTAACATGTCCACACATGTCCACACCTGTCCTTACATGTCCACACCTGTTCTTACAGGTCTTAACCAGTCTTAACCAGTCTTAACCAGTCTTAACTAGTCTTAACCAGTTAACCAGTCTTAACTGGTCTTACCTGGTCTTAACCAGTCTTAACTCGTCTTAACCAGTCTTAACTGTTCTTAACCTGTTAACCAGTCCTAACTGGTCTTAACAGGTCTTAACAGGTCTTAACAGGTCTTAACCAGTCCTAACTGGTCTTAACAGGTCTTAACAGGTCTTAACCAGTCCTAACTGGTCTTAACAGGTCTTAACAGGTCTTAACAGGTCTTAACCAGTCCTTACTGGTCTTAACAGGTCTTAACAGGTCTTAACCAGTCCTAACTGGTCTTAACTGGTCTTAACAGGTCTTAACAGGTCTTAACAGGTCTTAACCAGTCCTAACTGGTCTTAACAGGTCTTAACAGGTCTTAACCAGTCCTAACTGGTCTTAACAGGTCTTAACAGGTCTTTTTTTTCACCCTTGCACCTTTTTATAACCATAAAATGATTCCTGGTTTTATTATGTGTGTTTTTCTTTCTTTATTTAATAAACCTCTTTATCTATTTAATTTCTCTATTGGTACCTAACGGAATCATGAGTATACAATATATTTTATATGGGGAGAGGAATTGTATTGAGCATATTGCTCCTTATTTCTTTTATGATACTAACCAATATTAACCTGTTCGATTTTAATGTTTTATTCTTTATTTACCTACTAAAATACATTTATTGAAGCACTTATTGCATCTAGCGCTTATATATATTGATGTTGTGTGCCGTGACATCAGCACTTAACAGTATGCTTATATTATTCATATCCCGATCTTATTATAGCAAGTACAATATGATTCTCCTACCAATAATGTTAATAGATGATGATAATAATAATAATAATAATAATAATAATAATAATAATAATAATAATAATAATAATCATTTTGTATATTCCTATTGTTTTCCTACATACAAGAAAACCCTGGAGGACAGTAGACGATTTTTTAAACAAAAATACTACTCCCGCGACCTTGCCTAAATAATGGCCCTAGATTCTCTGTTTTATTACAACCCCACACATCTTTTATCTTAATTTTACTTATTTTATTTCCACTTTTATTTTATTAACCGATTTTGGTTCCATTAAAGGATTCACAAACAAGATTTTATATCTATCCTTTCCCCTGTGCCCGTTTTTATCTAAACCTAACTGGTCTTAACCAGTCTTCACCAGTCTTCACCAGTCTTCACCAGTCTTAACTGGTCTTAACTGGTCTTAACCAGTCTTAACTGGTCTTCACCAGTCTTCACCAGTCTTAACTTGTCTTAACCAGTCTTAACCGGTCTTCCCCAGTCTTAACTGGTCTTAACCAGTCTTAACTGGTCTTAACTGGTCTTAACCAGTCTTCACCAGTCTTAACTGGTCTTAACCAGTCTTAACCGGTCTTCACCAGTCTTAACTGGTCTTAACCGGTCTTCACCAGTCTTAACTGGTCTTAACCAGTCTTAACCGGTCTTCACCAGTCTTAACTGGTCTTAACTGGTCTTAACCGGTCTTCACCGGTCTTAACTGGTCTTAACCAGTCTTAACTGGTCTTAACTGGTCTTAACCAGTCTTCACCATTCTTAACTGGTCTTAACTGGTCTTAACCGGTCTTCACCAGTCTTAACTGGTCTTAACCAGTCTTAACCGGTCTTCACCAGTCTTAACTGGTCTTAACTGGTCTTAACCAGTCTTCACCAGTCTTAACTGGTCTTAACTGGTCTTAACTGGTCTTAACCAGTCTTAACCGGTCTTAACTGGTCTTAACTGGTCTTAACTGGTCTTAACCAGTCTTAACTGGTCTTAACTGGTCTTAACCAGTCTTCACCAGTCTTAACTGGTCTTAACTGGTCTTAACCGGTCTTCACCAGTCTTAACTGGTCTTAACTGGTCTTAACCAGTCTTCACCAGTCTTAACTGGTCTTAACTGGTCTTAACTGGTCTTAACCAGTCTTAACCGGTCTTAACTGGTCTTCACCGGTCTTAACTGGTCTTAACCAGTCTTAACTGGTCTTAACTGGTCTTAACCAGTCTTCACCAGTCTTAACTGGTCTTAACTGGTCTTAACCAGTCTTCACCAGTCTTAACTGGTCTTAACTGGTCTTAACTGGTCTTAACCAGTCTTAACCGGTCTTAACTGGTCTTAACTGGTCTTAACCAGTCTTCACCAGTCTTAACTGGTCTTAACCAGTCTTCACCAGTCTTAACTGGTCTTAACCGGTCTTCACCAGTCTTAACTGGTCTTAACCTATCCTAAATGTATCTCTCCTTCCTGTCTCAGAATTAATCTCAACTAGTCCAAACCAGACTTAACCAATCCCACTGAGCTCTGACCAATCGGAGGAGGCAGCACAGCGACAGATGAAGTAAACGGAGCAAAAGCAGAAAAGAGCGCCTAAAGGTCGACGATGAAAAGGTCAAAGGTCAACAGAGAGGTCAAGGTGCCTCTTCACACCTGTCCATCTCCTCCTGTTCCAATATGGCTCCTGCAGCTCTATGTAGAAGCTGGCCTGCTTATCGTACTCCTCGTGGTCAATTATTCTAACGCTTACTGACTTCCTGCGGACGACAGTGCAGACAACAAGAGAGGGAGGGGTCAGAGGTCATGCATTAGTTCATCAACACACAAACACACTCGGAGTTACCATGGCAACACCATACAAGGATGAAGGGGAAGTGACCTCACTTCATCGAACTCGCTGACATTAAAGGCACAACGAAGGAAGTGAAAGTGTTTACCAAAATAAAGCAAAGGGCGTCTTATTTTGAAAATCGACCGGGCTCTTTGTTTCTGTGTCTGACTTCCTGTCAGCTCGATCTGCTCTGAGAACTGCACTTCCCATAATGCTTTGGGTGGTTAGCGGCGTTAGCAGCTAACGAGATGATCAGGAAGTGAACAGGAAGTGAGGTCACACTGGAGTGATCATTGTGACTTTAACGGTCTTCAGGTGAGTTTTGATTGACAGGTTAAAGCTCATTAGTAATGGAGGCGGGATTACAGCGCAGGAAGGCGACGCCCCCACCTTTCCTCTCACTCATCTCCAGCAGCTGAGGCTCCGCCAGCTCCAAGAAGAAGTTTTTGTTTTTCTCATATTCTTCATCGTCAATTATATTGATGTGAAGAACTTTTCTGAAACAGAGACACAAAAACATGGAACGTTTGCAGACGGAGAGGACAGCAGGAGACGGAGAGGACAGCAGGAGACGGAGAGGACAGCAGCAGACGGAGAGGACAGCAGGAGACGGAGAAGACAGCAGGAGACGGAGAAGACAGCAGGAGACGGAGAGGACAGCAGGAGACGGAGAAGACAGCAGCAGACGGAGAGGACAGCAGGAGACGGAGAAGACAGCAGGAGACGGAGAGACAGCAGCAGACGGAGAGGACAGCAGGAGACGGAGAGGACAGCAGGAGACGGAGAGGACAGCAGGAGACGGAGAAGACAGCAGCAGACGGAGAGGACAGCAGGAGACGGAGAGGACAGCAGGAGACGGAGAGGACAGCAGGAGACGGAGAGGACAGCAGGAGACGGAGAGACAGCAGCAGACGGAGAGGACAGCAGGAGACGGAGAGGACAGCAGGAGACGGAGAGGACAGCAGGAGACGGAGAAGACAGCAGCAGACGGAGAGGACAGCAGGAGACGGAGAAGACAGCAGGAGACGGAGAAGACAGCAGGAGACGGAGAGGACAGCAGGAGACGGAGAGGACAGCAGGAGACGGAGAAGACAGCAGCTGAAGGAGAAGACAGCAGCAGACGGAGAGGACAGCAGAAGACGGAGAGGACAGCAGGAGACGGAGAGGACAGCAGCTGAAGGAGAAGACAGCAGCAGACGGAGAGGACAGCAGAAGACGGAGAGGACAGCAGGAGACGGAGAAGACAGCAGCTGAAGGAGAAGACAGCAGCAGACGGAGAGGACAGCAGGAGACGGAGAGGACAGCAGGAGACGGAGAAGACAGCAGCTGACGGAGAAGACAGCAGCTGACGGAGAGGACAGCAGGAGACGGAGAAGACAGCAGCTGACGGAGAGGACAGCAGGAGACGGAGAGGACAGCAGCAGACGGAGAGGACAGCAGCAGACGGAGAGGACAGCAGCAGACGGAGAAGACAGCAGCAGACGGAGAGGACAGCAGGAGACGGAGAAGACAGCAGGAGACAGAGAGGACAGCAGGAGACGGAGAGGACAGCAGCAGACGGAGAAGACAGCAGCAGACGGAGAGACAGCAGCAGACGGAGAGGACAGCAGGAGACGGAGAAGACAGCAGGAGACAGAGAGGACAGCAGGAGACGGAGAGACAGCAGCAGACGGAGAGGACAGCAGGAGACGGAGAGGACAGCAGCAGACGGAGAAGACAGCAGCAGACGGAGAGGACAGCAGCAGACGGAGAAGACAGCAGCAGACGGAGAGGACAGCAGGAGACGGAGAGGACAGCAGCAGACGGAGAAGACAGCAGCAGACGGAGAGGACAGCAGCAGACGGAGAAGACAGCAGCAGACGGAGAGGACAGCAGCAGACGGAGAAGACAGCAGCAGACGGAGAGACAGCAGCAGACGGAGAGACAGCAGGAGACGGAAAAGACAGCAGCAGACGGAGAGGACAGCAGGAGACGGAGAGGACAGCAGCAGACGGAGAAGACAGCAGCAGACGGAGAGGACAGCAGGAGACGGAGAGGACAGCAGGAGACGGAGAAGACAGCAGCTGACGGAGAAGACAGCAGCAGACGGAGAGGACAGCAGGAGACGGAGAGGACAGCAGCTGACGGAGAGGACAGCAGGAGACGGAGAAGACAGCAGCAGACGGAGAGGACAGCAGGAGACGGAGAGGACAGCAGCTGACGGAGAGGACAGCAGGAGACGGAGAAGACAGCAGGAGACGGAGAGGACAGCAGGAGACGGAGAAGACAGCAGGAGACGGAGAAGACAGCAGCAGACGGAGAGGACAGCAGGAGACGGAGAGGACAGCAGCTGACGGAGAGGACAGCAGGAGACGGAGAAGACAGCAGCAGACGGAGAGGACAGCAGGAGACGGAGAAGACAGCAGGAGACGGAGAGGACAGCAGGAGACGGAGAAGACAGCAGGAGACGGAGAGGACAGCAGCAGACGGAGAGGACAGCAGGAGACGGAGAAGACAGCAGGAGACGGAGAGGACAGCAGCTGAAGGAGAAGACAGCAGGAGACGGAGAAGACAGCAGCAGACGGAGAGG
>JAFMOB010000413.1:156750-334250 GCA_018985215.1 Larimichthys polyactis
ACACTGACCTGTGACCAGGTGAACGGTGTCTCTGTCATTCGTACGTCTGTTCTCACTCTATGTAACTTTGGGCTCCGGGTCGGGAGAAGTACGTAACGCTTTACGGCACTAAGTCACACAGCAGCAACTATTTCAGTGATTCTGGTGAAACTGGATCATATTTTATGGAGGAAATGTTTTCTGGTTTTCCCTCTGATGTCCTCCGGCTGCTCCGCCTCAACTCTCTGTGATTTACAGAGTTTATGATGGACAGTGAAGTAAACTGCTGACAGCTGTAGCTGCTGTTAGCTCAGTTCGTCAGCTTGGTGGTGAGCTCAGAGCGACGGGTACCCGTCGCTCTGAGCTCACCACCAAGCTGACGAACTGAGTGTTTGTACCAACAGGTTATGGACGACCAGGAAGAAGAAGAGGAGGTAACCAGGCTCAGCAGCTTCTACGGACATAATGGCAGAGGAGCAGAGAGTGAAGAGGACGCTGACGGAGGAAGCTAAGAAGAGAAAAGAGAGAGTGAGCGAGCAAGAAGCCGCCGGACAAGAGTAAATGTGGGACTGACTTTTAGTGGTTGGTGAGAGCTTGGTGAAATAAAAGGCTGAAAGACAGACGCCGAGCTGGGCTGACTGCTGCTGGACTAGGCAGTGATATCAGCTGCTGCTGGGACCTGGATGATGATTGGCTGCTGGGGACCTGGATGATGATTGGCTGTTTGCAAAGCTGTCGACTCGCTTGTTAAATACTGATTTATACAAGATGTTTCTTTATTAAGAGAAACATCACAAACACGATCTAAAATGAATGAACACATTACGGAGGAGGACTTGGATCAGACCGGCGGTTCAGAGTCCAGAAGACAGAACCTTAATGACCTCCAGGTGACCTTAATGACTCAACGAGTGAGGAGCGACTTCAAAACAGTAAAATGCAAAACAGGAGAAATTAGAAATGAACAACAGGATCTATGCTACGTGAAGATGCTAATGTCTATCAGTGACTATGAGTCAATGAGTGTTCAGCTGATGAACCTGTGCTGAGTCTACGATCCTGTGATAACTTGATCGGTCTATATAAGGCTCTCCCAGCAGCTCATTCTGTGTAAATGTAGGCCAGCGTCCTCATTAATAAACGGAAACAAAGAACGAGCGTGGCACCTTTTCCATTTCAAGACGCCGTCCTCTTCCTTCGCAGGCAGCGGCCGTGTTTATGCTCTGGAAATAAATGTGTTGTAAAGACATTCCTGCTGCCCGCGGACATGGAAACACTCTGCCTGCAGCCGCTATGTGAGGCATGTAAACCGGAGGCTAGCAGTCACATGACCGTGTGGAGGTGGAGCTTTAGTATGTAGCACCAGGAACAGGGTTCTACATTCAAAGGCGTTTTCATGATGTGACGGAGGTCTACTGTCTGCTCAAACATCTGCATATGAATCTGTGGGCAGTGTGTGGAGAGCTAAAGAGATGGAGATGATTCAACTTTCTGTATTCATATGTAGACATCTGCAGCAATGTGAGATGAAGTCTCATATTAATATAATATTAATATTAATATTAATATTATTATTATGATTCTTGTTGCTACATTGAGATTTGTTGAAATACTCAATTTGAACTCAAACAAAGACTCATGGAGAAATCATGGAACTGATACTCCATCAAACACATTCAGCTGTATCGATATATGAGAGATCTTTACTTACAAAATCTCGTCGTTCTCAAACTCCAGGACTCCATGTGTGTCCTCAAAGTCCTCACCGCCCCCTTTGGCTGTGCCCTCCATGGTTTTGTACGGCACCACCACAACACCACGAGCTCCGGAGGTCCGGATCACCTTCACCTCCATCACCCCGATGCTCTCGCTCACGGTCACCACTGGCTCCTCGAACGTAAAGATTCCCGCGTGGTCGTCATCAAAGATGGTGACAGTGGCTGTGCATGGCAGACCTAAACCTGCGAGGACGTTTACATGGTTTGCCTCGTACTCGTCTGAGCCAGTACCCTCTGAGATGATCTTCACATTGCTGAGGTGAACCAGGAAGTGCTCGTCTTCCTCAAAGATATCATCATCAATAATGTCAATGCGGATTTCCTTTTCGGTATCGCCGGGTTTGAAAACAATAGTTCCTTCAGTGAACTGGTAGTCTGAGCCGGCATTCGCCGTACCGTCTTCAGTTCGATAATCCACCGAGACTGTGCTCGTTAGGTCTCCACCACGGCGCACCACGTTCAGCGCTACACTGCCGCAGTTCTCCAGACATTGGTAGGTACCAGGGTCAAAGAACAGCTTGGAGGAAAAGTCATTCACAGAGACCTCAGTGCAGATATCGTGCTGGGTGGCTCTCTTGGCTTGGTCAGCGGCATGTTTCTTCAGGATGTTGCCTGCTCCTGTCATGATCCTGGTTGCTTGACAGCGGTAGAAAGCCCGACTCTTTTGTTGCTGCGTTAAAACTTGGTAATTGGCAAGTTCCATCAACTGCTCCATCTCCTTCTCAGGATGTTTCTGTTTGAGCTCCTTCAGGATCCTGGCCACCTCTCTGCGGGCCTCATCCTCATCCAGCTCCTTAACATCAAACCCCATCTCCTCTCTGTGGGAGTTGAGCATTTTCCCATCCATTTCAATGTCGACCTTTGAGGGAAGCTCCGGTTCTCCCTCAGTTTCGATGATCATTCCTTTACGCTTGCCTGCTCTGTATCGTTTGTACATGTATTTGTAAAAAAGAAGTCTGCGGTCAGCCACATAAGCGAATCCTACACAAATGGGGAAGAAGAAGAGAGTGAGCAGCCCCTCCCATATCTGAACAACACCTGGAGAAAAGACGGCCAAGATCAGGTAAAGCCAGGTGTACGCAAAGACGCTCCAGGTGGCTGTGACGAAGAACACTCTCAGGTGCTTCACCTTCCTGGTCTGTCCTTCAGGAATGACAGACACACAAAGGCCAATGATGACAAACATGTTGAAGGCAGCACTTCCTACGATGGTGTTGGGGCCCAGCTCACCAGCGTTAAAGCCGTGACCGCAAACTTCCACGACTGACAGGAGGATTTCTGGGGCGGAGGAACCCAATGCCATCAGAGTCAGGTTGGACACAGTCTCGTTCCAGATGCGCACCGTCGTGGTGATCTTCTCACCGTTTGGTTTCTTGATGGTGATCTGTCTCTCCTGGGAGGTGATGACCTCAATGGATGCCATGAAGCGATCAGCGATGATGGAGACACCCAAGAACATGTACGCCAACCCCACAAAGTAGATGGTGGCTCTGGCAAGGCGGTCGGTAAGGGGCGGGTTTTCTGGAGTCCATAATGGCAGGATAACACCTTCAATGCACTTGGTAGCTCCTCCACATGTGGTGTGGTTGCTCAGTGTGTTGTTGGACTTGAGGCTCAAAGTATAGCCTCCTGCTGCAGAATATGGAAGTTCATTCGAGATGATGGTCAACAAGAAAAGCAGCTGATAGGTGGAGAACAGTGACCAGGTCCCGGCTCGGCTCATGGTCACACTTGAGCTCCCTTAAACCTGCAAGGCACAGAAGCAGAGTTCAGTTCTTTGGGTTTTGGTCAGATCGTGTTTAGGACTCGTCTTCAGTGTCCTGCAGCTCTTCTCTCACTTCTCTTAGATTGCAGAGCAAAGGCTGGAAAGTATTTCCTTCTGTGGGACCCTGAGTCAAACCGTTGATGTTACTTTAAAACTGGTCCAACATAATCTACTAATGATCACAGAATATCTTTAGTTCTTGTTCTGTTCAGTCTGTTTAAAAGAATCACTGTGATCATGCAAATAATCACTCACTGAAACCGTTTTGTACATTTAATATTTTAAAAATAAAATAATATTTTGTATTTACTCTGCGCACAACTACATACTTTATTTTAGAACAAAATATACTGATTTCTTTCCAATTTAAATGATGAATATTCATGTATATTAAATTGTTATTTGATATATTTATTTACTGATGCACACTGAGTTAATTCACTCGTTACAGCAGCTCACAGAACAAAAGATAAGTTAGTTTTTAATTTTAACCTTTGTCAGATTTTTTGTCTAAGATCAAACTTATTTATCAAAAATGATTCATTTAAAAGAACTTTTCTAAAGTCAGATTCAAGGACACAATAAACATTTGATGCACCAACAGCACTGTAACATTACCGTACCATATAACACATTCATGCCATCAGACTGTATTTGCTGATACTCTCCTGCAGCGTCAGTAAATCAGAAACTCACCAAAACTCAAACAGTCTGAGTGTGAAGAAGAAAAAAAGTGAACGATGTTTTCATCAGAATCTCCAGAAAAACACGAGAAGAGTTTTCATCCTGCAGCCAGAAACACTGAAGAACACTGAGCAAGCCGTCCTGTCCTCCTCCAGTAAAACAATCAAAGTCTGTCAGGCGACGTGGAGACGAGAAACAGAAACACCAGCGTCTGATAATAACACCGTCACCACTAAAGAACCACACTGCTGTCTCCTCCTCCACATCACAATCTTCTTGAGTTAATTATTAATCAGTATTAAATTCACACTGCATCACTTTAATCTTAAACTCTCCTCATGAATCTTTATCTAATACTTAGAGATTATGCAGGATGTGGTGAGATCACCTTTCATTATTATTTAAAAACAAAGCTTGGTGTTCTTTTGAGAGTAACAAGCAGCTAATAGTTAAAGCTAACGAGACTATGAAGACAGTGTTAGCTCCACAGGTAGTAATAACTGTTAGCATAGCATAAAGCATCAGTTTTAGTGTACACAACATTAAGAACAGCTGTTCTTAATGTTCACGCTGCTGAACTTTGATTTTTTAATAAATATTCTCTCGACTCGTTCATACCTGAACACATCACCTGTTCACGTGTGGAGGCTTCAACAGAACATCATCACTGCACACCGACAGGAGACACAGTGACATGAATTCATCACCGTGACCTTAAAAAACTATAAAACCATATGATCATTACAACATTACTGTTACCACTAAACTACAGCGTACCTCAGAACTCTGAAAGAACCCAGCACGCGCCAAAGACCCTGATGGTACAGTTAAATCCTCCAGGACCCTGAGGCAGGTGGGCAGGACTGTGGCTGACCCTTCCCACCACGGACACAAACTTCCAGTCCACCAGAACCAGAACCAGAACCTCACACCACAATAATAGTTTACCCACCGACTGCAGCTGGACTCATGAAGGAGGCCCGGGACCCCCTCTGACCTGGACTCACCCTCCACTGCAGACCCAACACGTTACCTTAACGTTACCTTAACATTTTGATTAATTACATTTTGATTAATTACATTTTGATTAATTACATTTTGATTAATTACATTTTGATTAATATCTTTCACACTGAAAATATTTTACAGACTCTGAACTTTTATAATCTGTTGTGCTGCTACTTCATTTGAGCCTTCTTATAGTTGGACTAAACCAGATCCTGACTGTGACACGACACATGGCCATCACTACATTATTACTAAAACTGTTAATGTCACAGTATTGTTGGATCTTCTCTATCATCACACGACATCCAGATAATTAGGGCTACTATACTCATTAAGATAACAGCTTCACAACATTATTACAATATTCCAGCAACAGTACAGGATCAGCATCACTGAAACATCAGCTCACTACATCTACATCACTACCTTTTTGTCCCTTCTCTGAGCCGGTACTCACCTCAGGTCCTGACGCAGCAGCAGCAGAAGAAGAGAGTGCGTTCAGGACGGAGAGCTGCGTCCGATAACCGCTCTAAATTTAACAGAAACAGACATGGTTCTAAACATGGCAGCATAGCTGCCTCTGAGCTGCTTATCGTCCGTCTCCCAGCGGGCCATGGCCATACAAGGCTCTGCAGGGCCCGGGGCCATCCAGCAGCTCCTCGTCCCCGCCAACACGTGGACGAGATAACGGCTAACAGCTAACGGCGACCTGGTGACGCCGATGGGCCACA
This sequence comes from Larimichthys polyactis, assembly GCA_018985215.1. Taxonomy (NCBI): domain Eukaryota; kingdom Metazoa; phylum Chordata; class Actinopteri; family Sciaenidae; genus Larimichthys; species Larimichthys polyactis. The sequence goes on from JAFMOB010000413.1 coordinate 162,696, forward strand.
ACAGGCAGGAATGCTGGGATAAGTGTTGACCCTGTCCACACACACACACACACACACACACACACACACACACACACACACACACACACACACACACGACATCTGTGCAACCTTCACAGCAGTGATTTTCCACTCGGTCCACGTGGAGAAGGTGAGACTGGCAGAACCCACAAGGTCCTGAAGAGGTTCAACAGGGACGTGGTTCAATATAAACTCCATTAGTGAACGAGTTAGAGGTACAATGGGAACAATAAATGTAGTCTGGAAGAGCACAAAGACCATTTGTCTGACATTTTATGGACCAAACATCTCATTGAATAATTGTGAAAACGATGTTCAGATTAATTGCAGTGACTAACAAGATGGGATAAACTGTTTGCATGAACTGTGACAGAACGATGATTTTTTATTCATTTGTTGCTCAGAGAAAACTCAAATCCACTTGTTGAGGAAATGGAACATGAGTTTTCCTCTGGCGCCCTCCTCAGGACAAACTGGTGAATATGATTGCATGTGTTGATCTGATATAATATTCAAAGAGCCTATTGTTTGATATTGAGTCACAGTTCACTGACTGGACAGGAAAGGACACTCTAACTGCTGTTATCATTTTATAGAGACATTTTGCTCACAGTGGACAGTTAAGAACAAACCAACTGTCTCACTGGTGGACAGCAGAGAGGTGACAGAGTTTATCTGTGCTGACTGATTATCAGCCAACACATTCCAGTTATTTTTACTCTAGAGAGAGAGAGAAAGAGAGAGAGAGAGAGAGAGAGAGAGAGAGAGAGAGAGAGAGAGAGAGAGTGTGAATCAGATCAAATCAAATCAGATCAGGTTTTATTTCTACAGCCCAAAGTCACAAAGTCCATTTTCCTCTGAGTTACGTAAGTGGAAGAATGCAGTCCTCGAAATTAGTTTTATGTGACGTTAAAGGACAAATCCTGATCAAAAACAACTCCAAGATTCTTTACAGTGGAGCTGGAGGCCAGGGTGATCCCATCTAAAGTAACTAAGTCTCTAGAAAGAGAGTTTCTGAGGTGTTTGGGTCCAATTACAAGAACTTCAGTTTTGTCTGAATTTAACATCAAGAAATTGTAGGTCATCCAACTTTTTATATCCTTAAGGCATGCTTGGAGTTTAGTTAACTGATTGGATGCATCAGGCTTGATCGATAAATATAATTGGGTGTCGTCAGCATAACAATGAAAATTGATAGAGTGATTCCTAATAATGTTCCCTAAAGGAAGCATATATAAACTGAATAGAAGTGGTCCTAGTACAGAACCTTGTGGGACTCCATGACAAACTTTGGTCTGCATGGAGGATTCATCATTGACGTGAACAAACTGAGATCGATCTAAAAAATACGACTTAAACCAGCTTAGGGCGGTTCCTTTGATGCCAGTTTGATGTTCCAGTCTCTGTAAAAGAATTTGATGGTCAATGGTGTCAAATGCAGCACTAAGATCTAACAGGACAAGTACAGAGATGAGTCCTTTGTCTGATGCCATTAGGAGGTCATTTGTAACTTTGACTAATGCGGTCTCTGTGCTATGATGCACTCTAAATCCTGACTGGAAATCCTCAAATAGACTATTGTTATGGAGAAAGTCACACAGCTGATTGGCTACAGCTTTCTCAAGTATCTTAGACAGAAAGGGAAGGTTTGATATCGGTCTGTAGTTGGCTAAGACCTCTGGCTATAGAGTGGGCTTTTTAAGAAGAGGTTTAATTACAGCTACCTTAAAGGACTGTGGTGCATATCCTGATAATAAAGACAGATTAATCATATCCAATAAAGAATTACTAGCTAGAGGTAAAACATCCTTGAGCAGCCTGGTTGGGATGGGGTCTAAGAGACAGGTTGACGGCTTAGCTGCAGAAATTATTTTTTATTATTTATTTGATGAAGGATTTAGGAACTGGTAGGATGTTCCACCAACGGGGAACAAGAGACAAGAAAAGTTTGAACAAACAGGTGGAAGAGCCAGGCGTCATTCATTGGAGGAACGCAGCAGTCCTGAGGTAACATACGCCTGTATAAGGTTGTTCAAGTAGGTAGTACATTAAGGTAATGTACATCTGCTATCATCAGCATACATAACTATCTTGTGCTCTCTGCCCGCACACCTTTAATTCTCACATTGGCTCTGAATACTTGAGAATGAAGTCTCTTCACCCAGTTACAGAAGCCAGGACCCAACCTATGAGCCTTCACATGCTATCAATTCTTAATGAAACCTTGACCACCTTTTATAATGTCTGACAACGTGACGCCAGTGTCTTTGTCACAATCTTACAATCCACCTGAAGAAGGCTCACAGATCTGAGATGAAATGGCTCTGAGGTATCTGTCATTTCAGGAATGAGAGAAATTCAAGTATCTGGGATACTTCTATATATTATATATTATATATTATATATATTATATACATTTCTTTTAATATTCAATCAGAAAGCCATCCAGACCAGATGATTTTTCATGGATGAGATAGTAGCCTTAAAAACATTTACAGATATTAATAAGAGTTTATTGAACAGCACAATGTTCAGCACCCCTGCACTGAAGACAACACCCCCTCCAGATGACCAGGTGCTGTCCCTGTCTCCTGCAAGCGTGAGGAGATCCCTCTCCAGGATCAACACTCGCAAAGCTGCAGGACCTGACAACATTCCTGGTCGTGTGCTGAAGGACTGTGCAGAGGAGCTCACAGATGTCCTCACAGACATCTTCAACACCTCCCTGAGCCAAGCTGTTGTCCCCACCTGCTTCAAGAGCACCACCATCATCCCGGTTCCAAAGAAGGCTTCTCTCTCCTGCTTCAACGACTACCGCCCCGTGGCACTGACCCCCATCATCATGAAGTGCTTCGAGCGGTTAGTCATGCAGCACATCAAATCCATCCTCCCTCCGTCCCTGGACCCCTACCAGTTTGCATATCGGGCCAACCGGTCCACTGATGATGCAATCACCACCGCTCTCCACTCAGCTCTCACCCACTTGGACTCTAAGGACTCATATGTGAGGATGTTGTTCTTAGATTTCAGTTCAGCCTTCAACACCATCATCCCCCAGCAGCTGATACAAAAACTGGACTCTTTAGGACTAAACATCTCACTCTGCAACTGGTTGCTGGACTTCCTGACCGGAAGACCACAGGCAGTACGGGTCGGCAGCAACGCATCTAGCACCATCACGCTGAACACAGGGGCGCCCCAAGGATGCGTGCTCAGCCCCTTACTGTTCATCCTGCTGACCCATGACTGCTCACCAACACACAACACCAACCTCTTCGTCAAGTTTGCGGACGACACGACTGTGGTGGGGCTCATCAACAAAAACGATGAGTCAAACTACAGGGATGAGGTGAGCCGACTGGCCAAGTGGTGCAGAGACAACAATCTCTCTCTGAATGTGGAGAAGACGAAGGAGATTGTTGTCGACTTCCGGAGAGCCCCCACCCAGCACCACCCACTAACCATCAATGGTGCTGCAGTGGAGAGAGTGAGCAGCACCAGGTTCCTGGGTGTGCTCATCACTGAGGACCTCTCCTGGAGCAGCAACACCGCATCACTGACCAGGAAAGCCCAGCAGCGCCTCTACTTCCTCCGCAGGCTGAGAAGAGCCAGAGCTCCAGTCCCCATCCTGCAGACTTTCTACCGTGGAACCACAGAGAGCATCCTGACCAGCTGCATCACTGTGTGGTACGGCAGCTGCACTGCATCCTGCAAGAAGACCCTGCAGCGCATAGTGAGAGCAGCTGAGAGGATCATCGGTGCCCCCCTCCCCTCCCTCCAGGACATTTACAGCACACGCCTGGCCCGCAAAGCAATCAGCATTGTGGGCGACCCCACCCACCCCAACCACCACTTCTTCAGCCTCCTGCCTTCCGGGAGGAGAATGAGGAGCCTCCGGGCGAGAACCAGCAGACTGAGAGACAGCTTCATGCACCAGGCCATCAGGATGCTGAACTCCCTCCCAGTACTGCCCCCCCTTTCTTCTCCGCCCGCTGCCCCCACAAACTCTGGACACTGCTGACCCCCCCCCCCCCCCCCCCCCCCCCCCCCCCCAAAAGGCACCAGCCACTTTACAGACTCAAAAATACTCTGCTTGTATATATTGTATATATTTTTATCTTTATTTTTATTTTATATTTTTATTTCATATTATTTATTCTATTCTATTTTATTTTATTTTATTTTATTTTATATATATGTTTACATCTTTACGTTTGGACAGAGAGAAACGTAATTTCAATTCTGTGTATGTCTTGTACATTGCAGTTCTGACAATAAAAACTTGAAACTTGAAACTTGAAACTTCAACAAACAGCCATCAGAAAAAGTCATGAAGTCACCTACAGAAAAGGATCCGGGTCAGATGAAATAAAACTTGAATGTATTCCAGGCTTCATTCTCAGTACAGTTTCAGCTTCAGTGTTTAAATGATGGAAGCGTTTATCACAGAGTTGGGACAAAATAATAACTGAAATAAGAACAAAGTTTGAACTCAGTTGAACTGAGAATCAGTTACAACGACTGTACAGACGAGTTTTTGTACTTTCACTCTTGAACAAATGGAGGACACTCTTCATCTCACAGAGGACACAGAGACACTGAGGAAACAGATGGCCAGACCCTGAACCCAGGATAAAGAGGTTCAGTGAATGTGGTGTTGAAGGTGTGGAGGTGGATCAGTGTGTCAGAGCAGACTCTGTAGAAGGACAGAGAGCCAGCAGGACAGTCCACATACACTGCTACTCTGTCAGAGACCGAGGAGGAGGAGGAGGAGGAGGAGGAGGAGGAGGAGGAGGAAGAGGAGGAAGAGGAGGAGGGGAGTAATGTTTTTCTGTTATTGTGATAGACAGAGTAACGACCACCATCAGAACACTGCAGACTCCAGGACTGATCATTCCATCCAAACACACAGTCATAACAGTCTCCTTTCCTGTTGATTCCTCTGTAACTCACTGATACATCAACATCTCCTCTCCACTCGACCTCCCAGTAACAGCGACCAGTCAGACCATCTCCACACAGCAGCTGATACCAGTCATCAAACCTCTCTGGATGATCAGGATACGGCTGCTTTTCTCTCACATATGTCACCTTCCTGTTGTTGTCCGACAGTTTGAGGTTTGTGTGCACTGTGTTTGTGTCCACTGTGAGTTCACAGGCATCTGATGGAGAGAACAAGACAGACTATAAACTGTGTAAATAACTGTAGAGTGTGTCTGACAGACATTATTACTGACACTGCAGCAGCACAGAGACTTAAAGTCAGTCAAAGGCAGCTTGAGATTGCAGAGCAACCAGGGTCAGCTGCAGGTCAGAGCAATTAACTGCAGCTGTGCTCTGTCTGTGTGTGAGTGACTGCTGAGAGACACAGAAAATCTCTAAATGAAGCCCCTCCAACTAGTGGACGCTAATGCCAAACGGTAGGTGGTATCAAAAAGCCCAAATGACCGTGAGCATCCTCATCTTGTCGACCATGTGAATGCTGAATTTCAGTGTGTGAAGTTATAAAATGTGACCTGGGGAGAGAGAGAAAGAACAGGTGCCCCGTGCTCCTTTGGGAAATTTCTCCTCTCCAGTTTACATGGGAGTAGATGGGGCTGTCGGTGGGTGATCCTGGAGCATCAGTGCGTCTGCCACCAAAACTAGAAGTCTGACAGCTTCAGCAGTGATATCGCTGCGTAGCCCACGAATTTTCCTATGTTTCTATGTAGAAATTATTTCTGTAGAGTGACATTTGTGGCAACGAGAGCCGTTTGCAAATGTATTTTCTGACAAATGTTTCTCTCCCTCTCCACTCTAGCTCTGGAACATTCTACCAATACACACCTATTGTAAACTTTGCCGTAAGTTTTTGGTGAAACTCTTAGAAACAGTGAATAGTGACCTCACAGTCAATAATCAGCAGCAGTTTATCATCTAACACACCTGATGGGTTTATTTGTTGCTTTATTAACAGACTGACTGTTAATTAGATCCAAACTTCACAATGACTCGTCTTTTTGGATCTTCTTTCAAACTGAGAGTTGAATGCAGATACACAAGCTTTTGATTTAAACTCCTTTAACATGTGCTGCCTTGTTTTCATGAATCAAAGTGAACAAACACTTACACTTCCTCAGACCAGGTTTCAGCCTCTGCTCTCCACCATGATCCACCCTGGAGGAAGAAACAAATGTATTCTTGTACTGTATTCTGGTTTATTTATTTTATTTATTTACATTAAAAGAATGTATGTCATATTCATCAATAAATGATCAACACCAGATCCTGGTCTGGTATCAGTTAGGAGGTCAGTCTCAGGGACTCTCAGCACATCAGTTACTGTCTTCACTGTTATCAGCAGTGCTGCTGGTTCAGACTGTGAACCAACAGTCCTCAGCCTGTCAGTGTGACAGAGAAACAGTGTGTGAGCTCTTGTTGTCTCTTCATACCTGAGAGTGTCCAGTCTCCAGTGTGGATCCTCCAGTCCAGCAGACAGCAGCTTCACTCCTGACTCTCCTGGATGATTGTAGCTCAGGTCCAGCTCTCTCAGATGGGAGGGGTTGGAGCTCAGAGCTGAGGCCAGAGAAGTACAGCCTTCCTCTGCGATCAGACAGCCTGACAGCCTGGAGACACAGAAAATCTATTGCGTCTTACCAGCGCAACAGATGTGAGGTACCATATGCCTGTATAAGGGCGTTCAAGTAGTTAGGTGAGTACCGGAGACTACTTTGTAGTCAGCGTTAGAGATGTATGTTTGTTTTTAATGTGGGCTGCTACAGGTGAGCAGCAGGGTAACGTGACCTTTTGGGTTGGTTGAAGACCAGGCACACCGCCACGTTCTGAATCACTTGAAGGGATTTCACTGTACAGGCTGGAAGGCCTGTCAGAGCATTACAGTAATCAACTTGTGAGATGAGACTGGGTAGCACGTTGAATCAGTTAAGTCTTATGTTGTAAAATGCAAAGCGGAACGATCAGGCAACTGAGGTGACATGATTAGAGAAGACACCACAAGAGCAACACACTACTACAACTTTAATTAAGTAATTAGTAATTTGATCCATTGTTGATATGAATAAATATAAATCCATATTGATAAATAATGTTTTTTTCTTGCCTTTGTAGCAGAATTAGAATACATTTTAAAATCTGTGCTGCAGGATTTTAAATTCTATTCTACACGGTACGGGAGGTATTATGTAATCATTAACTTGTATGTCAAGCAGCCAGAGTCATCTGTTAAACAGCTGCTAAATCATACATGAAGGCATCACAGTGTGATCTGACCTGAGAGTCTCCAGTGTACAGTGTGGACTCTCCAGTCCAGCAGAGAGCAGCTTCCCTCCTGAATCCTGCAGGTCGTTGTTACTCAGGTCCAGCTCTGTCAGACGTGAGGACTGGGAGCTGAGAACTGATGAGAACTCCTGACAGCATTTCTCTGTGAGGCCGGCTTGATTTAACCTGATTAAAAACAAAATGAAACACTTTAACCTTTATGTTTTACTTTAACATGCCAGATATGTTCAGTGTCAGTTCAGTTTATTTATCAAGTGAATTTGTGGAATCTTTTAATTTGAAAGGGCAGATGTTTGATCATCAATGACACAGCAGAAGCCAAATGAATACATATCAGTCAAGTAGACTTTGCCAGTAAAAATGTTTGTTTCATAAACAGGGAAATACAGTGTTACACAAATACATCACAGTGTGATCTGACCTGAGAGTCTCCAGTGTACAGTGTGGACTCTCCAGTCCAGCAGAGAGCAGCTTCACTCCTGAATCCTGCAGGTCGTTGTTACTCAGGTCCAGCTCTGTCAGACGTGAGGACTGGGAGCTGAGAACTGATGAGAACTCCTGACAGCATTTCTCTGTGAGCCTGGTTTGATTTAACCTGATTAAAAACACAATGAAACACTTTAACCTTTATGTTTTACTTTAACATGCCAGATATGTTCAGTGTCAGTTCAGTTTATTTATCAAGTGAATTTCTGAAATATTCGCATGATTCAAAGTGAAGATATTTGATCATCAGTGACACAATAGAAGCCAAATGAATACATGTCAGTCAGTTGTTAGTTTTTTAACAACAGGGAAATACAGTGTTACACAAATACATCACAGTGTGATCTGACCTGAGAGTCTCCAGTGTACAGTGTGGACTCTCCAGTCCAGCAGAGAGCAGCTTCCCTCCTGAATCCTGCAGGTCGTTGTTACTCAGGTCCAGCTCTGTCAGACGTGAGGACTGGGAGCTGAGAACTGATGAGAACTCCTGACAGCATTTCTCTGTGATCCTGGTTTGATTTAACCTGATTAAAAACACAATGAAACACTTTAACCTTTATGTTTTACTTTAAATGCCAGATATGTTCAGTGTCAGTTCAGTTTATTTATCAAGTGAATTTGTGGAATCTTTTGATTTGAAAGGGCAGATGTTTGATCATCAATGACACAGCAGAGGCCAAATGAATGTGTCTGTTAAATGGAATTTGTCAGTAAAATTGTATGTTTGTCTTATCAGCAAAGAAACACAGCGCTACAAAAAAGCGTCACAGTGTGATCTGACCTGAGAGTCTCCAGTGTACAGTGTGGACTTTCCAGTCCAGTAGAGAGCAGCTTCACTCCTGAATCCTTCAGGTCGTTGTTACTCAGGTCCAGCTCTGTCAGACGTGAGGACTGGGAGCTGAGAACTGATGAGAACTCCTGACAGCATTTCTCTGTGAGCCTGGTTTGATTGAACCTGATTAAAAACAAAATGAAACATTTTCAAATTAAATCAGATTTTATTTGTAGAACCCAAAGTCACAAAGTCCATTTTCCTCTGAGGCTTTACAATCTGTACAGGGAGTGACACCCTCTGTCCTTAGACCCTCGGTTCCAGTGAGGAAAAACTTGCCCACAAAAAACCTTTAACAGGGAAAAAAGGTGGAAGAAACCTCAGGAAGAGCCACAGAGGAGGGATCCCTCTCCCAGGACGGACAGACGTGCAATAGATGTCACGTGTACAGAACAATTCAACACAAACATATTGTACAATTACAATGACTGATAAATGACAATGAATTACAATGACTGATAAAATGACAATGAATTACAATGACTGATAAAATGACAATGAATTACAATGAATGATAAAATGACAATGAATTACAATGACTGATAAAATGACAATGAATTACAATGACTGATAAAATGACATGATTTACAATGAATGATAAAATGACAATGAATTACAATGAATGATAAAATGACAATGAATTACAATGACTGATAAAATGACAATGAATTACAATGACTGATAAAATGACAATGAATTACAATGAATGATAAAATGACAATGAATTACAATGACTGATAAAATGACAATGAATTACAATGACTGATAAAATAACCACAGTAACAGATATGGCAGCAATAATGACAGTAGTAATATGTGTAGTGGACGTCGTGCAGGATCACAGCAGCAGCAACGATCCACGAGAACCTGCTGGACGACAGAGACAGAAACTCCAGGGAAGAAGTTTAGTTAGTAACATGCATTAATGTTTACAGATGGAGAGAGAGAGAGAGAGAGAGAGAGAGAGAGAGAGAGAGAGAGAGAGACAGAGAGAGAGAGAGAGAGAGGGAGAGAGTCTAATCCTATGGCAGCATCACTAAGGGATGACCTGAGCCAGCACTAACTATAAGCTCTATCAAAGAGGAAAGTCTTCAGTCTACTCTTAAAGGTTTGACCGTGTCTGCCTCCTGAACCCAGAATGGTAGTTTGTTCCACAGAAGAGGAGCCTGATGGCTGAAAGCTCTGGCTCCCAATCTACTTTTGGAAACTATAGGAACCACAAGAAACCACAAGGAACCACAAGGAACCACAAGGAACCCAGCGTCCTGAGAGCGCAGTGTTCTAGAGGGGTAGTAAGGTATTATGAGCTCTTTTAGATATGATGGTGCCTGACCATGAAGAGATTTGTAAGTAAGGAGAAGAATTTAAATTCTATTCTAGATTTAATAGGCAGCCAATGCAAGGAAGCCAAAATGGGAGAGATGTGATCTCTGATCTTGGTTCCTGTCAGAACACGTGCAGCAGCATTCTGAATTAACTGCAAAGTCCTCAGAGACTTATTAGAGCAGCCTGATAACAAAGAGTTACAATAGTCCAGCCTTGAAGTAACAAATGCGTGGACTAGTTTTTCTGCATCCGCTTGAGACAATGCGTCTGTTTCAGGAGCTGGAACACACCTCAACCACGCCTCTACCGACAGCATCCATGCCTAACCATGTCCTCTGTTTCACTCTCGCCTTCTGCGTCAGGTCCAGACCCGACAACAGACCCAACTTTGAGCTAGCAAGCCATAACTAAAAGTCAAAACGTTTCTCGAAACAGCTACCCATCCCAATATGGATTGCATGTCGCTGTCTCCTTCGGACGATGACCTGTTCCGGCCGAACCAGGTCGGTCCCCTCAATTATCCACATCAACCAACACCAGCAGGAGTCGGAAACTTCTCCAAAGCATCAGTGCCTGAGACCCCGCTCTCCTTAATCAAGCAGCACAGGAACCAGCGCTCAGCCTCACACGCCATCCCTTCCACAGTCCACATCTCTCATGGTTCATCACTCCTGAACATCCAAAGTCAGCATTACTCTTCCAGCGACTTCTCAGCAACCCCCCCCCCCCCCACCCCCCCCCCACCCCAAAAGGCACCAGCCACTTTACAGACTCAAAAATACTCTGCTTGTATATATTGTATATATTTTTATCTTTATTTTTATTTTATATTTTTATTTCATATTATTTATTCTATTCTATTTTATTTTATTTTATTTTATTTTATATATATGTTTACATCTTTACGTTTGGACAGAGAGAAACGTAATTTCAATTCTGTGTATGTCTTGTACATTGCAGTTCTGACAATAAAAACTTGAAACTTGAAACTTGAAACTTCAACAAACAGCCATCAGAAAAAGTCATGAAGTCACCTACAGAAAAGGATCCGGGTCAGATGAAATAAAACTTGAATGTATTCCAGGCTTCATTCTCAGTACAGTTTCAGCTTCAGTGTTTAAATGATGGAAGCGTTTATCACAGAGTTGGGACAAAATAATAACTGAAATAAGAACAAAGTTTGAACTCAGTTGAACTGAGAATCAGTTACAACGACTGTACAGACGAGTTTTTGTACTTTGACTCTTGAACAAATGGAGGACACTCTTCATCTCACAGAGGACACAGAGACACTGAGGAAACAGATGGCCAGACCCTGAACCCAGGATAAAGAGGTTCAGTGAATGTGGTGTTGAAGGTGTGGAGGTGGATCAGTGTGTCAGAGCAGACTCTGTAGAAGGACAGAGAGCCAGCAGGACAGTCCACATACACTGCTACTCTGTCAGAGACCGAGGAGGAGGAGGAGGAGGAGGAGGAGGAGGAGGAGGAGGAGGAAGAGGAGGAGGAGGAGGAGGGGAGTAATGTTTTTCTGTTATTGTGATAGACAGAGTAACGACCACCATCAGAACACTGCAGACTCCAGGACTGATCATTCCATCCAAACACACAGTCATAACAGTCTCCTTTCCTGTTGATTCCTCTGTAACTCACTGATACATCAACATCTCCTCTCCACTCGACCTCCCAGTAACAGCGACCAGTCAGACCATCTCCACACAGCAGCTGATACCAGTCATCAAACCTCTCTGGATGATCAGGATACGGCTGCTTTTCTCTCACATATGTCACCTTCCTGTTGTTGTCCGACAGTTTGAGGTTTGTGTGCACTGTGTTTGTGTCCACTGTGAGTTCACAGGCATCTGATGGAGAGAACAAGACAGACTATAAACTGTGTAAATAACTGTAGAGTGTGTCTGACAGACATTATTACTGACACTGCAGCAGCACAGAGACTTAAAGTCAGTCAAAGGCAGCTTGAGATTGCAGAGCAACCAGGGTCAGCTGCAGGTCAGAGCAATTAACTGCAGCTGTGCTCTGTCTGTGTGTGAGTGACTGCTGAGAGACACAGAAAATCTCTAAATGAAGCCCCTCCAACTAGTGGACGCTAATGCCAAACGGTAGGTGGTATCAAAAAGCCCAAATGACCGTGAGCATCCTCATCTTGTCGACCATGTGAATGCTGAATTTCAGTGTGTGAAGTTATAAAATGTGACCTGGGGAGAGAGAGAAAGAACAGGTGCCCCGTGCTCCTTTGGGAAATTTCTCCTCTCCAGTTTACATGGGAGTAGATGGGGCTGTCGGTGGGTGATCCTGGAGCATCAGTGCGTCTCCCACCAAAACTAGAAGTCTGACAGCTTCAGCAGTGATATCGCTGCGTAGCCCACGAATTTTCCTACGTTTCTATGTAGAAATTATTTCTGTAGAGTGACATTTGTGGCAACGAGAGCCGTTTGCAAATGTATTTTCTGACAAATGTTTCTCTCCCTCTCCACTCTAGCTCTGGAACATTCTACCAATACACACCTATTGTAAACTTTGCCGTAAGTTTTTGGTGAAACTCTTAGAAACAGTGAATAGTGACCTCACAGTCAATAATCAGCAGCAGTTTATCATCTAACACACCTGATGGGTTTATTTGTTGCTTTATTAACAGACTGACTGTTAATTAGATCCAAACTTCACAATGACTCGTCTTTTTGGATCTTCTTTCAAACTGAGAGTTGAATGCAGATACACAAGCTTTTGATTTAAACTCCTTTAACATGTGCTGCCTTGTTTTCATGAATCAAAGTGAACAAACACTTACACTTCCTCAGACCAGGTTTCAGCCTCTGCTCTCCACCATGATCCACCCTGGAGGAAGAAACAAATGTATTCTTGTACTGTATTCTGGTTTATTTATTTTATTTATTTACATTAAAAGAATGTATGTCATATTCATCAATAAATGATCAACACCAGATCCTGGTCTGGTATCAGTTAGGAGGTCAGTCTCAGGGACTCTCAGCACATCAGTTACTGTCTTCACTGTTATCAGCAGTGCTGCTGGTTCAGACTGTGAACCAACAGTCCTCAGCCTGTCAGTGTGACAGAGAAACAGTGTGTGAGCTCTTGTTGTCTCTTCATACCTGAGAGTGTCCAGTCTCCAGTGTGGATCCTCCAGTCCAGCAGACAGCAGCTTCACTCCTGACTCTCCTGGATGATTGTAGCTCAGGTCCAGCTCTCTCAGATGGGAGGGGTTGGAGCTCAGAGCTGAGGCCAGAGAAGTACAGCCTTCCTCTGCGATCAGACAGCCTGACAGCCTGGAGACACAGAAAATCTATTGCGTCTTACCAGCGCAACAGATGTGAGGTACCATATGCCTGTATAAGGGCGTTCAAGTAGTTAGGTGAGTACCGGAGACTACTTTGTAGTCAGCGTTAGAGATGTATGTTTGTTTTTAATGTGGGCTGCTACAGGTGAGCAGCAGGGTAACGTGACCTTTTGGGTTGGTTGAAGACCAGGCACACCGCCACGTTCTGAATCACTTGAAGGGATTTCACTGTACAGGCTGGAAGGCCTGTCAGAGCATTACAGTAATCAACTTGTGAGATGAGACTGGGTAGCACGTTGAATCAGTTAAGTCTTATGTTGTAAAATGCAAAGCGGAACGATCAGGCAACTGAGGTGACATGATTAGAGAAGACACCACAAGAGCAACACACTACTACAACTTTAATTAAGTAATTAGTAATTTGATCCATTGTTGATATGAATAAATATAAATCCATATTGATAAATAATGTGTTTTTTTCTTGCCTTTGTAGCAGAATTAAAATACATTTTAAAATCTGTGCAGCAGGATTCTAAATTCTATTCTACACGGTACGGGAGGTATTATGTAATCATTAACTTGTATGTCAAGCAGCCAGAGTCATCTGTTAAACAGCTGCTAAATCATACATGAAGGCATCACAGTGTGATCTGACCTGAGAGTCTCCAGTGTACAGTGTGGACTCTTCAGTCCAGCAGAGAGCAGCTTCCCTCCTGAATCCTGCAGGTCGTTGTTACTCAGGTCCAGCTCTGTCAGACGTGAGGACTGGGAGCTGAGAACTGATGAGAACTCCTGACAGCATTTCTCTGTGAGCCTGGTTTGATTTAACCTGATTAAAAACAAAATGAAACACTTTAACCTTTATGTTTTACTTTAAATGCCAGATATGTTCAGTGTCAGTTCAGTTTATTTATCAAGTGAATTTGTGGAATCTTTTAATTTGAAAGGGCAGATGTTTGATCATCAATGACACAGCAGAAGCCAAATGAATACATGTCAGTCAAGTAGACTTTGCCAGTAAAAATGTTTGTTTCAACAACAGGGAAATACAGTGTTACACAAATACATCACAGTGTGATCTGACCTGAGAGTCTCCAGTGTACAGTGTGGACTCTCCAGTCCAGCAGAGAGCAGCTTCACTCCTGAATCCTGCAGGTCGTTGTTACTCAGGTCCAGCTCTGTCAGACGTGAGGACTGGGAGCTGAGAACTGATGAGAACTCCTGACAGCATTTCTCTGTGAGCCTGGTTTGATTTAACCTGATTAAAAACACAATGAAACACTTTAACCTTTATGTTTTACTTTAACATGCCAGATATGTTCAGTGTCAGTTCAGTTTATTTATCAAGTGAATTTCTGAAATATTCGCATGATTCAAAGTGAAGATATTTGATCATCAGTGACACAATAGAAGCCAAATGAATACATGTCAGTCAGTTGTTAGTTTTTTAACAACAGGGAAATACAGTGTTACAGAAATACATCACAGTGTGATCTGACCTGAGAGTCTCCAGTGTACAGTGTGGACTCTCCAGTCCAGCAGAGAGCAGCTTTCCTCCTGAATCCTGCAGGTCGTTGTTACTCAGGTCCAGCTCTGTCAGACGTGAGGACTGGGAGCTGAGAACTGATGAGAACTCCTGACAGCATTTCTCTGTGAGCCTGGTTTGATTTAACCTGATTAAAAACAAAATGAAACACTTTAACCTTTATGTTTTACTTTAAATGCCAGATATGTTCAGTATCAGTTCAGTTTATTTATCAAATTAATTTGTGGAATCTTTTGATTTGAAAGGGCAGATGTTTGATCATCAATGACACAGCAGAAGCCAAATGAATGTGTCTGTTAAATGGAATTTGTCAGTAAAATTGTATGTTTGTCTTATCAGCAAAGAAACACAGCGCTACAAAAAAGCGTCACAGTGTGATCTGACCTGAGAGTCTCCAGTGTACAGTGTGGACTTTCCAGTCCAGCAGAGAGCAGCTTCACTCCTGAATCCTTCAGGTCGTTGTTACTCAGGTCCAGCTCTGTCAGACGTGAGGACTGGGAGCTGAGAACTGATGAGAACTCCTGACAGCATTTCTCTGTGAGCCTGGTTTGATTGAACCTGATTAAAAACAAAATGAAACATTTTCAAATTAAATCAGATTTTATTTGTAGATCCCAAAGTCACAAAGTCCATTTTCCTCTGAGGCTTTACAATCTATACAGGGAGTGACACCCTCTGTCCTTAGACCCTCGGTTCGAGTGAGGAAAAACTTGCCCACAAAAAACCTTTAACAGGGAAAAAAGGTGGAAGAAACCTCAGGAAGAGCCACAGAGGAGGGATCCCTCTCCCAGGACGGACAGACGTGCAATAGATGTCACGTGTACAGAACAAATCAACACAAACATATTGTACAATTACAATGACTGATAAAATGACAATGAATTACAATGACTGATAAAATGACAATGAATTACAATGACTGATAAAATGACAATGAATTACAATGACTGATAAAATGACAATGAATTACAATGACTGATAAAATGACAATGAATTACAATGAATGATAAAATGACAATGAATTACAATGACTGATAAATGACAATGAATTACAATGACTGATAAATGACAATGAATTACAATGACTGATAAAATGACAATGAATTACAATGACTGATAAATGACAATGAATTACAATGAATGATAAAATGACAATGAATTACAATGAATGATAAAATGATGATAAAATGACAATGAATTACAATGAATGATAAAATGACAATGAATTACAATGACTGATAAAATGACAATGAATTACAATGAATGATAAAATGACAATGAATTACAATGACTGATAAAATGACAATGAATTACAATGACTGATAAAATGACAATGAATTACAATGACTGATAAAATGACAATGAATTACAATGACTGATAAAATGACAATGAATTACAATGAATGATAAAATGACAATGAATTACAATGAATGATAAAATGACAATGAATTACAATGAATGATAAAATGACAATGAATTACAATGACTGATAAAATGACAATGAATTACAATGACTGATAAAATGACAATGAATTACAATGACTGATAAAATGACAATGAATTACAATGACTGATAAAATGACAATGAATTACAATGACTGATAAAATGACAATGAATTACAATGAATGATAAAATGACAATGAATTACAATGAATGATAAAATGACAATGAATTACAATGACTGATAAAATGACAATGAATTACAATGACTGATAAAATGACAATGAATTACAATGACTGATAAAATGACAATGAATTACAATGACTGATAAAATGACAATGAATTACAATGACTGATAAAATGACAATGAATTACAATGACTGATAAAATGACAATGAATTACAATGACTGATAAAATGACAATGAATTACAATGACTGATAAAATGACAATGAATTACAATGAATGATAAAATGACAATGAATTACAATGAATGATAAAATGACAATGAATTACAATGACTGATAAAATGACAATGAATTACAATGACTGATAAAATGACAATGAATTACAATGACTGATAAAATGACAATGAATTACAATGAATGATAAAATGATAATGAATTACAATGACTGATACAATGACAATGAATTACAATGAATGATAAAATGACAATGAATTACAATGAATGATAAAATGACAATGAATTACAATGACTGATAAAATGACAATGAATTACAATGAATGATAAAATGACAATGAATTACAATGAATGATAAAATGACAATGAATTACAATGACTGATACAATGACAATGAATTACAATGAATGATAAAATGACAATGAATTACAATGAATGATAAAATGACAATGAATTACAATGAATGATAAAATGACAATGAATTACAATGAATGATAAAATGACAATGAATTACAATGACTGATAAAATGACAATGAATTACAATGACTGATAAAATGACAATGAATTACAATGAATGATAAAATGATAATGAATTACAATGACTGATAAAATGACATGAATTACAATGAATGATAAAATGACAATGAATTACAATTGAATTACAATGACTGATAAAATGACAATGAATTACAATGACTGATAAAATGACAATGAATTACAATGACTGATAAAATGACAATGAATTACAATGAATGATAAAATGACAATGAATTACAATGAATGATAAAATGACAATGAATTACAATGACTGATAAAATGACAATGAATTACAATGAATGATAAAATGACAATGAATTACAATGACTGATAAATGACAATGAATTACAATGAATGATAAAATGACAATGAATTACAATGACTGATAAAATGACAATGAATCACAATGACTGATAAAATGACAATGAATTACAATGAATGATAAAATGACAATGAATTACAATGACTGATAAAATGACAATGAATTACAATGAATGATAAAATGACAATGAATTACAATGACTGATAAAATGATTACAGTAACAGATATGGCAGCAATAATGACAGTAGTAATATGTGTAGTGGACGTCATGCAGGATCACAGCAGCAGCCACGATCCACGAGAACCTGCTGGACGACAGAGACAGAAACTCCAGGGAAGAAGTTTAGTTAGTGACATGCATTAATGAGACATGAATGTTTACAGATGGAGAGAGAGAGAGAGAGAGAGAGAGAGACAGAGAGAGAGAGAGACAGAGAGAGAGAGAGAGAGTCTAATCCTATGGCAGCATAACTAAGGGATGACCTGAGCCAGCACTAACTATAAGCTCTATCAAAAAAGAAAGTCTTAAGTCTACTCTTAAAGGTGTTGACAGTGTCTGCCTCCAGAACCCAGAATGGTAGTTTGTTCCACAGAAGAGGAGCCTGATGGCTGAAAGCTCTGGCTCCCAATCTACTTTTGGAAACTATAGGAACCACAAGGAACCCAGCGTCCTGAGAGCGCAGTGTTCTAGAGGGGTAGTAAGGTACTATGAGCTATTTTAGATACGATGGTGCCTGACCATGAAGAGCTTTGTAAGTAAGGAGAAGAATTTAAATTCTATTCTAGATTTAACAGGGAGCCAATGTAAGGAAGCCAGAATGGGAGAGATGTGATCTCTGATCTTGGTTCCTGTCAGAACACGTGCAGCAGCATTCTGAATTAACTGCAAAGTCCTCAGAGACTTATTGGAGCAGCCTGATAACAAAGAGTTACAATAGTCCAGCCTTGAAGTAACAAATGCGTGGACTAGTTTTTCTGCATCCGCTTGAGACACGATGCGTCTGATTTTAGCGATGTTACGTAAGTGGAAGAATGCAGTCCTCGAAATGTGTTTTATGTGGCGTTAAAGGACAAATCCCGATCAAAGACAACTCCAAGATTCTTTACAGTGGAGCTGGAGGCCAGGGTGATCCCATCTAAAGTAACTAAGTCTCTAGAAAGAGAGTTCCTGAGGTGTTTGGGTCCAATTACAAGAACTTCAGTTTGTCTGAATTTAACTTCAGAAAATTGTAGGTCATCCAACTTTTTATATCCTTAAGGCATGCTTGGAGTTTAGTTAACTGATTGGTTTCATCAGGCTTGATCGATAAATATAATTGGGTGTCGTCAGCATAACAATGAAAATTGATAGAGTGATTCCTAATAATGTTCCCTAAAGGAAGTATATACGCTTACCGTAAAGCAGCCACTTCAC
Source organism: Larimichthys polyactis (assembly GCA_018985215.1). Taxonomy (NCBI): domain Eukaryota; kingdom Metazoa; phylum Chordata; class Actinopteri; family Sciaenidae; genus Larimichthys; species Larimichthys polyactis. Next base: position 181,636 of record JAFMOB010000413.1, read on the forward strand.
CTTATGTTTTAATTTAACATGCCAGATATGTTCAGTATATTTATCAAGTGAATTTGTGGAATTTTCCCATCATTTATGTGCATATATATAATTATCAAACTAAAGGAATACATACTGTATCAGTCAAATAGATTTTGTCAGCAAACATGTTTGTTTGTTGTATCAACAGGGAAATACATTGAAGTTTCAGGAGCTGGAACACACCTCAACCACGCCTCTACCGACAGCATCCATGCCTAACCATGTCCTCTGTTTCACTCTCGCCTTCTGCGTCAGGTCCAGACCCGACAACAGACCCAACTTTGAGCTAGCAAGCCATAACTAAAAGTCAAAACGTTTCTCGAAACAGCTACCCATCCCAATATGGATTGCATGTCGCTGTCTCCTTCGGACGATGACCTGTTCCGGCCGAACCAGGTCGGTCCCCTCAATTATCCACATCAACCGACACCAGCAGGAGTCGGAAACTTCTCCAAAGCATCAGTGCCTGAGACCCCGCTCTCCTTAATCAAGCAGCACAGGAACCAGCGCTCAGCCTCACACGCCATCCCTTCCACAGTCCACATCTCTCATGGTTCATCACTCCTGAACATCCAAAGTCAGCATTACTCTTCCAGCGACTTCTCAGCATCTCCCAGTCTACTTCCTAGAGAGAGGCGAGGAAGAACATGCTCAAGATCAGGTAGCAGCCGTCAACTTTTCCCAACGCCTTCGCCTCCTAGACGGACCCCAACCCCACGCCATTTCACCAACCACCCCGGCCTCATCATCACATGCAGCCGGACTCATCACCACCATGCTCCAGCCAGGTCTCCTGGCCATCAAGCCAATCATCTCCAACGGGACAGTAGCATCCCTGCAGAAAACACTGAGGGATAAAGGTATCTACTTCCACAGAGCCGACAACAAGGCAAAACTTTTCAATATCCTCATGACGGCACACTGCAGGAACAGTTCCGGCAACAACAATTCCTCTCTGGGTGACGTCATCACGCAGCACCGGGTCACACACAGCCGACGTGACGTCACCGCTTCAGTCAAAGAGAGAGGGACTGCAGGAAACCAACAGAATAGGAAGACACAGGTTTCTGCTGCTAAAACAAAACTTGCCAGAACTGCAACATCCTTCCAGCACCCCTCCCAAGGTCCCTCCACTTCCTCTTAAATGGCAAATCACTACCTCGAGCAGCCAACCCCCCCTATAGCAGGCGACATCATGGCTCACTTGCTGCCCACCTGCAGCAATTATAGCAGCTGACCACAGCAGGGACTTCCAACATGGGAATACTGGCGCCACCTGCAACAGTCGACTACAGCAGGGACGTTTGGCACCGGGATGCCAGTGCCACCTGCTGCCCCCTTGCAGCAGTTATAGCAGCTGACTGCGGCGGGGGCGTTTGGCACCAGAATGCCAGCGCCACCTGCTGCCCACATGGTCCGGATCCTTCGGCACTGCTATGCCGGCTTTCAGCCTTCTTCCTCCAGCCCAGCAGCTTCCTTCACAATACCCTTTAGCTCAGCAACTATCCGCCACCTTCACTCTGGAAACAGCCAATCCTCCCATCCACAATCCTAATGCTTGCATCTCCCGCCCTCCCCGGTACCTACCAGACTCCACAAACAAATATTAGACAACCTTCAGACGCTTGGACCCCGATTCCGATCCACACCCCACGACGGTTCCTCCATATTCAGAGTTGACATTCTCCGTGTAAATCCTATTACTGCTCCTCTGATTATCACCTCCTCTAACACAATCCTCAACAGCTTATCACTGGCAACCCTATCATCTTACTGGTCTGCATGGCAAAGCTTTTGCCAATTCCATCTCCAGTACAATATCACCTTTCCGTGTTTCAACCTTGTTACCCTGCCCACTCTGCCCTGGCCATCAAAACCCATACCATTAAAGGCTACCTCCGTAGGATCAGCTTCTTTGCAAAACTCCTAACCGGCTGTCCTGGCCTAACCACTAACCACCCTGAGATAGCCCTTCTCCTGCGAGGGCTGCTACGCCAAGAGCCCGCTCAAAGCCCTTGCCACCTTTCTCTCGCACAATCCACTCTGGCTATGGTGTTCCCCGTGTCGCCTGTACTCTAGAAGCCATGTTCCTTCGAGCTTTTTTCGGATACCTCACATGCTCCGAATTCATAGCATCCACAGTCCTCTTTGCCCTAAGCTGTCACACCTGCATTTCCGACCTCTTCCAGTTTTCCGAAGATGCTTTGGTCTTCCACCTAAAACAAACTAAAACAAAACAAATTAGGCAGACGGACACCGGTCTTCTTCTTCAGGTTCCAATTGCCACTGAATCCTTTCAAAGTCTTGACAAACTACTTGTCGTTCAGAAAACTCCAAAGGTCCACTGCGACCGAACCATTATTCATTTCCGAGTCCGGTCACGAGGTCACTCATTTCTGGTTCCACCACCGGCATTCCCGAACATCTTATACAAATATAAGGTCGTTGGTCCTCCCAAGCTTACCAGATACACCCGCTCCAACCACAAAGATCTTCCACTCAATCTATCCTTCTTTAGGGGACACGTGTTGGGGGTCCGTTGTGCCCGGGAGCTACGGCAGATTCCCTTTCGAAGCTTCCCCACAACACATTCGAAGATCCATGACCACAGCACATCCTCATTTCATTTGTTGTAAATAAATCTTTCAAACTTACCTGTTGATGGTGTGTTCCTTGCTAGTCAATTCATCTCCTATAACTGCTTCCTCTTATCAGGGTCACAGAAAGCTGGCCAAGCAATAACTTTTGTGGCTGGGAAATTAAGCCAATGCAGAAGTGCTAAAATAAACCTGTTTACAGTTCACCTGTCCAAATAGATGCATTGATTGACAGGTGGGTGCATTACAGATGACTTATTAGAGCATCCAGGCTTCATTCAGCCCGGCTCAGGTCCATCCATGATCCACATCTTTGCCAGTTGTTAGATTATCCCGGAGACGGAAGAGGCAAGACAGCCAGCATCGTGGTGGCCAACGCCACATATTTTAAGCTTCAAAACAGTGCTTCAGCAACCTATGGAGACTTCACTCATCTGCTGTCCATTCTTTATATTGTCAGTGGGACTGATATAGAGACAAACTATTCACACTCACATTCATACCTATGGGCTATTTAGAGTCACCAATTAACTAATCAACTGTATGTCTTTGGATGGTGGGAGGAATCCAGAGTACCCAGAGAGAAACCATGCAAACTCTGAACAAACAAGCAACAGGAACCTTATTGCTGTGAGGCAACAGTGTTACCATTGCACCACAAGGGAAATACACAAAAGCGTCACAGTGTGATCTGACCTGAGAGTCTCCAGTGTACAGCGTCGACTCTTCAGTCCAGCAGAGAGCAGCTTCACTCCTGAATCCTGCAGGTCGTTGTTACTCAGGTCCAGCTCTGTCAGACGTGAGGACTGGGAGCTGAGAACTGATGAGAACTCCTGACAGCATTTCTCTGTGAGCCTGGTTTGATTTAACCTGATTAAAAACACAATGAAACACTTTAACCTTTATGTTTTACTTTAACATGACAGATATGTTCAGTGTCAGTTCAGTTTATTTATCAAGTGAATTTGTGGAATCTTTTAATTTGAAAGGGCAGATGTTTGATCATCAATGACACAGCAGAAGCCAAATGAATACATGTCAGTCAAGTAGACTTTGCCAGTAAAAATGTTTGTTTCAACAACAGGGAAATACAGTGTTACACAAATACATCACAGTGTGATCTGACCTGAGAGTCTTCAGTGTACAGCGTGGACTCTCCAGTCCAGCAGAGAGCAGCTTCCCTCCTGAATCCTGCAGGTCGTTGTTACTCAGGTCCAGCTCTGTCAGACGTGAGGACTGGGAGCTGAGGACTGAGGACAGAGCTTCACAGCTTCTCTCTGACAGATTACAGCCACTCAGCCTGTAGAGATAGTGATAAAGACAAACACTGATGATGTTTCTGCTATCGACAAAATAAAAAAGATTTCTTCTTTTTCTCTTCTTTTCTTTTTGGATGATTAGTGTTTTTATTGAATATATTTCTAAAAACAGCAATTGAATTTTTTTTGTCTTGCGTGGCTACGTTAATCTGTGGAGGTAGAATCAAACTAAAGAAACAATTTGAAAGATTGTTCAAATGATCCACTAAACAATCAGTTGACTAGATCTCATCAGTTGAAGACATTCATTAGTTGAGAACAATCCTACATATGATACAGTTATTATCTTTGGTGTCTGTGCACTTACAGAGCTTTGTTGGAGGCTTTGACCACTGGCAGCATCCTCAGAAGAACCTCCTCTGAAGCAGAGTATTTCTTCAGGTCAAACACATCCAGATCTTTGTCTGATGACAGTAAGATGAAGACCAGAGCTGACCACTGAGCAGGAGTCAGTTCATCTGTGGAGAGACTTCCTGAACTCAGGTACTGTTGGATCTCCTCCACTAGAGAAAGATCATTCAGTTCATTCAGACAGTGGAACAGATTGATGATTCTCTCTGGAGACAGATTCTCATTGATCTTCTTCTTGATGTACTCGACTGTTTCCTGATTGGTCTGTGAGCTTCTTTTCTTGTTCAGTAGACCTTCAGGGAGATTGGTCTGATTGGTCTCCAGTGAAAGACCCAGGAGGAAGCGGAGGAACAAGTCCAGGTGTCCATTTGGACTCTGTAAGGCCTTGTCAATAGCAAACCTGTGGACCTCTGTCACAGATGTTTTGGTGAAAAACATTTGCACACGTTTAAACGTTTGCCCTGGTTCATACATCACATTCTTGTTTGTGTTAATGAGTTTCCTCTCTACATGTAAAGCTGCCAAAAACTCCTGAACACTCAGATGGATGAAGCTAAACATCTTGTCATCTTCTTTCTTCTTCCCACGTTCTTCTTTAAAGATCTCTGTGAACACTCCTGAACACACTGAGGCTCCTCTGACATCAATGCCACTCTCTTTTAGATCTTTCTCGTAGAAGATCAGGTTGCCCTTTTCCAGCTGCTGGAAAGCCAGTTTTGATAATGACTTGATGTACTGGATGCACTGTTTTTGGTCATTCCTGTCTTTTGTCCGATCCATCTGAAACACCAGGAACTCTGTGTACATCTCAGTCAGGGTCTTGGGCAGTTCTCCTCCCTCTCTGGTCTTCAACAGATCCTCCAGAACTGTAGCAGTGATCCAGCAGAAGACTGGGATGTGGCACATGATGTGGAGGCTTCGTGATGTCTTGATGTGGGAGATGATTCTGCTGGCCTGCTCTTCATCTCTGAATCTCTTCTTGAAGTACTCGTCCTTCTGAGGGTCAGTGAACCCTCTGACCTCTGTCATGATGTTGACAAAATCAGAATGGATCTGATTGGCTGCTGCAGGTCGTGTGGTTATCCAGAGGCGAGCAGAAGGAAGCAGTTTTCTCTTGATGAGGTTTGTCAGCAGCTCATCCACTGAGGTCGACGCTGTAACATCAAATTTAACTGCCTGGTTTTTATTGGTAGAGCAGTCCAGTTGAAGTCGGCTCTCATCCAGTCCATCCAAAACAAACAGAACTTTGAATTCACTTCTGTCATAGTTGGTGATTCCTGATGACTGCAGAGTTGTAAAGATGTAGTTAAGAGCTTCTTCTGGGATGACTCTGGCCTCCGTGATACATTCATGAATGACCTCTGTCAAAGAAAACTTGTCTCCTGTCCATAAGTTCAGCTCGCGAAAGGTGAGGGGGAATATGAGATGCACATCCTGATTGGCTCTTCCTTCAGCCCAGTCCAACAGAAACTTACACGTAAGAAATGTTTTTCCAATTCCTGCGATTCCAGTGGTCAGCACTGTTCTTGTGGGTCTTTCTTTTCCAGAGGGAGGTTTGAACATCTCACTGGGTTTAATTGATGTCTCTGTATCTCCTGGCTTCACCACCACCTCAATCTGAATGACCTCATGCTGTGTGTTGATGTGGCTGTGTGTTGATGTGGCTGTGATGTACAGCTCTGTGTAGATATCATCCAGATGTTCCTCATCCTTCTTCTGTAACCACCCCTGTTGTAGACACTCAAACTTATCCTTGAGGTTTGATTGAAGCCGCTGTTGATAATATGAGATGTGTTGTGGTTTTGGTACTTGAACAATCCCATCTGTGATATCAATGGAAAAACAACATAGACTGCATTTAGACTGCATGTCTATAAATGCATTTTCTGTCATGAGCATCAGTTAACATTCTTTGCCTTCATAGACATAAGATGGCTAACTGTTGACGTTCCATTAACATAAACAGACAACAGTGCCAGACTAGAATATGCTGACAGTAACACTAACATGGGTAAAGACATTCTCTTTTATAGTATTTGTGGTGTTATCTGTAGGAGTTTAAAGTCTGACCACCAGGATGAGTTGGGCAGAATGGGAGATAGACTCAGGCACTTCTGATGGACTTTGAGAGTGTCTCTAATTCTCCTTGGGCAAGCGTCATTGTTATGTATTGACCGCTCAGGTTTGTCCCTTCAGGAATGCGGTTACGCCCCCTTATGTTATGTGTTGGGAAGTGACGTAGTGTAGTTCTCTGTTCTGAGTTGAAGGTTAAATACAACAGACGTGCAACTACCCCGGGTCTCCTGTTTCTTCCTTAATAGTGGTCATATTAAATGACCAAGTATACAACAAAACTGGCGACGAGGTACGGCCTCACGTTTGTTGTTTTTTTTTCCGGCGGAAGGTCAGAGTTTAACGAGCTTAATTGGCGTGCATACGTCACGAAGCTGTGGCTACCTGCGGCGCAAGCTAGCTGCTCCGTGTGGTCAGGACTGTGCTGTGTCGGAGGACAGCGCTGCTACGGGGAAAAGAGACGGAGTAAACGGGTGAAGGAAGGACTGTGTGGCACGACAGAAAGACATTAATGCAGTAAAAAAAAAAAAAAAACGACAATAAGTGCTGACGACCAGGAGAAAGTTTGCACAAGGACAAGCAAATGTGTTATGGGAGGAAAAACATTCAACCTACTGCGCAGTGTAGTGCAACCTGCCAAGCCAGGAGACAAGTCCTATGATGAAATAGTGAAAATATTAAAGGATCACTATTCACCGAAGCCACTGATCATTGCAGAAAGATTCAGATTCCATAAAAGGAACCAGGAAGAGGGGGAATCTGTTTCACAGTTTGTAGCTGTACTGAAACAGTTATCTGAACATTGTGAATTTAGACTTTCACTCAATGACACCATACGTGACCGGCTGGTGTGTGGTCTACGTAGTGGGGCTATTCAGAAACGGTTACTGACTGAAGTTAACCTGAGACTGGATAAGGCCATTGAGATCAGCACATCAATGGAAATGGCTGCCAGAGAAGCACAGCAGCTAAGTCCATCAACCTAAGTGCATAAGGTGTCTGAATCCACCAAGAAAGCAACAACTGGCCAGCTGTGCTACCGTTGTGGGAAAGCAAGGCATCAGGCACCAGAGTGTTGGTGTAAGGACTTGGACTGTAGGCAGTGTGGTAAGAAAGGCCACATCGAACGTGCAGAAGCAAGAAGACTCAGACACACAAGCAGTTCAAAGAGCAAAAGAGAGGTGGCTTTCACAGAAACAAAAAGAAACACATGAACAAGATGGAACAGGAACAGGATGAGCAGAGTGATTGTGAGTCTGATGAGGATACCGTGCATGTTTTATCTGTCTTGGACAACGATGATGATGGTTACTGGGTCACTCCACTACTTGAGAATAAACCAGTGCGGATGCAGGTGGACACTGGTACACGTGTATCCATGGTATCAGAAGTTGTATACGAAGAGAAACTGCAACACCTTGCTCTCCGAGAGACCAAGCTTAAATTAAGGACATACACTGGTGAGCCTGTCCCAGTGTTGGGAGCTGTAAATGTGACAGTGGAATACAACAAGCAAAAAGAGACTCTTCCATTGTACATCATTTCAGGAAAACGTCCAGCCCTGCTAGGTCGCAGGTGGCTAAAAAGAATCAAGCTGAACTGGTCAGAAGTGTTCTTGGTTATGGATGGAGAAACAAGCCCCCTGCAGGAGATCTTAAAGAAGTATCCCCAAGTTTTTGATGGAGAGTTTGGCAGCATGAAAGACTACATGGTTAAGCTGACAGTTAAACCCGGCAGCACACCCAAGTGCCTAAAAGCTAGACCTGTCCCATATGCCATCAGACCGAAAGTGGAGGCAGAATTAGACAGGTTAGTGAAGAATGGGGTCCTGGAACCTGTAAGAACAAGTGAATGGGCTACACCCATTGTCACCGTCATGAAAAAAGATGGAGCTCCAAGAATCTGTGGTGATTTTAAAGTAACTGTAAATCCGGTCTTGACAACAGAAAAGTATCCATTACCCCTCATCGATGACCTCTTCTCATGTTTGGCTGGAGGTCAGAAGTTCAGTAAAATAGATTTATCTCAAGCATATCTTCAGATGCATGTGGAATGTGAGTCACAGGAGCTGCTGACTATAGTGACACACAAAGGACTGTACAGGTACCAGAGGCTCCCCTTTGGGATCACCTCTGCCCCAGCACTTTTCCAAAGAGCAATGGACCAGATCCTCAGTGGTCTCTCGGGGGTTCAGTGCTACCTGGATGATCTGCTCATCACAGGACCAGATGAGCAGTCACACTTAAAGAATTTGTATGCGACATTACAACGACTGGAGGAGTATGGTTTGAAAGTTCGGAAAGACAAGTGTGAGTTTTTCAGACCATCGGTTGAGTACTTGGGACATGTCATTGACTGCACAGGTCTCCACAAAGCACCATCCAAGGTAAAGGCTATTGTGGAGGCTCCATCTCCTAAAAATGTGAGTCAGTTGAGGTCTTTCCTTGGCTTGCTGACATACTATGCAAGAATTGTGTCTAACCTTGCTAACAAGATAAAGCCGCTACATGAACTGCTTAACAAAACGACAACATGGAAATGGACAGCCAAATGTGAGACGGCTTTCAAAGATGTAAAGACAGCCCTCGCCAAATCTGAGGCTCTCGCCCACTTTGACCCCAAGTTGCCACTTCAGCTGGCATGTGATGCCTCACCTTATGGGGTGGGTGCAGTGCTGTCTCACATCATGCCATCTGGAGACGAGAGACCAATTGCCTTTGCATCAAGGACACTGAGCAAAGCGGAAAGCAATTACGCACAGATTGAGCGTGAGGCACTGTCTATGGTGTTTGGAGTAAAGAAATTCCATCAGTATCTTTTCAGCAGGAAATTCACGCTGCTGACGGACCATCGACCTCTAACCTCCATCTTTGGTCCTCACACTGGCATTCCATCGCTGGCAGCCAGCCGTATGCAGCGATGGGCTCTGCTGTTATCTGCCCACCAGTATGTGATCAAGTATAGGAAGTCAGACCAACATCAGAATGCTGACGGGCTCTCAAGGCTCCCTTTGCCTGTCACACACTCTGAGCCCACACAAGCTGAGATATTTTACTTAAAGGATGTGCCGGCTGCTCCAGTCACCGCAGCTCACATGAAGAAACACACACACTGACCCAGTCTTGTCTGAGGTTATGGATATCATTACTCGGGGAAGGGGAGGAGAGATGACGCCCAACCTTAAGCCTTACCTGGTGAGACGAGATGAGCTTTCAGTCCAGTCTGGATGCTTACTGTGGGGCTACCGTGTCATCATTCCACCACCTCTAAGAGAGAAAGTGTTTGCTGAGCTGCATACTGGACACTGTGGTGTGGTGCGGATGAAAGAAATTGCACGCAGCTATTTCTGGTGGCTGGGACTAGATGCTGCTATAGAGGACTGCCAGAAATTGAGAAACCTCCCACAGCTGGCACCATTACATCCGTGGGACTGGCCTGAAGAACCGTGGCAAAGAGTCCACATAGACTTTGCTGGACCACTGGACAACCACATGTTCTTAGTGGTAATTGATGCTCATAGCAAATGGCCAGAGGTTGCTGTGATGAAGAGCACCTCCTCGGAGAAAACCATTGAAGAGCTAAGGTCCATCTTCAGCCGTTTTGGTCTACCACAACAACTTGTCAGTGATAATGGCCCACAGCTAGTGTCTGAAGAGTTCAAGACATTCATGGAAGAGAATGGTATTCAGCATATCAAGTCTGCGCCTTATTACCCAGCTACAAACGGGCTTACTGAAAGATTTGTACAAACTATGAAGCAAGCTCTCAAATCTTCTCAAGGCACACAGTCCCTCAACTGACGCCTCAGTGCATTTTTGTTGTCATACAGAAATACACCTCATGCTACAACAAGGGTGTCTCCCGCTTCGTCTATGCTCAAGAGACAGCTCCGCACTCGATTTGATCTTCTGAGACCACAGAAGACTAAAGAGGTTGTTCACCGGCAGCAGAGAGCTCAAATGGAAAGACGAGCAAAAGCAAAGATCAGAAGTTTCACAACTGGAGATAAGGTGCTCGCCCAGAACTACACCAGTGGTGTTAAGTGGACACCTGCAACAGTTGTTGCCAAAACAGGTCCTGTTTCATACACAGTGGAAACCAGTGATCATCTTATCTGGAGAAGACATGTCGATCAATTGCTCCACACTTCAGGTTTGTGTGATGACTCCCCTCAGGAACCATTTCTTGCTCCAGCATCAGACATCAGAGGCTCCTGAACACTTTCTTCCTACCTGACCTTTGACTTCAGCAATTTATCCACAACACCTTCCTGAACAAAATAGACTATTCACCCGCATCCATTATCCATGTTCAATCTGTGTATCCAATCTGTTGCAGCGTGTATAACTTTGCTTGTAGTATGTGATTCTGTATGCAAAGCTAGAAGTCTGCTTGCTGCCCCCTGTTAGGCCCCAGCTGAAGGAGGCATGGCCACCTTCATCATCCCTTCTTGGAGACCTGGAAGACCAGGATTGGAGCAGCACCTGCCCTGACCCACTAATCCCCAGTCGCCAATTTGATGAATCAACCTTATTTAAACCAGAACCACCTGACAGTCGGAAAATGAAAAGAAAATGTCCTAAGCGTCACGATTCAGCTTTCAATCTTTTACTGAACAGACTGCTCATTATTACACTGACAAAAGCACGGCATTACATCGCTTACATCACTCTTGTGCTCACAAAACAAACTTCCTTGTTACCTTTGACCTATTAGTCACTGCACAGAAGCCTTAAACTAACACCAAAAATAAATGATTCCACATTTTAAATATTTAAACTTTGTGACTGGATGTTTCGTATGAATGACTTATTACTGCATCAATGAACCAAACAGAGTCATAATATGTGACACAGAAAGTAAAACAAAATGACACTTTATCTTTTCAAACTTATAAACTACATTTGGTCTGTCAGGGCTTCCATACAAACCAGAGAATACAGCAGCTTTACCTTCACTCTGAGAGGAGGAAGGTCCTCTGTCCTCTGACCCTGAGAGAGAGACAGAGACATTATGAGTTATATTCTCTATTTCATGACTTATTAGTAACTTAGCTGTTTTTACTGCTGTTGAGTCAGAATATTTGAGGTTTTTTTATCTACATATAGATGTGGAAGACATTGACACAGGATGAATCTCATGAATGACAGACTACAACTGTTAATGAAATAAACTGTATGAAGAAATGTACCTTTACCATCAGACTACAATATGATGAATATGTGAAATATTGAACAAATGAACAACATACAGTGTGTTCTTATCAGATGTAACACATTCTACACGTCACTGGGATAAAGAAGCACATTGTATTCATAAGAAAAATAAATTGGAGACCTCATCTCAAAATGACAAACAATCTCCTAACAAACATTGGTATTACTCTTTATTTCATGCTTTATATTGATAGCTAATGGTACTGTAGTATTTAGACAGGGTCAGAAATGTATTGACGCATTTCAGATGCACGACTTTGTATCCATGAAGGATCCAATACAAGGATCCAATGATCTTCTGCACTGATAGAGCTTATAGATGCAGTCACATCTCCCTTTACTGAAAACTCTCTCTCTGTGTCTCTCCATGTTACTAACTAAACTTCTTCCCTGGAGTTTCTGTCTCTGTCGTCCAGCAGGTTCTCGTGGATCGTGGCTGCTGCTGTGATCCTGCATGACGTCCACTACACATATTACTACTGTCATTATTGCTGCCAATGAGCCTTGTTTGGGTCTGCCTGAGGTTAAAGGGAAGTTTTTCCTCACCACCGTCGCCAAGTGTTTGCTCATGGTGGAACTGTTGGGATATTGTTATGATATGCTGCTATATAAATAAAATTGAATTGGATTGAATTGTTTCTTTAGGCATTGTGTTGTCAACCCACTGTCTGTATCTGAAAATATAAAAATAAGGAATGTGACTGACCTTCTGGTCCTGAGCTCGTCTCTGACAGACTCTGGACCAGATCGTTCCTGTTGATCTTCTCTAAAACCTTCTTGGTCACCTTCAGAGCTCCATGAAGTTCATAGGTGTTCACCATCAGATCCACGATGTCCCGTCTGTCTGCCTTCTCCAGCTTGGACACTTTGATGGTTTGGTATCCATCCAGGACGTCAGGCTGCTTCAGATACCATTTGAAGACCTTCAGTTCATCGTCTGTCAAATCCTCCAGAGTGTCCAAAAGGTCCTCTGACGACATCGTGGCTAAAATCAGGCAGTATCGTCAACCTGAAGGAAAAGTATGACACAATGTATCAGAGCAGCAACAGGAGCTGTGATTGGCTGACACAGGAGCTGTGATTGGCTGACACAGGAGCTGTGATTGGCTGACACAGGAGCTGTGATTGGCTGACACAGGAGCTGTGTTGGAGCTCCTCCTGCTCCTCTATGGGCTGAACATGTGTTCACCACTTACACTTCTTTCAATCAAAGAGAGCTCAGTCAGCTGACTGAAGTTATCTGCTGTCTTATCTTGGACTGATAGTCCTGTTCTACAAGAACAACACAAACTGTCCCAGCCAATCACACCTCAGCTCCACACAGGCCACGCCCTCTATGAGGCCCCTCTTCCCGTAATCCAAAAGCCGTTTAAGAAGCGAGTCAATCCAGCGAGCCTCCACTCAGTCTCTTTGGTTCATCTCTCTTCAGTATGCAAGACAACTTTAATGCACCTGTTGAATTCATCGTGCCTTCCAGCTCACCTCCGAGACATCCAACGATAGTCCATCATTTCAGTTCTCCAACTCACCGCCTCCGGAGATAACTCAGGCCTTCTGACATCGTCCTGACTACACCGGCCCCACAACACAAAGTCAACAGTAGTTGGAAGCGCACAGGTTTCTTCATACTAGCTTAACCGGCTAGTAGCTGATTAAAGACTGGTCAGTATTACGTGGTCAATGTAGTTTCATAAACAAACCTACTTCCTCTGACACAGCAAACACAAACACAACCTTTAAATACCTTTAAACCTGAGCAGCTAACCCAAACAAACAAACACAGAATTCCTGGGCCCTCCACCATACCAACAGTAATTGCAGCCCAAGGCAATAAACATGGGCGCCTGGCACCGAGATGCCTGCGCCCACAGCAGGTGGCTCCATCAGGGGTTCCTGTCCCCAAGATTCCAACAACGACAACCATCAACCTTAATGACCCCAGGTGGCCCCAGTGCGGCTCCAGCGGGGCCCTTACCACTAAGATTCCAGTGCCAACAACCATCAACTCCAGCGACCACAGGTGGCTCCAGCAGGGGCTCCCCGCTACCAAGATTGCAATGCCAACAGCCATCCACTTCAAACAACCATAGCAGGTAACCCGGGGTCCTGGCACCAGGACGCCAGGGCCCACAGCCGCTCACCAGCTGTTCGACCATAGCAGGTAACCAGCCGTTCATCAGCCCACCTGTTCATTCGAGGTAATCCAAACGTTTCTCGTCTGCTGTTCCGTTTGTGACGTTTGCGATGTTTGTAGTAGAGTTATTAACAATCAGTGTTACTTGAAGTGATCTGCAGGAAACATCTGAGTATTACGTCATTGAAAGTTTTTAAGTCTTCATTTTCAAACCTGACAGGTTCAAAGGTTCACTTCTATCTCGCAGAGATTGTGGCCATTTATTGAAATAACAACAAGCAATAAGACAACCACTAGATGGAGCAATAGTCCTTTTCTCTGTGTTTTTGTGTCAGGCTGTCACAGAGATGTAAGCTGGTGTTTTCTCTCTGTGATCAGGACAACCCACATGAACGTCTGCTGTAAGTTCACGTGAACACGTGATCTTCACTTCATGCTGAACACCTGCACAGGAAACCTGCAGCTAGATCCTAATAAGGTCATGTGGTTTTATGGTTTACCTGTGTGCCCTATTTTAAAAGTTAAACATCATAAACAGGTCAGTAGAAACCCAAGAATATAATAAAGATATATAAAAATATAAATGAGTAAATAAACATAAATCTGACAATATTCCTGTCTGTACTTTTCTTTCTTTTTGTCTTTTGCTCTTTTGTCATTGTTTTCTAATAAAGCATCTGGAGACAAATACCAACAACAGATGCATAAAATCTTGTGAAGTGAACGTGAGCTCAGATTATGAGACATTCTGTCTCTCTCCGCAGAGTCACTGAAGGAAATATTGGACTCATTTTTCATAAGACACAAATCTTCTGAACATTCTGACACTAAAATGACATTTTTCAGAGAAAACAGGAGAAAATGAACCTGGATGGAGATCTGTCTCTGTCCCAGCAGCTCAGGCATCTCTTCTCTCTGTCGGTCTGCTTCACCAAAGATGATCGATAACAACTGAACCACAACTTAAAGAACTTTCTGACCTGATCTGCCTTCATCATCTACACGACGATCACAACAACAGCACTCAACAGTCAGGAAGTCAATACCGTTTCATTTCATTGGTCGAGATTGGAATGCGTCATCTTCAGTTATTGAAAATATCTGACACGGTTCACTCATCCTGTTACTAAATGAGGATCCTACTACTCAAAACTGACTGACTCTCTCAAAATGTCACAGAAACGTTGTTTCAATGATTTCAATATGTTAGCAAATTATGAGAGATTTCCTGGCTGGTGTGAGTGTTAAAGTCAAACTGCAGGAAGATGGAAGCCTCAGAAAGAAGAAGAGGAAGAGAAACAGCTGAAGAACAGTCATGACAACATGTGACAAAGTCCTCATATAAAAATATAAAGATCAGCTGAGCTCAGCAGAGTTTCACTGACAGCAATCCTCATTTCCTGTTTACACCTGTACATTAACATGTGTCACATGTGGACCACATTCAGGGGTGTATGACCACACTGATGTTTGATGTAGGTATGTACAACACAAGTACCACAGAGAGTACCACCAGGTCGAGATCATATTATTTACAGAGACTCAACAGTTCCACCATGAGCATGAAAACTTTTCTTTAGAGGGAGAAACCTCGATCAGAACCCGGATGACGGTGGACCGAGTGCAGATGTAACGGGTTTGAAGTGTTCTCTGATGAGCTGCAGCCTCTCAGCTTCTGTCTTCATCGTTATTATTACCTGCTGCCGCCCCTCGTCAATTATACATGGCGGCTACAGTTCACTGACCTGCCACACTGTCCAATCAGCTTTACACTGTGTGTGTGTGTGTGTGTGTGTATTTACTCCCTGCCATACTCCATTAAACCTGGTTTCATGTTCCTCTTGTTCATCTGCTGGTTGGGCTCCACTTTAAAATACAAACTGAATACTTGGATACGATGCAACAGCAGCGTCAATTTGTTTCATTTGTTTCAAATCATTTTTCACTTCAAGTTCAAAATCTAAAAAACTGGGTGGAGGTCATTAAATGAAACAAACGACTACACAGAAGGAAGCGTTTCATTGGATAGAAAATTAGTTCACAATGACATCATCAACAACTTTTTATAGTTGATCAGGAAATGACAAACTCTAAAAAAGCATGAACAATACCTGAAAACACTGAAGACACTGAAAACACTGAAGACACTGAAGACACTGAAAACACTGAAAACACTGAAGACACTGAAAACACTGAAAACACTGAAAACACTGAAGACACTGAAAACACTGAAGACACTGAAGACACTGAAAACACTGAAGACACTGAAGACACTGAAAACACTGAAAACACTGAAGACACTGAAGACACTGAAGACACTGAAACACTGAAGACACTGAAGACACTGAAAACACTGAAACACTGAAGACACTGAAGACACTGAAGACACTGAAAACACTGAAGACACTGAAGACACTGAAAACACTGAAGACACTGAAGACACTGAAGACACTGAAAACACTGAAAACACTGAAGACACTGAAGACACTGAAAACACTGAAGACACTGAAGACACTGAAGACACTGAAAACACTGAAGACACTGAAGACACTGAAAACACTGAAGACACTGAAGACACTGAAGACACTGAAGACACTGAAAACACTGAAGACACTGAAAACACTGAAGACACTGAAGACACTGAAGACACTGAAAACACTGAAGACACTGAAGACACTGAAAACACTGAAGACACTGAAGACACTGAAGACACTGAAAACACTGAAGACACTGAAAACACTGAAGACACTGAAGACACTGAAAACACTGAAGACACTGAAAACACTGAAAACACTGAAGACACTGAAGACACTGAAGACACTGAAGACACTGAAAACACTGAAGACACTGAAAACACTGAAGACACTGAAGACACTGAAACACTGAAAACACTGAAGACACTGAAGACACGAAAACACTGAAACACTGAAAACACTGAAGACACTGAAGACACTGAAAACACTGAAAACACTGAAGACACTGAAAACACTGAAGACACTGAAAACACTGAAAACACTGAAAACACTGAAGACACTGAAGACACTGAAAACACTGAAAACACTGAAGACACTGAAAACACTGAAGACACTGAAAACACTGAAGACACTGAAGACACTGAAAACACTGAAAACACTGAAGACACTGAAAACACTGAAAACACTGAAGACACTGAAGACACTGAAAACACTGAAAACACTGAAGACACTGAAAACACTGAAGACACTGAAAACACTGAAAACACTGAAAACACTGAAGACACTGAAAACACTGAAGACACTGAAGACACTGAAAACACTGAAAACACTGAAGACACTGAAGACACTGAAAACACTGAAAACACTGAAGACACTGAAAACACTGAAGACACTGAAAACACTGAAGACACTGAAACACTGAAACACTGAAGACACTGAAGACACTGAAAACACTGAAACACTGAAGACACTGAAAACACTGAAGACACTGAAAACAATAGACACTGAAGACACTGAAACACTGAAGACACTGAAGACACTGAAAACACTGAAGACACTGAAGACACTGAAAACACTGAAAACACTGAAGACACTGAAGACACTGAAACACTGAAAACACTGAAGACACTGAAGACACTGAACACTGAAAACACTGAAGACACTGAAGACACTGAAAACACTGAAGACACTGAAAACACTGAAGACACTGAAGACACTGAAGACACTGAAAACACTGAAGACACTGAAAACACTGAAGACACTGAAGACACTGAAAACACTGAAGACACTGAAGACACTGAAAACACTGAAAACACTGAAGACACTGAAGACACTGAAAACACTGAAGACACTGAAACACTGAAAACACTGAAGACACTGAAAACACTGAAGACACTGAAAAACTGAAGACACTGAAGACACTGAAAACACTGAAGACACTGAAAACACTGAAGACACTGAAGACACTGAAGACACTGAAAACACTGAAGACACTGAAGACACTGAAGACACTGAAAACACTGAAAACACTGAAGACACTGAGACACTGAAAACACTGAAAACTGAAGACACTGAAGACACTGAAAACACTGAAGACACTGAAGACACTGAAGACACTGAAAACACTGAAGACACTGAAGACACTGAAAACACTGAAAACACTGAAAACACTGAAGACACTGAAGACACTGAAAACACTGAAAACACTGAAGACACTGAAGACACTGAAAACACTGAAGACACTGAAAACACTGAAAACACTGAAGACACTGAAACACTGAGACACTGAACACTGAAGACACTGAAGACACTGAACACTGAAGACACTGAAAACACTGAAGACACTGAAGACACTGAAGACACTGAAAACACTGAAGACACTGAAGACACTGAAGACACTGAAAACACTGAAAACACTGAAGACACTGAAGAACACTGAAACAACTGAAAACACTGAAGACACTGAAGACACTGAAAAACACTGAAGGACACTGAAAACACTGAAGACACTGAAACACTGAAGACACTGAAGACACTGAAGACACTGAAAACACTGAAAACACTGAAAACACTGAAAACACTGAAGACACTGAAAACACTGAAGACACACTGAAGACACTGAAGACACTGAAAACACTGAAGACACTGAAAGACACTGAAGACACTGAAAACACTGAAGACACTTAAGACACTGAAAACACTGAAAAACACTGAAGACACTGAAGACACTGAAGAATAACACTGAAGACACTGAAGACACTGAAGACACTGAAGACACTGAAAACACTGAAGACACTGAAGACACTGAAGACACTGAAAACACTGAAGACACTGAAAACACTGAAAACACTGAAGACACTGAAGACATGACCACATGCGCATAACGACAACAACAGTGCACAACTTACTACAAATTCCACTTCCTGTATGACACCTTACATGTTAGAATTTGAATAATCGTAATTAGTATTTGAGTTTATTTGACTCGTTTAATAAAGTCAACCAGTTGAAATGTTTCAAAACAAACACTTTTATTAAATTGATGAATTCATTCAGCGCAAAGTTACAAAAATGAAGCAGTCTAAAAACAAAAATCATCAGTTACATCCTGTTCTGATCAACTATGAACTTTTTGTTGGGAAACTTATAAAAATATAAAAGCCACATCAGAACCTTCACGAATCAGCTGAGAACAGAACTTCATTAAAGGGAAAACAAACGACCAGACAGACCAGACCAGACACAGAACAGAACAGACCAGACCAGAACAGACCAGAACAGACCAGAACAGACCAGAACAGAACAGAACAGACCAGAACAGACCAGAACAGACCAGACAGACCAGACCAGACCAGAACCGAACAGACCAGACCAGACCAGAACAGACCAGACCAGACCAGACCAGAACAGAACAGAACAGACCAGACCAGACCAGAACAGAACAGAACAGACCAGACCAGAACAGAACAGAACAGAACAGAACAGAACAGACCAGACCAGAACAGAACAGAACAGAACAGAACAGACCAGACCAGACCAGACCAGACCAGAACCGACCAGACCAGACCAGACCAGAACAGAACAGAACAGACCAGACCAGAACAGAACAGAACAGAACAGACCAGACCAGACCAGAACAGAACAGAACAGACCAGACCAGAACAGAACAGAACAGAACAGACCAGACCAGACCAGACCAGACCAGACCAGACCAGACCGGACCGGAACGGAACGGAACAGAACAGACCAGAACGGACCAGACCGGAACGGAACGGAACAGAACAGACCAGAACGGACCAGAATCTCGGTCCTCAGTGTGTGTGGACAAAATAACAGAAACCCTCAGAAAAAGCTCGGATGTAAATGAAAAATCAGGATTTTGATTTTCTTTCATGGCTCGTTGAAGTTGATCTTAATAAGAAGCTCTGCAGTATCTGACCACAAAGCTTCAGAGTGTCTGTGGATAGTAACAGACCAGCTCTGTGACACGAACCCTCCGGGTCGGCTGCATCCTGCTTCAGACAGCTGTGATGATCCAGATGTTTTTTCACAGCTCCGTTTCCCAGCAGTCGGTCCTCCCTTCATGTCAGCGTGTCACCGCTTTAAGGATCAAACTCAGTTCAGAAACCTCTAGGAAGATTTCCATCGGATGGCAGACAGGATGGTGTGGACGAAGTAGAGGAGAGTCGCCACGTATGAGAAGACCTGAAGACACAAAGAGGACATCAGTGAACCAGAATCCACAGAAATCTTATTTAATTAACAATTAGAATTATATTTCCTGTGCGCTGTGTTCAGGTGCTTGTGAGAAGCTCAGATATTTGTATGATGGAGAACATTTATTTAATGAGCTACATATTTCATTACAGATAATTATTGTCATCTGTATGCCATTTAAGACAGCATGTATAAATAATGAAGTCGTTTTCTGGACAAAAATGACAAATAACTTTCATTTGTCATTAATGACATAATGCGTCAAATCACAGCTTGGTTGTCCATTTACAGTTATACAACAAGTATTTCAGACCGAGCAATCTGATTGGTCAAATAGACTTTCTGAACGTGCTCAAATCAACATGACTCATCACTAAAAATATTACTCCACCATCTGCAAATGAAAATATGTAACATGTAAATTTACTGAGGCTCAGACTCGTGCTGGAGGAGTACACTGAGTTCATTACATACGAGAGTCTACAGCTGTGACCGACTGTTTTCCAGGTATTAGTCAGACTCTGTGTAGGTGGCAGATAAAACATGTTTATATATGGATATTATATCAGATTATAGGTTTTATTTCATTTGGTAATTGTAGCATAATCTCTGGTCTTATTTGAAATCAGGTGGTTCTGTTGAAGAACATGAACAGAGTCGTCGTTCGTTTCTTGACTTCAGTCACGGACAGGAAGAGGAAGTCGACCTGTGGTCAGAGAACACATGAGCTCGCCATAAATTCATGGTTCTTCAGCCAACGAGCCCTCCGACGATTCAGAGGTGTGATTTTAGATTTCACACAGAGCGTCAACCAGCAGCTGATGAATTTTCATCAGAGGACTTGATGATCACTGTAGTCAGTCTGAAGATGTCAGGATGTTCTGACTAAACATTTAATATTCTGGTTCTGGACTGTTTGACACATTTCAACATGTCATTTTTTTACAGTTTTCTGATGTTATTTAAATATTTAATTCATTAAATTATTATTTTTAAAGAATATGCAGATGAATCCAGAATAAAAATAATTTCATGCTGTTAGACACACAAGTCCAAAATGTTGAAGAACCTTCAGAACCTTCACAGAATGACTGACAAGCTTTCCTCTTTTCTCATCTTTAATTCATCTAAGAGAAGAAATGACTCCTGAAATGATGTGAACAGACCAATGGGAGCTCAGAATGGAGCAGTTAAGAGCCAATCAGGAGGGTTTGTCAGTTTTTCTGGACACATTTGGGTCCTGCAGGTTTAGGTCTGTGTGCATTGGTTTTATTGGCTTGGACGAGATAATCATTGTCAATCACTAACACATGAAACATGAAGCCAAACTCACCACTGCAGAGATGTCCAGGTGGTAGTTCTGGATGTTGGTCCCATCTTTCATCTCCAGGGTCACTTTGGCCAAAGCCACCGAAGCGCTAAGGTAGAAGAAGGCAGCGATGCCGTGATACACGAAGTCCTGACAGACGAGGAAGAGGAAGAAGAGCATGAAGTCTGAGTTTAGTGAGCGTGACACAAACACAGTTCAGTCTACGTCCAGGTTTTAGACAGTCTGCGGGGACGTCACGGAGACTAAGTCCAGGTTTTAGACAGTCTGCGGGGACGTCACAGAGACTATGTCCAGGTTTTAGACAGTCTCCGGTCACAGAGACTACATCCAGGTTTTAGACAGTCTGCGGGGACGTCACAGAGACTATGTCCAGGTTTTAGACAGTCTGCGGGGACGTCACAGAGACTACGTCCAGGTTTTAGACAGTCTGTGGGGACGTCACAGAGACTACGTCCAGGTTTTAGGACAGTCTGCGGGGACGTCACAGAGACTACGTCCAGGTTTTTAGACAGTCTGCGGGGACGTCACAGAGACTACGTCCAGGTTTTTAGACAGTCTGCGGGGACGTCACAGAGACTACGTCCAGGTTTTAGACAGTCTGCGGGGACGTCACAGAGACTACGTCCAGGTTAGACAGTCTGTGGGGACGTCACAGAGACTACGTCCAGGTTTTAGACAGTCTGCGGGGACGTCACGGAGACTACGTCCAGGTTTTTAGACAGTCTGCGGGGACGTCACTGAGACTACGTCCAGGTTTTAGACAGTCTGCGGGGACGTCACGGAGACTACGTCCAGGTTTTAGACAGTCTGCGGGGACGTCACGGAGACTACGTCCAGGTTTAGACAGTCTGTGGAGGCCTCACAGAGACGTCGTGAAACGTTAACGATGTGAAATAGTTACATTTGGTATCTGACCTGACGTTAGTATGTTGTTCTTTGCTTCTTTGTATCATATTACATATGAATAATTGCGTTACACAGAGCAGCTCTAGACTGAACACATCATACGTATGTGAATGGTGCTTTTGTGTCCAAACTCACGTTGCTGCTATAGAAATGAAGTAAAACAGTGTTTGAGGATCTGGACAATGATGACGGGTTCTGGACTAAGAGCTGCAGTGGTCCAGATTGTGGAGTAAAGATGACTTACTGCTGCAGCCCAGCTGCTTTTGTTGTAATGCCCCCCGCAGGCGAACACCACCATCCAGATGAAAGTCATGACGAAGCAGAAGACGGAGACGAACATGACCCAGCCCTGAGGGTTCTCCGGCACCACCAGAGTGCACGCCACCAGGACACCACCAGACCACCGAAGATCTGCAGGAACCAGAGACATGACAGGAAAACATGAACGCTTTGTTTTCATTATCGAAAATCTCAATGTATCCATCCAAATGTTTGATGACAGATTATGGATGAAATCTTCATGTTCTTCGTCAAACCTCTAAGTGATCGAACTGACGACAGACTAACAGACTAACGACTAACAGACTAACAGACTTAACAGATAACAGACTAACAGACTAACAGACTAACAGACTAACAGACAGACTAACAGACTAACAGATTAACAGACTAACAGACTAACAGACTAACAGACTAACAGACGACAGACTAACAGACTAACAGACTAACAGACGACAGACTAACAGACTAACAGACTAACAGACGACAGACTAACAGATTAACAGACTAACAGACTAACAGACGACAGACTAACAGACTAACAGACTAACAGACTAACAGACGACAGACGACAGACTAACAGACTAACAGACTAACAGACTAACAGACGACAGACGACAGACTAACAGACTAACAGACTAACAGACGACAGCTACAGACTAACAGACGACACAGCTAAGACTAACAGACTAACAGACTAACAGACGACAGACGACAGACTAACAGACTAACAGACTAACAGACGACAGACTAACAGACTAACAGACGACAGACTAACAGACTAACAGACTAACAGACGACAGACTAACAGACTAACAGACTAACAGACGACAGACTAACAGACTAACAGACTAACAGACGACAGACTAACAGACTAACAGACGACAGACTAACAGACTAACAGACTAACAGACTAACAGACTAACAGACGACAGACGACAGACTAACAGACTAACAGACGACAGACTAACAGACGACAGACTAACAGACTAACAGACTAACAGACTAACAGACTAACAGACTGACAGACTAACAGACTAACAGACTAACAGACGACAGACTAACAGACTAACAGACGACAGACTAACAGACGACAGACTAACAGACTAACAGACTAACAGACTAACAGACTAACAGACTAACAGACTAACAGACGACAGACTAACAGACGACAGACTAACAGACTAACAGACTAACAGACTAACAGACGACAGACTAACAGACTAACAGACTAACAGACGACAGACTAACAGACTAACAGACTAACAGACGACAGACTAACAGACGACAGACTAACAGACTAACAGACTAACAGACTAACAGACTAACAGACTAACAGACGACAGACGACAGACTAACAGACTAACAGACTAACAGACGACAGACTAACAGACTAACAGACGACAGACTAACAGACTAACAGACTAACAGACTAACAGACTACAGACTAACAGACTAACAGACGACAGACTAACAGACGACAGACTAACAGACTAACAGACGACAGAC
Organism: Larimichthys polyactis; assembly: GCA_018985215.1. Classification (NCBI taxonomy): domain Eukaryota; kingdom Metazoa; phylum Chordata; class Actinopteri; family Sciaenidae; genus Larimichthys; species Larimichthys polyactis. The sequence goes on from JAFMOB010000413.1 coordinate 205,562, forward strand.
TAACAGACTAACAGACTAACAGACTAACAGACTAACAGACGACAGACTAACAGACTAACAGACTAACAGACTAACAGACTAACAGACGACAGACTAACAGACGACAGACTAACAGACTAACAGACGACAGACGACAGACTAACAGACGACAGACTAACAGACTAACAGACGACAGACGACAGACTAACAGACGACAGACTAACAGACGACAGACTAACAGACTAACAGGCGACAGACTAACAGACTAACAGACGACAGACTAACAGACTAACAGACTAACAGACGACAGACGACAGACTACAGACTAACAGACTAACAGACTAACAGACGACAGACTAACTGACTAACAGACGACAGACGACAGACTAACAGACTAACAGACGACAGACTAACGACTAACAGACTAACAGACTAACAGACGACAGACGACAGACTAACAGACTAACAGACGACAGACGACAGACTACAACTAACAGACTAAAGACTAACAGACTAACAGACAACAGACTAACGACGACAGACTAACAGACTAACAGACGACAGAGACAGACTAACAGACTAACAGACTAACAGACGACAGACTAACAGACTAACAGACTAACAGACGACAGACTAACAGACGACAGACTAAACAGACTAACAGACTAACGACTAACGACTAAAGACTAACAGACGACAGACGACAGACTAACAGACTAACAGACTAACAGACGACAGACTAACAGACTAACAGACGACAGACTAACAGACTAACAGACTAACAGACTAACAGACTAACAGACTAACAGCAACGACGACCAGACTAACACAGACGACAGACTAACAGACTAACAGACGACAGACTAACAGACTAACAGACTAACAGACTAACAGACTAACAGACGACAGACTAACAGACTAACAGACTAACAGACTAACAGACTAACAGACGACAGACTAACAGACGACAGACTAACAGACTAACAGACGACAGACGACAGACTAACAGACGACGACTAACAGACTAACAGACGACCAGACGACAGACTAACAGACGACAGACTAACAGACGACAGACTAACAGACTAACAGGCGACAGACTAACAGACTAACAGACGACAGACTAACAGACTAACAGACTAACAGACGACAGACGACAGACTAACAGACTAACAGACTAACAGACTAACAGACGACAGACTAACTGACTAACAGACGACAGACGACAGACTAACAGACTAACAGACGACAGACTAACAGACTAACAGACTAACAGACTAACAGACGACAGACGACAGACTAACAGACTAACAGACGACAGACGACAGACTAACAGACTAACAGACTAACAGACAGACTAACAGACTAACAGACTAACAGACGACAGACTAACAGACTAACAGACGACAGACGACAGACTAACAGACTAACAGACTAACAGACTAACAGACTAACAGACGGCAGACTAACAGACTAACAGACTAACAGACTAACAGACTAACAGACGACAGACGACAGACTAACAGACTAACAGACTAACAGACGACAGACTAACAGACTAACAGACGACAGACTAACAGACGACAGACTAACAGACTAACAGACGACAGACGACAGACTAACAGACTAACAGACTAACAGACTAACAGACGACAGACTAACAGACGACAGACTAACTGACTAACAGACGACAGACTAACAGACTAACAGACGACAGACTAACTGACTAACAGACGACAGACGACAGACTAACAGACTAACAGACGACAGACGACAGACTAACAGACTAACAGACTAACAGACGACAGACTAACAGACTAACAGACGACAGACTAACAGACTAACAAACTAACAGACGACAGACTAACAGACTAACAGACTAACAGACGACAGACTAACAGACTAACAGACTAACAGACGACAGACTAACAGACTAACAGACTAACAGACTAACAGACTAACAGACGACAGACTAACAGACTAACAGACTAACAGACGACAGACTAACAGACTAACAGACTAACAGACTAACAGACTAACAGACGACAGACGACAGACTAACAGACTAACAGACTAACAGACGACAGACTAACAGACTAACAGACTAACAGACGACAGACTAACAGACTAACAGACTAACAGACGACAGACTAACAGACTAACAGACTACAGACTAACAGACTAACAGACGACAGACTAACAGACTAACAGACTAACAGACTAACAGACGACAGACTAACAGACTAACAGACGACAGACTAACAGACTAACGACGCAGACTAACAGACTAACAGACTAACAGACGACAGACTAACAGCTAACAGACTACAGACTAACAGACTAACAGACGACAGACTAACAGACTAACAGACTAACAGACTAACAGACTAACAGACGACAGACTAACAGACTAACAGACTAACAGACGACAGACTAACAGACTAACAGACTAACAGAACGACAGACTAACAGACTAACAGACGACAGACTAACAGACTAACAGACGACAGACTAACAGACTAACAGACTAACAGACGACAGACTAACAGACGACAGACTAACAGACTAACAGACTAACAGACTAACAGACGGACGCTGGGTTCCTTGTGGTTCCTTGTGGTTCCTTGTGGTTCCTTGTGGTTCCTATAGTCTCCAAAAGTAGATTGGGAGCCAGAGCTTTCAGCTATCAGGCTCCTCTTCTGTGGAACAAACTACCATTCTGGGTTCAGGAGGCAGACACGGTCAAACCTTTAAGAATAGACTGAAGACTTTCCTCTTTGATAGAGCTTATAGTTAGTGCTGGCTCAGGTCATCCCTTAGTGATGCTGCCATAGGATTAGACTGCCGGGGGACACTCTCTCTGTCTCTTTGCTGCTGTGATCCTGCATGACGTCCACTACACATATTACTACTGTCATTATTGCTGCCATATCTGCTACTGTAATCATTTTATCATTCATTGTAATTCATGTCATTTTATCAGTCATTGTAATTCATTGTCATTTTATCAGTCATTGTAATTCATTGTCATTTTATCACTCATTGTATTCATTGTCATTTATCATTCATTGTCATTTTATATTCATTTAATCTTGTAATTTATCATCATTGTAATTCTTGTCATTTTATCATTCATTGTAATTCATTGTCATTTTATCATTCATTGTAATTCATTGTCATTTTATCAGTCATTGTAATTTCATTGTCATTTTATCATTCATTGTAATTCATGGTCATTTATCAGTCATTGTAATCATTGTCATTTTATCAGTCATTGTAATTCATTGTCATTTATCATTCATTGTAATTCATTGTCATTTTATCAGTCATTGTAATTCATTGTCATTTATCATTCATTGTAATTCATTGTTCATTTTATCAGTCATTGTAATTCATTGTCATTTTATCATTTCATTGTAATTCATTGTCATTTTATCAGTCATTGTAATTCATTGTCATTTATCAGTCATTGTAATTCATTGTCATTTTATCAGTCATTGTAATTCATTGTCATTTTATCATTCATTGTAATTCATTGTCATTTTTATCAGTCATTGTAATTCATTGCATTTTATCAGTCATTGTAATTCATTGTCATTTTATCAGTCATTGTAATTCATTGTCATTTTATCAGTCATTGTAATTCATTGTCATTTTATCATTCATTGTAATTCATTGTCATTTTATCAGTCATTGTAATTCAGTCATTGTAATTCATTGTCATTTTATCAGTCATTGTGATTCATTGTCATTTTATCAGTCATTGTAATTCATTGTCATTTTATCAGTCATTGTAATTCATTGTCATTTTATCAGTCATTGTAATTCATTGTCATTTTATCATTCATTGTAATTCATTGTCATTTTATCAGTCATTGTAATTCATTGTCATTTTATCAGTCATTGTAATTCATTGTCATTTTATCAGTCATTGTAATTCATTGTCATTTTATCAGTCATTGTAATTCATTGTCATTTTATCAGTCATTGTGATTCATTGTCATTTTATCAGTCATTGTAATTCATTGTCATTTTATCAGTCATTGTAATTCATTGTCATTTTATCAGTCATTGTAATTGTACAATATGTTTGTGTTGATTTGTCCTGTACACGTGACATCTATTGCACGTCTGTCCGTCCTGGGAGAGGGATCCCTCCTCTGTGGCTCTTCCTGAGGTTTCTTCCACCTTTTTTCCCTGTTAAAGGTTTTTGTGGGCAAGTTTTTCCTCACTGGAACCGAGGGTCTAAGGACAGAGGGTGTCACTCCCTGTACAGATTGTAAAGACTCAGAGGAAAATGGACTTTGTGACTTTGGACTGTACAAATAAAATCTGATCTGATTTGATTTGATTTGACTAACAGACGGCAGACCATCTGTCAGCTAACGGTATGAGCTAGTGTTAGCATCTATCTTCCAGTGAACCCGGCTGCACAGAACCGAGCCTCTGGAACCAGCAGTGTCCAGTCTAACAGGGAATGACAAACTCATGAAGAATACCTGAACATACTGAAAACATGACTATCAAGTTTGAGTTCAATAAATAAAGCTGAATGTTTCAGTGCCTGGTTTAGTTAGTTTAGTCCCTGGACTATAGTTAGGTTGTTGTTTGAGGGCTCATTAAGCTGATCTGACCTGTGGAGCAGCCTCTGTTGTTTCAGGGTTTAGGTCTTTGTTGTTAGCGGCACAGAGCAGGGCGTCGTTCACTCTACACCTCTGATGATTGACAGGCTGCATTATTCATGGAGCTCCACCAGACTCCACCTGTGTGTGCGTGTGTTCATGCATGACTGTGTGTGAAAACAGCGGCAGCATTCCTCCTCCGATCAGACTGTCGGGTGTGACAGTAGAAATGTTTCTATCTTTTCTTATCAGCTCGTGTTTTCCTTCTGATCTGTCGTCTGTCACGCAGCTTCTCTCCAGGAATAATATCTGTCCTGTCTAACATCTGGCTGCTGCGACCTTTGACCCCTGACCTCTAACAAAGCCAGTCAGCATCAGACAGACCAGCGAAGATTAGTTAGAGCAAATAAAAAGACGTCAGTCATCACCAGGTGTTGGTTCAGGTTCAACATGTGAACTTCATATAAATCTGATCATTCATTCAGTTAACTGACAGAAGTCAAGTTTGCAAAAATAAATCAGAAAATGTTAGAATGATAAAACAATATAATAATTCAAAAATATTAATAATAAACACACCAATTCAACAACACACACACACACACACACACACACACACACACACACACACACACACACACGTCACATGTTGCTTCACTCTCAAAGAGGTTTTTCAGAATAAAAGTCACGTAACCATGGAAACACACATCATCCTAATCACTAAACCGGAGCTTCGGCTCGGTTCGGTTCGGCCTGCATCATTTCTCTATGAGATTTATTTATTGAAGTGACTCTGTTCTCAGTTTCATCTTGAATCATTTGTCTTTGAAAAAAGTGAAATAACATTTTTAAAACAACTTTTTCTGTTTGTTTTTATCTTCAACTACACACACACACACACACACACACACACACACACACACACACACACACACGAACTGAATCTCACCAGCTCTGGCAGGTAGAGGATGTCAGGGATGGTCGTACATATCCCGATCCCCCGGGGGAGGCTCGACATGGTGGCAGTGTTGGAGGCCATCCTGCTGCTGCTCGGACTGAAGCCGCTGCTCGGACTGAAGCTCGGACTGAAGCCGCTGCTCGGACTGAAGCCGCTGCTCGGACTGAAGCTCGGACTGAAGCTCGGACTGAAGCCGCTGCTCGGACTGAAGCCGCTGCGGTTTAAACCAGGAGGAGTCGACAGGAAAAACCGGAATCCCTGCAGACACGCCCGCCGGCCCGCACACGCCCGGAGCTGCTCAGACCTCAGCAGCAGAACCTCACGGCAGGTCCGGAGGTCCAGACTTATCGGTGTCTTATCACCATGACAACAGCAGCTGCGCCTCCATCAGCAACAACAACAACAACAACAACAACAGACATCATTAATCATTTATTATTTATTATTTATTATTTCACTGATGTCACACAGTCTGAATGTTTTTAATGATCTGAAATCATAAAATTATTTAACAAATATTGTAAAAATTCTCATCTAAATAAACACAGAGGACACTTCCTGTCACAGCAGCCATAATAATAATAATTATAATAATAATAAATATAATAAATATATGGACAGAAATGTTTTAAAGTCTGCAGAATACTTTCAGGACATCTTACGTTACAGTAACGTTAATGTAACGTATTGGTCTGGGCTGGGGTCCATGTCAGAGGTGGTCCCGGGCCTCCTTCATGAGTCCAGCTGCAGGCGGGTAAAGACTGTCCTTGTGGTGTGAGGTTCTGGTTCTGGTGGATTGGAAGGTTCTGGAGGAGTCGACTGACGTGACTGATTGTTTTCCAGTCACACCCGGTTTATATCTTTAGTGATGATGACTGTGGGGTCAGCAGAACACCCTCTCATGTTCTGCTTTAGTCAGGTTGTTGGTTTGAAGACAGACTTGTGGCTGTTTCCTCTTTTGATGGAGCTACGTCCAGTCTCCTAAGATAAGGACTTCATCCTGACCTGTATTTAACATGAGGCGTGTTGGCGAGTCTGCAGACTTTCATGGAAACAAACAAGCTTCTCATTTGGCAGACGAGCTGTCGGACAAACACCTCGGATAATCGCTGAGCTGGATCTGGTTTCAGCTGCTGTCATCCAATCTGCCTGAAACCTTCAACATCTGTGTGGAGGACTCATCACGCAGGAAGCGCCAACACCAACACGTCTTCATGCATCATGTCGCCTCATTCATCTTCATTCAGGGTTTTATACAAGTCATTCTTTTAGAAGGAAACACTGAACAGAATGAGGAAATGTTCACGTCACGTGACCACAGCATTATTAATGTTCATCATCATGAACCAAAGCTTACTTAAACCTGACCACAGAACAGATTCTGGACCAGCCCAGTTTATTATCCAGCCACAGCCCGAGGTATTTGTAGGAGTCCACAGTCGTGCAGGACCACAGCAGCAGCAAATCATCAACTAACTATAAACTGTGATGGAGATATGGCAGCAATAATGACAGTAGTAATATGTGTAGTGGACGTCATGCAGGATCACAGCAGCAGCCACGATCCACGAGAACCTGCTGGACGACAGAGACAGAAACTCCAGGGAAGAAGTTTAGTTAGTGACATGCATTAATGAGACATGAAGGTTTACACACACACACACACACACACACACACACACACACACACACACACACACACACAGCCACACACAGACACACACACACACACACACACACAGACACACACACACACCCACACACAGACACACACACACACACGCACTCACACACACACACACACAGACAAACACACCCACACACAGACACACACACACACACAGACACACACACACACACACACACACACACACAGACACACACACACAGACACACACACACAGACACAGACACACAGACAAACACACCCACACACAGACAAACACACACACACACACACACTCACACACACACACACACAGACAAACACACACACACACACACACACACACACACAGACAAACACACACATACACACACACACAGACAAACACACAGTCTAATGTTGATGTTACATGAATGTAAGAATCATTCATCAGTTCATCTGATCTCAAACATTCCTGAAACGTTAGTGACGCAACACCAACGTCAGACAGGTGTACACATCAGAGATGAGACTTCAGATAAAACACACACACAGACACACACAGACACACACAGACACACACAGACAGAGACACACACAGAGACACACACAGACAGAGACACACACAGAGACACACACAGAGACACAGAGAGACACACAGACACACACACACACACAGAGACATGCAGACACACAGACTGTCTAAAACCTGGACGTAGTCTCTGTGACGTCCCCACAGACTGTCTAAAACCTGGACGTAGTCTCCGTGACGTCCCCGCAGACTGTCTAAAACCTGGACGTAGTCTCTGTGACGTCCCCGCAGACTGTCTAAAACCTGGACGTAGTCTCTGTGACGTCCCCGCAGACTGTCTAAAACCTGGACGTAGTCTCCGTGACGTCCCCGCAGACTGTCTGAAACCTGGACGTAGTCTCTGTGACGTCCCCACAGACTGTCTAAAACCTGGACGTAGTCTCCGTGACGTCCTCGCAGACTGTCTAAAACCTGGACGTAGTCTCCGTGACGTCCCCGCAGACTGTCTAAAACCTGGACGTAGTCTCTGTGACGTCCCTGCAGACTGTCTAAAACCTGGACGTAGTCTCTGTGACGTCCTCGCAGACTGTCTAAAACCTGGACGTAGTCTCTGTGACGTCCCCGCAGACTGTCTAAAACCTGGACGTAGTCTCTGTGACGTCCCTGCAGACTGTCTAAAACCTGGACGTAGTCTCCGAGACGTCCCCACAGACTGTCTAAAACCTGGACGTAGTCTCCGTGACGTCCCCACAGACTGTCTAAAACCTGGACGTAGTCTCCGTGACGTCCCCGCAGACTGTCTAAAACCTGGACGTAGTCTCTGTGACGTCCCTGCAGACTGTCTAAAACCTGGACGTAGTCTCCGAGACGTCCCCACAGACTGTCTAAAACCTGGACGTAGTCTCCGTGACGTCCCCACAGACTGTCTAAAACCTGGACGTAGTCTCCGTGACGTCCCTGCAGACTGTCTAAAACCTGGACGTAGTCTCTGTGACGTCCCTGCAGACTGTCTAAAACCTGGACGTAGTCTCTGTGACGTCCCCGCAGACTGTCTAAAACCTGGACGTAGTCTTCATGACGTCCCCACAGACTGTCTAAAACCTGGACGTAGTCTCTGTGACTGTATATATTTAAGGCTTGTGTGCAGTGACTAATACAGACCACAGGGTGACAGTGTAGCCAATCAGAGGCAGTCACGCTGTTTGAATGACTCAGGTGTTGTAGTGCCACCTGCTGGTCAGGAGCAGCGCATCATCCCCTTGCGCCTGTAGTGGCACAGTTACGGTATTCGAGCCGCGGCTCTACATTACCGTACCTGTGAGGACATGGCAGCCAGCGGCAGCTCCGCGTGAGGCTCTGCTTCTTCTTCTTCGGTTTTTAAACGGTCGGTGTGTCAGTCTGTCGGTCAACCTGTCGGTCAACCTGTCGGTTAGCCTGCTGCTAACATTAGCACGCGGCTGATTCCGGTGATCTTTGATCTGGCACGCGGTACCGGAAGTGGCGGGCTGTGTCCAGCTGCTCCGTGACGTGATTAGAGGACACCGTGTCTGTCTCCTGAGGACACCTGAACACCTGAGCTGGACCATGGAGGTAAAACACGAGACAGACACGTTTGAGCTGACGTAAGAGAGATTAAACATTGTTAAACTTCAATAAACTGACAGTTTACCTGTTGACCCACACTGACCTGTGATCAGGTGACCCACCTGTGACCAGGTGACCCACACTGACCTGTGATCAGGTGACCCACCTGTGACCAGGTGACCCACACTGACCTGTGATCAGGTGACCCACCTGTGACCAGGTGACCCACACTGACCTGTGATCAGGTGACCCACACTGACCTGTGATAGGTGTGATCAGGTGACCCACACTGACCTGTGATCAGGTGACCCACCTGTGATCAGGTGACTCACTCTGACCTGTGATCAGGTGACCCACACTGACCTGTGATCAGGTGACCCACACTGACCTGTGATCAGGTGATCCACACTGACCTGTGATCAGGTGACCCACTCTGACTTGTGAGCAGGTGACCCACACTGACCTGTGATCAGGTGACCCACTCTGACCTGTGATCAGGTGACCCACACTGACCTGTGATCAGGTGACCCACACTGACCTGTGATCAGGTGACCCACTCTGACTTGTGAGCAGGTGACCCACACTGACCTGTGATCAGGTGATCCACACTGACCTGTGATCAGGTGACCCACACTGACCTGTGATCAGGTGACCCACACTGACTTGTGATCAGGTGATCCACTCTGACCTGTGATCAGGTGACCCACTCTGACTTGTGATCAGGTGACCCACTCTGACCTGTGATCAGGTGATCCACCTGTGATCAGGTGACCCACTCTGACCTGTGATCAGGTGACCCACTCTGACCTGTGAGCAGGTGACCCACACTGACCTGTGATCAGGTGATCCACACTGACCTGTGATCAGGTGATCCACACTGACCTGTGATCAGGTGACCCACACTGACCTGTGAGCAGGTGACCCACCTGTGATCAGGTGACCCACACTGACCTGTGACCAGGTGATCCACACTGACCTGTGATCAGGTGATCCACTCTGACCTGTGATCAGGTGACCCACCTGTTATCAGGTGACCCACACTGACCTGTGATCAGGTGACCCACCTGTGATCAGGTGACCCACACTGACCTGTGATCAGGTGACCCACACTGACCTGTGATCAGGTGATCCACACTGACCTGTGATCAGGTGATCCACACTGACCTGTGATCAGGTGACCCACTCTGACCTGTGATCAGGTGATCCACTCTGACCTGTGATCAGGTGACCCACTCTGACCTGTGATCAGGTGACCCACACTGACCTGTGATCAGGTGACCCACTCTGACCTGTGATCAGGTGACCCACACTGACCTGTGATCAGCTGACCCACACTGACCTGTGATCAGGTGATCCACTCTGACCTGTGATCAGGTGATCCACTCTGACCTGTGATCAGGTGACCCACACTGACCTGTGATCAGGTGACCCACTCTGACCTGTGATCAGGTGACCCACACTGACCTGTGATCAGGTGATCCACACTGACCTGTGATCAGGTGAACGGTGTCTCTGTCATTCGTACGTCTGTTCTCACACTATGTAACTTTGGGCTCCGGGTCTGGAGAAGTACGTAACGCTTTACGGCACTAAGTCACACAGCAGCAACTGTTTCACTGATTCTGGTGAAACTGGATCATATTTTATGGAGGAAATGTTTTCTGGTTTTCCCTCTGATGTCCTCCGGCTGCTCCGCCTCAACTCTCTGTGATTTACAGAGTTTATGATGGACAGTGAAGTAAACTGCTGACAGCTGTAGCTGCTGTTAGCTCATGTTAGCTCAGTCTGTTAGCTGCTGTTAGCTCAGTCTGTTAGCTCAGTCTGTTAGCTGCTGTTAGCTCAGTCTGTTAGCTGCTGTTAGCTCAGCCTGTTAGCTGCTGTTAGCTCAGTCTGTTAGCTGCTGTTAGCTGTTGTTAGCTCAGTTTGTTAGCTGCTGTTAGCTCAGTCTGTTAGCTGCTGTTAGCTCAGCCTGTTAGCTGCTGTTAGCTCAGTCTGTTAGCTGCTGTTAGCTCAGCCTGTTAGCTGCTGTTAGCTCAGTCTGTTAGCTGCTTTTAGCTCAGTCTTTAAGCTGCTGTCAGCTCAGTCTGTTAGCTGCTGTTAGCTCAGCCTGTTAGCTGCTGTTAGCTCAGCCTGTTAGCTGCTGTTAGCTCAGTCTGTTAGCTGCTGTTAGCTCAGCCTGTTAGCTGCTGTTAGCTCAGTCTGTTAGCTGCTTTTAGCTCAGTCTGTTAGCTGCTGTTAGCTCAGTCTGTTAGCTGCTGTTAGCTCAGCCTGTTAGCTGCTGTTAGCTCAGTCTGTTAGCTGCTGTTAGCTGCTGTTAGCTCAGTCTGTTAGCTGCTGTCAGTTCAGTCTGTTAGCTGCTGTTAGCTCAGTTTGGTAGCTGCTGTTAGCTCAGTCTGTTAGCTGCTGTTAGCTCAGTCTGTTAGCTGCTGTTAGCTCAGTCTGTTAGCTCAGTCTGTTAGCTGCTGTTAGCTCAGTCTGTTAGCTGCTGTTAGCTCAGTCTGTTAGCTCAGTCTGTTAGCTCAGTCTGTTAGCTGCTGTTAGCTGCTGTTAGCTCAGTCTGTTAGCTGCTGTTAGCTCAATCTGTTAGCTGCTGTTAGCTCAGTCTGTTAGCTGCTGTTAGCTGATGTTAGCTCAGTCTGTTAGCTGCTGTTAGCTCAGTCTGTTAGCTGCTGTTAGCTCAGTCTGTTAGCTGCTGTTAGCTGCTGTTAGCTGCTGTTAGCTGCTGTTAGCTCAGTCTGTTAGCTGCTGTTAGCTCAGTCTGTTAGCTGCTGTTAGCTGCTGTTAGCTCAGTCTGTTAGCTGCTGTTAGCTCAGTCTGTTAGCTGCTGTTAGCTCAGTCTGTTAGCTGCAGCCTTTTTTCAGACTCTGACATTGAACGATGTAAATGAGACATTTACTGACCTCTGTAAATCAGAGCTCTGGTGGGTGTGTGTGATATTTGTAAAGATAAACGCTGTAAAATATTTTGATCCTGTGGCTTCGTGTTTCAAACTGACTGACAACGAAAACCTCTCGTCTTTCTACAGACGACCAGGACGGAGCTGAAACTCTCACCACTCTGTTTACGAGAAGACGACGTGCCAACACCGGCCTCAGATTCCACAGCGGTGTCGGTTCACAGCCCGTCCCTGCTGAGGCTGTGAGCTGACCTGAGCACAGTTCCTGTTGTCGCTCCACCCAGCCGTTTCACCAATGCCTCGATGGAAAGCGTTCCTCGCTCAGCACTTGCGATGGTCTAGCGGCGTCACTCAAGCCCTCGTCCTGTCCGTCTTCACGTTCTGCGTGGTGCTGCCGCTGTGCTGCCACCGGCTGCTCTACTCTTACTTCTTCATCAGGTCCATGTACCTGGACTCCATGAGCGAGCAGGTCCTGCGGGAAAGCCTCGAGCGAGGCCAGGACGCCCTCCGCTTCTGGCAGAGCGCCTCCGCCGCAGCGGCGGTGTCCTCCAGATTTGGTGACATCGCCCAGCATCCTGAGCTGTTGGTTACCGTGGTGACAGCCAGGCGGAACGAGGGGCGGGACTTTCACTACCTTCTCCAGGTGATGCAGCAGCTGAGCGTCATCCTGAGCAGCTGTGGGGAGCGGCGCTGTGCGGAGGTGCTGATCTGTGACGTGGAAAGTGGTCCACAGGAAAACCAGGACGCAAACCTGCTGGAGGCCCACTTCAAGGTGGTGCGGCGCTCCCCCCAGGAGCGGCAGGGGAACAGGGAGTGGGTCAACACCTTTGAGAGGGAGAAGAGGGACTACGTGTTTTGTCTCCGCAGAGGATGGGAGCTGGTGCAGCCCAGAAACATGGTAGTCCTGGAAGACGACGCTTTGCCGAGGCAGGACTTCTTCACGGTGGTAAAGGACCTGCTGTCACGTCGGTTTGCCCTCCAGACTCTTTACGTCAAGCTGTATCACCCCGAACGGCTGCAGCGTTACTGGAACCCCGAGCCTTACCGCATCCTGGAGTGGGTCGGACTCGGGCTGGTCGGAGCGACGGCCCTCCTCCTCAGCTTTCCTTACTGGAACTCCTGCTCTTTCACCTTCACGCTGTCGTCCAGCCACCTCCTCTTCTTCACCCTCTACTTCATGGCTGCCGCGGAGCTGCTGGGCCGGCACTACCTCCTGGAGGTGCGGAGACTCTCCCCGCAGCTCTACGCCGTCTCCCCGGCCACGGAGTGCTGCACCCCAGCCATGCTCTTCCCCGGTAACTCCTCGCTCAGGGTGGCAGAATACCTGGATGGCTCATTCTGCGACAAGGGGAACGCCAAAGACATGGTTCTGTATCAGATGGCGAGGACGATCCCCGGGGGGCGGTCTCACAGCGTGGAACCTAACCTCATCACCCACATCGGGGCCTATTCCTCCGTCAGGGCCAATCCTTCCAGGCCCAAACTCCTCTGAACTCGACTTTTCTTTCCTGACGCGTCGCCTTCTGGATCACTCTGCCGGTATCTCTGCAGGTGAAACGTCTTCAGGCATCAGGAATGAAAGCTGACATGCACCTGAATGAGTTGAACTTCTTAAATCCAAGTTGCTGACGTCAGCCGAGTGGCTGCTTCTCTGCTGCCGCCATTAAATCAGATGCTGTCGACAACCTGAAGTTTATTTCTCAGCGTGTTCTTTGGACACAGTGAGCAACATTTATCAAACTTATGCCTCAGATGATCTTTGGTTGAGTGAAAGCAATGATTGTTTGCTGCCTTGAAGAGATTCGTACACTGATCTTAAGACGAGCGTCGTAAAGCGTGCATATCTGAAGTGCAGCTAATGTTCTGAAATATTGTATTGAGGTGGTGAACGTGTCTTTTCTGGGACACGGAACAGTGTTCTCTTTAATGTCTGAGGACATCGAACTCGTCACCGTCTGATCGTGGCCTTTATTCTGTTTCATTCAGAGAGTTTGGAAGGATTGGATTGGCCACACAGGACAAAAATCTAAATATATATACGATGTGAGGCACGTTTTGTTCACATATTCTTCCACATGATGCAGTGAGCCGCACCAACAGTACACTGACGAGTAAGGACTAAACTCTGGATCAACTTTAACCTGCCATTCAGTTCTTCACACTGCAGCACGTCTTAATCCAAATACCACCTCAACATAACAGACAGTCACAGTTCAAAGGTCATGCGTGATTGACAGAGCAAACTATTTAGCGCATAGCTAACAGTGTTGGACTTGGATTAACGAGCCGTGCAGGCTCTAAACGAGGTAACGGATTTGATCAGTTCAACAAAACAGCGTGTCAGTGTTTTCCTGACTTATCTTGAAAATGAATCGAAGAGTTAAGCTCAGTTTGTGTTTTTCACATTCAACAGAGCGAGAGAGGAACGAGTGTTAATGTCGCTACGCTAACTGAGCTGCTAAGCGTAGCCTAGCTTAGCTTCGCCTAGCTTAGCTTAGCGTAGCGGTCTCAGAGAAAAGAGGATTTACTGAAATGTTTAAGACCAACGTAGCATCTCACTGACCGCTCTATCACTGACCGCGCTCTGTCACTGACCGCGCTCTGTCACTGACCGCTCTGTCACTGACCGCTCTGTCACTGACCGCTCTATCACTGACCGCGCTCTGTCACTGACCGCTCTATCACTGACCGCGCTGTCACTGACCGCGCTCTGTCACTGACCGCTCTGTCACTGATTGCGCTCTGTCACTGATTGCGCTCTGTCACTGACCGCTCTGTCACTGACCGCTCTGTCACTGACCGCTCTGTCACTGATTGCGCTCTATCGCTGACCGCTCTATCGCTGACCGCTCTGTCGCTGACCGCTCTGTCGCTGACCGCTCTATCGCTGACCGCTCTGTCGCTGACCGCTCTGTCGCTGACCGCTCTGTCGCTGATTGCGCTCTGTCACTGACCGCGCTCTGTCACTGACCGCGCTCTGTCACTGACCGCTCTGTCACTGACCGCTCTGTCACTGACCACGCTCTGTCACTGACCGCGCTCTGTCACTGACCGCGCTCTGTCACTGACCGCTCTGTCACTGACCGCGCTCTGTCACTGACCGCTCTGTCACTGACCGCTCTGTCACTGACCGCGCTCTGTCACTGATTGCGTTCTGTCACTGACCGCTCTGTCACTGATTGCGTTCTGTCACTGACCGCGCTCTGTCACTGACCGCTCTGTCACTGACCGCTCTGTCACCGCGCTCTGTCACTGACCGCTCTGTCACCGCGCTCTGTCACTGACCGCGCTCTGTCACTGACCGCGCTCTGTCACTGATTGCGTTCTGTCACTGACCGCTCTGTCACTGATTGCGCTCTGTCACTGACCGCTCTGTCACTGATTGCGTTCTGTCACTGACCGCTCTGTCACTGATTGCGCTCTGTCACTGACCGCTCTATCACTGACCGCGCTCTATCACTGACCGCTCTATCACTGACCGCACTCTGTCACTGACCGCGCTCTGTCACTGACCGCTCTGTCACTGACCGCGCTCTGTCACTGACCGCTCTGTCACTGACCGCTCTATCACTGACCGCTCTGTCACTGACCGCTCTATCACTGACCGCTACTGACCGCTCTGTCACTGACCGCTCTGTCACTGAATGTGCCTTCAACATCGAACGTGATTATCACAGAATATTACCCATGATGCAGCTCTGGATGACCTGCTTCAGTCGATCAGTTGCAATATTTGAGTGCACGTCATTCATATGTAGATATTAATTAACCTGTATACAGGAAGTCGCTGCCAAAGTAAAACCGACACGCCTACCAGAGTTCTCCAGTTAACATTTAAGTGATCTGCACGTCTTTACAGTGTAAAAACGTGTTGTGTTTTTACGGTTTATTTCCTTTGTGACACGTAAACCTCCCGTTAAACTGACATTTTTATTCTAACATGAGCGTGAACGTGTCAGAAGAAGATTTTCAACAGGAAACATATCAGACGTTCATTCATTGGTCCGTCTGACGCTCCTCTTCAACAGAGTTTCAGAAAACAACAAAACTTTTTATTTTTTTATTACAAATCACGAATGCTGTTTTTTCTTCTGTAGAGTGAATATTTAATCAAAGTTAATCTATGAAAATGACTTTAATCATTTAAAATATTTCTTGAGCAGCTTCATTAAAATCTATGAAAACATGAATCAGGTCGATTATTGATGTTTGATTACATGATTCTGAGTGTACATCACAACAAAGTCGTGAATCGTTAATTATTCCATAAAATAAACAGATATGAAGTTAGTGTCTGAATATCTGAAAGGAAGTGACCTGCAGTTTACATTTCATATTTTCAAAATAAAATCACATATTGAAGCTGAAGCTGCGTTTTAAACATTTTATTGAACTTAAATTTTCTGATTTATAAAGATAGAAAGTTTAATTAGTTTGATTTCTGTCATATTTACATATTTATGATTTGAATCATGTCTCTGCATGAGTTCCTTCATTAAGTGGTGTGAAGTTATTAATGTTTCTGATCATCGACATGTTTATGTTTGAGTTAATATTTCTGAGTCTGATGGTTTGAATATATCGGTTTACTTTTCAAAATAAAAGCACTGTAATTACTTTATTCAGATAAGTTTGAAGATCACATTTTAATTTTGAGTTGTCCTGTTTTACACCGACACTGTTTTCTACATTTTAAATAAAGCACGCCGTCAAAAGTCACCGTGTTCGTGTTTGTATGCTTCATGAGAACAAAGACAGCCTATGTACAGAGACAGATGTTCTTTACCACCATGAGCATCACTGAAGGTCTCCATGGAGATACATGGCTGACATGCATACATGAGTAATATACAGTTAGTACACTCGTACAGTTGGTCCAGAAATATTTGGACAGTGACATAATGTTAATCATTTTTTCTCAGCACGTCATCACACTGGATCTGAAATAAAACCAGTGAAGACACAGCTTTGATTCAAGAGGTTGAACAAAACAATGATAACTGTTTTTGTTATGGAATTTTTTATCTTTACACGAGGTCCCGTGTGGGCCTTGAGGTCCCGTGTGGGCCTTGAGGTCCTCAGCAGTATTAGTAGTTTGTCTTTGGTTGGGAACAGTAGGTGCCAGTCTATCTCAACACTGTGGTGTCCAGGGTCACAGAGACCTGTTGCTGCCTTCATAGACATAATAGATAGCTTGTTGTTGACGGTCCAATCTGTGTAAACAGACATCTGTGTCTCCAGACTAGAACATGCTGACAATAACACCTCCATGGGTAAAGACATTCTCTGTGACTCATTCTGGGCGTGTAGTATTTGTGCTGTTATCTTGGGGTTTAAAGTCGATCCACCAGGATGAGTTGGGCAGAATGTGAGACCGACTCAGGCACTTCTGATGAACTTTGAGAGTGTCTCTAATTCTCCTTGAAGCGTCAATAAATAATACAGCATCAGACATCAGAGGCTCCTGAACACTTTCTGAACTCCTGACCATTGACCTTTGACTTCAACAACTTCTCCACAACAGTTTTTATAGTTCTCTTATTTCAGGGGCTCAAATATAATTAGTCAAATGAACATGTTCATAAATAAAATGTTTATTTTTGACACTTTGTCCAGAATCATTTGTTGACAGCAGTTAGAGCCCATGGACGTCACCAGGTGCCGGTATCATCCTCTTTTATCGAGCTGTCTTCACTTGTTGCATGTTCGTGGGTCATTAAACTAAATAAATACCACACATATAAACACTAACTGAATAAATACCACACATATAAACACTGAACTGAATAAATACCACACATATAAACACAAACTTAATAAATACCACACACATAAACACTAAACTGAATAAATACCACACACATAAACACTAAACTGAATAAATACCACACATATAAACACAAACTGAATAATACACACATATAACACTACTGAATAAATACCACACATATAACAACTGAATAAATACCACACATATAAACACTGAACTGAATAAATACCACACACATAAACACTAAACTGAATAAATACCACACACATAAACACTAGACTGAATAAATACCACACATATAAACACTAAACTGAATAAATACCACACATATAAACACTAAACTGAATAAATACCACACATATAAACACAAACTGAATAAATACCACACATATAAACACTAACTAAATAAATACCACACATATAAACATTAAACTGAATAAATACCACACACATAAACACTAAACTGAATAAATACCACACATATAAACACTAAACTAAATAAATACCACACATATAAACACAAACTGAATAAATACCACACATATAAACACTGAACTGAATAAATACCACACATATAAACATTAAACTAAATAAATACCACACATATAAACATTAAACTGAATAAATACCACACATATAAACAAACTGAGTGACTTTTTGGTCCAAATGAGTCTTTTCATGTTTAGTTTAATCAGCACCAGGAAACAAGTTAGATTTGAATCTAAACTGACGCTCACTGCTGACAAATGAGGGAGAGTCAGAACTGGTCTGACAACCTGAAAACTTTGATCTTTAAACTTGATCAGCTGTTTATGCTCTGACTGTAGCAAACAAAGAACTGTTTGTCTTTACCTGGAGACTCATTTAAGAAAAAAGGTGTGTGTTACAAACCTCAACCAATCAGAAGTCTCAATCTGTTTTCTTTGATTTGATTTGAGATGACACTCGACACCGTCTCTGTCAGTCACTGGAGCCAGGAAATCCTAATATGGACAAAGAGGGCGTGGCCTGTGTGGAGCTGAGGTGTGATTGGCTGGGACAGTTTGTGTCGTTCTGGTAGAACAGGACTGTCACTCCAAGATAAGACAGCAGATGACTTCAGTCAGCTGACTTCACTGTTTCAGTCGGTGTGTTCAGTATTTGTCCTTTAAAGGATCCACATCAGCTGATGGCAACCAGCTCATCTTCACCAACACTCACACCAACATACAGATGTGTTATAGACATATAGATGATGTGGAAAATATGAGTTATACAACTCAAACAAACCAAACTAACACAGTAATATCACCGACTATTCCGTCTGTGATCTGCAAACTAATAAATGTTTCTGCAGATTCTTTTAAAGGATGATTTCTTTTTGATCAGGCTGATGTTCAGAGCTCAGGTGTTCCCGTTTGTTGTAGCTCTGGTCCTCTGGCTCAGTCTGACTCTTACCAGCTTATCTGGTGTTGTGATTGTGTTCGTACAGTAAAGTATTTGGTCCAATAGAAATGTCCACGCCTTTGAGTTGATGGTGAAGATCAACAATCTGGCCGAGTCCGACATTTCAGTTCTGGTTTCTTTCTGGGCCCAGAAAGAGTCTGACAGCCCTGTTTGTAACAACTTGTAATGTTGTGAAGTTTGTTTTAGATGCAGACGACCACACTGTTGAGTCCAGATGGAACAAAATGAGTGATTTAGAAACCCGAGCCAGCGTGTGATTTTACAGGGAGAACACTTTGCTGTGACTGCAGAACCCGGCCCATTTTACTAATCACTGTATTAAAGTGCTGGGTCCATGATAGGTGACTGTCGAGGACTCAGCTTCATCCACCTGTTGAATGGCGTCACCATGGATAGGTCCAGTTTAGGCTTAGTGTCACGACTAAGGTCTAAGGCCATGACAAATACAAAGGGGAAACGCAGGTTGAAGGCAAAAATAAAGTCATTTCTTGTTTAATAACTCAAAATCACAGATTACAGAAAAGAAACAATGAGGTGTGTTTATCAGTAAATCAGTGGTGAAGGTGTGTGCATGCATGAGTGGAACATGTGGCGTGAGATGTTGATGAAATGAAAGGAACCAAAAACAATGCAGCAGGCCAGAGAGGTGGACCGAGCCTGAGAGGGAGGGAGAGCGCTTACACTCAGTCACCGGCCAGGTGTCTCCACCTACAATCAGTCTCTGCTGCAATGAGGAAACTGATGCAGATTAAAAGGGAACCGTCACTTGACAAACCAGTTTGTGTCGTGAGCCAAAGACAATACTTTTAGTTTAGTTGAATTTAAGCTGATTTATTACAAAACCCAACTGGCTAGACAAAACTAGATTTAATTCATAGTTTGGTATGTCATGATTCTGACCGTTCTTAGATGAACCTCCACCTGTCTTTGGTAACAGTGACACCTGCTGCTGACTGGCAGCACTACAGCTCAGACTGGGGTTCTGCTCTGACGTCATACTGACGTTTCTGGATTTGGATTTGAAGGTATGAGGATGTGACGGCTGTCGGTCAGATGAACACAGACACCAGCAGCGTCTGTCAGCGTCTGCACACGAAGGCAGAAAGAAAGTCTCTCTGAGCTCATCTGGACTTTAACAGGTGAGAACCCTGACAGGTAACATGACACACCTGATGAAGACACTCTGCTGTCAGTGGTTTTATTTGGGGCTTCCATCATATACTTGTAGATGAGAGCAGTTATTGACTGTTTGTAGGTCTGAATATTCATGAATTCATTCACTCATTATTCTGTGACATGTGACTTTTTGGTCCAAATGAGTCTTTTCATGTTTAGTTTAATCAGCACCAGGAAACAAGTTAGATTTGAATCTAAACTGACGCTCACTGCTGACAAATGAGGGAGAGTCAGAACTGGTCTGACAACCTGAAAACTTTGTTCTTTAAACTTGATCAGCTGTTTATGCTCTGACTGTAGCAAACAAAGAACTGTTTGTCTTTACCTGGAGACTCATTTAAGAAAAAAGGTGTGTGTTACAAACCTCAACCAATCAGAAGTCTCAATCTGTTTTCTTTGATTTGATTTGAGATGACACTCGACACCGTCTCTGTCAGTCACTGGAGCCAGGAAATCCTAATATGGTCAAAGAGGGCGTGGCCTGTGTGGAGCTGAGGTGTGATTGGCTGGGACAGTTTGTGTCGTTCTGGTAGAACAGGACTGTCACTCCAAGATAAGACAGCAGATGACTTCAGTCAGCTGACTTCACTGTTTCAGTCGGTGTGTTCAGTATTTGTCCTTTAAAGGATCCACATCAGCTGTTGCCATGGCAACCATCATCTTCCTGGGCTCCACACCAAATCAAATAAATTTTATTTGTGTAGTCCAAAGTCACAAAGTACATTTTCCTCGGAGGGCTTTACAATCTGTACAAGGAGTGACACCCTCTGTCAAGTTCAAGTTCAAGTCGGCTTTATTGTCAATACTGCAATACAAAACATACAGAGAATTGAAATTGCGTTTCTCTCTGTCCAAACAGCACTAAACATGAAATATAAAATACAAAATATAAGTGAAGATGTAAATATATATAAAATAAAAATATGAAATGAAATAAAAATAAAATAAAATAAAATAAAAATATATATACAATACAAGCTAAAAGACATCTGAGAATAGGAAAGTCTGGAGATATAAATAGTATAAACCGTATAAGCAGAATTATCAATATAAATATAAGTATGGCAGCATGATATAGATATAAATGTAAATATAGAGGAAAGGGGGGGGGGGGGGGGGGGGGGGGGGGTCAGGAAGGTCCAGCAACCAGTTGCAGAGTGAGGTGTTTAATCCTTAGACCCTCGGTTCCAGTGAGGAAAAACTTGCCCACAAAAACCTTTAACAGGGAAAAAAGGTGGAAGAAACCTCAGGAAGAGCCACAGAGGAGGGATCCCTCTCCCAGGACGGACAGACGTGCAATAGATGTCACGTGTACAGGACAAATCAACACAAACATATTGTACAATTACAATGACTGATAAAATGACAATGAATTACAATGAATGATAAAATGACAATGAATTACAATGAATGATAAAATGGACAATGAATTACAATGACTGATAAAATGACAATGAATTACAATGAATGATAAAATGACAATGAATTACATGAATGATAAAATGACAATGAATTACAATGACTGATAAAATGACAATGAATTACAATGAATGATAAAATGACAATGAATTACAATGACTGATAAAATGACAATGATTACAATGAATGATAAAATGACAATGAATTACAATGACTGATAAAATAACAATGAATTACAATGACTGATGAAATGACAATGAATTACAATGAATGATAAAATGACAATGAATTACAATGACTGATAAAATGACAATGAATTACAATGACTGATGAAATGACAATGAATTACAATGAATGATAAAATGACAATGAATTACAATGACTGATAAAATGACAATGAATTACAATGACTGATAAAATGACAATGAATTACAATGACTGATGAAATGACAATGAATTACAATGACTGATAAAATGACAATGAATTACAATGAATGATAAAATGACAATGAATTACAATGAATGATAAAATGACAATGAATTACAATGACTGATAAAATGACAATGAATTACAATGAATGATAAAATGACAATGAATTACAATGACTGATAAAATGACAATGAATTACAATGGATGATAAAATGACAATGAATTACAATGACTGATAAAATGACAATGAATTACAGAGAGAGAGAGTCCCCCGGCAGTCTAATCCTATGGCAGCATAACTAAGGGATGACCTGAGCCAGCACTAACTATAGGCTTTATCAAAGAGGAAAGTCTTCAGTCTACTCTTAAAGGTTTGACCGTGTCTGCCTCCTGAACCCAGAAAGGTAGTTTGTTCCACAGAAGAGGAGCCTGATAGCTGAAAGCTCTGGCTCCCAATCTACTTTTGCAGACTATAGGAACCACAAGGAACCACAAGGAACCACAAGAAACCCAGCGTCCTGAGAGCGCAGTGTTCTAGAGGGGTAGTGTAGAACTTTCCAGTAGCTGTTACTGTATTGTTGTGTGCAGTGTGTGTTGTGGTTTTCATGATCTCCAGGTTGTGTATGGGGAGCATGCGCAGTTTACTGCAGGGCGAAGTTGGTCGGTTTATTTTTCGTTATCATTTATCGTCAGGACCAGTACGCCTTGTCGGTGAGTTATACCAAAGATACAAGAATCAGTATTATACGAAAATTTGTATAATTCTATTGGTTAATTTTGTGTTTGTGTTTATGTTTACATTACAGGGTTACAACCTAGTTAAACCCTAGTTAAAACAGTTGGAAACCACCCGTAATTGTGCTAGCACACCTGTAGCAGGCAGGCTATCTAGTGGAGGATTTTACCGTGTGTGTGCGAAATAAACAAAAGGAAAACTCGAGTTGTGTCCGCCGTACTTTCCTGGCAACCCTTCCAGAGGGGAGTTCAATAAGCTAGAAAGCTGAGGAAAATCTGGACAGGTAGTAAGGTACTATGAGCTCTTTTAGATAAGATGGTGTCTGACCATGAAGAGCTTTGTAAGTAAGGAGAAGAATTTAAATTCTATTCTAGATTTAATAGGCAGCCAATGCAAGGAAGCCAGAATGGGAGAGATCTTGGTTCCTGTCAGAACATGTGCAGCAGCATTCTTTACGATTTAAACCAGTTTAGGGCGGTTCCTTTGATGCCAGTTTGATGTTCCAGTCTCTGTAAAAGAATTTGATGGTCAATGGTGTCAAATGCGGCACTAAGATCTAACAGGACGAGTACAGAGATGAGTCCTTTGTCTGATGCCATTAGGAGGTCATTTGTAACTTTGACTAATGCGGTCTCTGTGCTATGACGTCACAGAGACTACATCCAGGTTTTAGACAGTCTGCGGGGACGTCACAGAGACTACGTCCAGGTTTTAGACAGTCTGTGGGGACGTCACAGAGACTACGTCCAGGTTTTAGACAGTCTGCGGGGACGTCACAGAGACTACGTCCAGGTTTTAGACAGTCTGTGGGGACGTCACAGAGACTACGTCCAGGTTTTAGACAGTCTGCGGGGACGTCACAGAGACTACGTCCAGGTTTTAGACAGTCTGTGGGGACGTCACAGAGACTACGTCCAGGTTTTAGACAGTTGGTGGGGACGTCACAGAGACTACGTCCAGGTTTTAGACTGTGGGGGACATATACATAGTACACAGTGTTGTAGGAACAGAAGTGTATTTTCAGAACAACAGATCAATGCTGTTCATTTTCTGGATACCGACTGTCGCACCACACACCATAGAGGAGCAGGAGGAGCTCCAACAGGCCAGACTCCAACACAGCTCCTGTGTCAGCCAATCACAGCTCCTGTTGCTGCTCTGATACATTGTGTCATACTTTTCCTTCAGGTTGACGATACTGCCTGATTTGAGCCACGATGTCGTCAGAGGACCTTTTGGACACTCTGGAGGATTTGACAGACGATGAACTGAAGAAGTTCAAATGGTATCTGAAGCACCCTGACGTCCTGGATGGATACCAAACCATCAAAGTGTCCAAGCTGGAGAAGGCACACATACTGGATGTCGTGGATCTGATGGTGAACACCTATGAACTTCATGGAGCTCTGAAGGTGACCAAGAAGGTTTTAGAGAAGATCAACAGGAACGATCTGGTCCAGAGTCTGTCAGAGACGAGCTCAGGACCAGAAGGTCAGTCACATTCCTTATTTTTATATTTTCAGATACAGACAGTGGGTTGACAACACAATACCTAAAGAAACAATCCAATTCAATTCAATTTTATTTATATAGCAGCATATCATAACAATATCCCAACAGTTCCACCATGAGCAAACACTTGGCGACGGTGGTGAGGAAAAACTTCCCTTTAACCTCAGGCAGACCCAAACAAGGCTCAATGGCAGCAATAATGACAGTAGTAATATGTGTAGTGGACGTCATGCAGGATCACAGCAGCAGCCACGATCCACGAGAACCTGCTGGACGACAGAGACAGAAACTCCAGGGAAGAAGTTTAGTTAGTGACATGGAGAGACACAGAGAGAGAGTTTTCAGTAAAGGGAGATGTGACTGCATCTATAAGCTCTATCAGTGCAGAAGATCATTGTATCCTTGTATTGGATCCTTCATGGATACAAAGTCGTGCATCTGAAATGCGTCAATACATTTCTGACCCTGTCTAAATACTACAGTACCATTAGCTATCAATATAAAGCATGAAATAAAGAGTAATACCAATGTTTGTTAGGAGATTGTTTGTCATTTTGAGATGAGGTCTCCAATTTATTTTTCTTATGAATACAATGTGCTTCTTTATCCCAGTGACGTGTAGAATGTGTTACATCTGATAAGAACATACTGTATGTTGTTCATTTGTTCAATATTTCACATATTCATCATATTGTAGTCTGATGGTAAAGGTACATTTCTTCATACAGTTTATTTCATTAACAGTTGTAGTCTGTCATTCATGAGATTCATCCTGTGTCAATGTCTTCCACATCTATATGTAGATAAAAAAACCTCAAATATTCTGACTCAACAGCAGTAAAAACAGCTAAGTTACTAATAAGTCATGAAATAGAGAATATAACTCATAATGTCTCTGTCTCTCTCTCAGGGTCAGAGGACAGAGGACATTCCTCCTCTCAGAGTGAAGGTAAAGCTGCTGTATTCTCTGGTTTGTATGGAAGCCCTGACAGACCAAATGTAGTTTATAAGTTTGAAAAGATAAAGTGTCATTTTGTTTTACTTTCTGTGTCACATATTATGACTCTGTTGTCTCTTTGGTTCATTGATCAGACTTAGTCGAAGCAGCATCAGAGTATCTGCAGGCCTGAACATCTTAAAACGTTTTAAATTCAGCTCTCTGAAAAGGGACCTAAAAGCTTTTAAAAAGTTGAATGTCACCAAACTGGAGATTTGTGCTCAGCTCTTAATATTCTCCCAACAGTAGTGGACGGTCTCACAGGTCATTTCCTCACTGAGTGAAATGACCTGAAGTATTAACGTCAGCCATGATGAGAGCTGTTTGAATTCTCTGAATGTTAAGGAAAGGAGCTGCAGTGCTTCCTAGATTATCTCCTTTAGCAGAGTTACACTGCACCAATCATTTACCAAAGAAATGGAGATCATGCTGTCCCACAATTCCTTGCAGCAGCAACAAAAAAAGCAATGCACCATTTGGCCAATCACAGTCAGACATTAAAAAAACATCAATGTGTTTAAACAGTGTGATGCAGACTGACAGACAGACTCAAATCTCTGACTATGAGAACACTGTCCACAGACAACTTCCTCCACCTGAAACTGTGAAATTATGTGTGACTGCATTTTAGTTTCTCTTCAAACCTTCAAAAGAAGAATGTTACTGATGCTCATGAGAGAAGATGCATCTACAGACATGCAGTCTAAATGCAGTCTATGTTGTTTTTCCATAGATGTCACAGATGGGATTGTTCCAGTACCAAAGCGACGACGCATCTCAGATTATCAACAGGTGCTTCAATTAAACCTCAAGTATAAGTCTGAGTGTGTACAACAGGGGTGGTTACAGAAGAAGGATGAGGAACGTCTGGTTGATATCTACACAGAGCTGTACATCACAGCTGGAGGTGACATCCACATCAACACACAGCATGAGGTCATGCAGATTGAGGCAGCAGGGAAGCCAGCAGATACAGAGAAATCAATTGAACCCAGTGAGATGTTCAAACATGGAAGACCCATAAGAACAGTGCTGACCACTGGAATCGCAGGAATTGGAAAAACTGTTCTTGTGAACAAAGTTATGTTGGACTGGGCTGAAGGAAGAGCCAATCAGGATGTGCATCTCATATTCCCCTTCACCTTTCGCGAGCTGAACTTAAAGAAGGGACAAAAGTTTTCTTTGACAGAGGTCATTCATGAATGTATCACTGAGGCCAGAGTCATCCAAAAAGAAGATCTTAACTACATCTTTACAACTC
This sequence comes from Larimichthys polyactis, assembly GCA_018985215.1. Taxonomy (NCBI): domain Eukaryota; kingdom Metazoa; phylum Chordata; class Actinopteri; family Sciaenidae; genus Larimichthys; species Larimichthys polyactis. The sequence continues at coordinate 232,525 of JAFMOB010000413.1, forward strand.
TGCAGTCATCAGGAATCACCAACTATGACAGAAGTGAATTCAAAGTTCTGTTTGTTTTGGATGGACTGGATGAGAGCCGACTTCAACTGGACTGCTCTACCAATAAAAACCAAGCAGTTAAACTTGATGTTACAGCGTCGACCTCAGTGGATGAGCTGCTGACAAACCTCATCAAGAGAAATCTGCTTCCTTCTGCTCGCCTCTGGATAACCACACGACCTGCAGCAGCCAATCAGATCCATTCTGATTTTGTTGACATCATGACAGAGGTCAGAGGGTTCACTGACCCTCAGAAGGACGAGTACTTCAAGAAGAGATTCAGAAGGAAGGAGCAGGCCAGCAGAATCATCTCCCACATCAAGACATCACGAAGCCTCCACATCATGTGCCACATCCCAGTCTTCTGCTGGATCACTGCTACAGTTCTGGAGGATCTGTTGAAGACCAGAGAGGGAGGAGAGCTGCCCAAGACCCTGACTGAGATGTACACAGAGTTCCTGGTGTTTCAGATGGATCGGACAAAAGACAGGAATAACCAAAAACAGTGTATCCAGTACATCAAGTCATTATCAAAACTGGCTTTCCAGCAGCTGGAAAAGGGCAACCTGATCTTCTACGAGAAAGATCTAAAAGTGAGTGGCATTGATGTCAGAGGAGCCTCAGTGTGTTCAGGAGTGTTCACAGAGATCTTTAAAGAAGAACGTGGGAAGAAGAAAGAACATGACAAGATGTTTAGCTTCATCCATCTGAGTGTTCAGGAGTTTTTGGCAGCTTTACATGTAGAGATGTCATTAACTAACACAAACACGAATGTGATGTCTGAACTAGGGCAAACGTTTGAACGTGTGCGAATGTTTTTCACCAAAACATCTGTGACAGAGGTCCACAGGTTTGCTATTGACAAGGCCTTACAGAGTCCAAATGGACACCTGGACTTGTTCCTCCGCTTCCTCCTGGGTCTTTCACTGGAGACCAATCAGACCAATCTCCCTGAAGGTCTACTGAACAAGAAAAGAAGCTCACAGACCAATCAGGAAACAGTCAAGTACATCAAGAAGAAGATCAATGAGAATCTGTCCCCAGAGAGAATCATCAATCTGTTCCACTGTCTGAATGAACTGAATGATCTTTCTCTAGTGGAGGAGATCCAACAGTACCTGAGTTCAGGAAGTCTCTCCACAGGTAGACTGACTCCTGCTCAGTGGTCAGCTCTGGTCTTCATCTTACTGTCATCAGACAAAGATCTGGACGTGTTTGACCTGAAGAAATACTCTGCTTCAGAGGAGGTTCTTCTGAGGATGCTGCCAGTGGTCAAAGCCTCCAACAAAGCTCTGTAAGTGCACAGACACCAAAGATAATAACTGTATCATATGTAGGATTGTTCTCAACTAATGAATGTCTTCAACTGATGAGATCTAGTCAACTGATTGTTTAGTGGATAAATTGAACAATCTTTCAAATTGTTTCTTTAGTTTGATTCTACCTCCACAGATTAACGTAGCCACGCAAGACAAACAAAGAAATGCAGTGTAGTTCATTTAAGACTAAAATTAATTTCTATAAATTGTTGCGATATTTTGATGAATTATTGTTAGATTCCAGTAATATATTCAATAAAAACATGCATCATCCAAACAAAACTCTTCACTTGAGACCATGATGACTAATTGTTCAACTCATCAGCTCAGTAAGATCAGCCTTAGAAATCTTTTTTATTTTGTCGATGGCAGAAACATTATCAGTGTTTGTCTTTATCACTATCTCTACAGGCTGAGTGGCTGTAATCTGTCAGAGAGAAGCTGTGAAGCTCTGTCCTCAGTCCTTAGCTCCCAGTCCTCACGTCTGACAGAGCTGGACCTGAGTAACAACGACCTGAAGGATTCAGGAGGGAAGCTGCTCTCTGCTGGACTGGAGAGTCCACACTGTACATTAGAGACTCTCAGGTCAGATCACACTGTGATGTATTTGTGTAACACTGTATTTCCCTGTTGTTGAAACAAACATTTTTACTGGCAAAGTCTACTTGACTGACATGTATTCATTTGGCTTCTGCTGTGTCATTGATGATCAAACATCTGCCCTTTCAAATTAAAAGATTCCACAAATTCACTTGATAAATAAACTGAACTGACACTGAACATATCTGGCATTTAAAGTAAAACATAAAGGTTAAAGTGTTTCATTTTGTTTTAAATCAGGTTAAATCAAACCAGGCTCACAGAGAAATGCTGTCAGGAGTTCTCATCAGTTCTCAGCTCCCAGTCCTCACGTCTGACAGAGCTGGACCTGAGTAACAACGACCTGCAGGATTCAGGAGGGAAGCTGCTCTCTGCTGGACTGAAGAGTCGACGCTGTACACTGGAGACTCTCAGGTCAGATCACACTGTGATGTATTTGTGTAACACTATTTCCCTGTTGTTGAAACAAACATTTTTACTGGCAAAGTCTACTTGACTGACATGTATTCATTTGGCTTCTGCTGTGTCATTGATGATCAAACATCTGCCCTTTCAAATTAAAAGATTCCACAGAATTCCACAAATAGATCACTATTTTATCAGTTTAATGTCACTCCTTCAGAGCAACCCTCTGCTCCTCCATCAATGGTTATGTTCCACCACAACCACCACCTTTCCTAACTCATCTCCAACCTACTTCTCCTCTATTGTTTCCTCTGTCTACCTCCACTCAGCACATTCTCCTCTCTGAAGGTTAATGATGCCACTGATTCACTCTGCTCTACTCTACGAGGCCTGCTCGACCCAACCAATCTCACCCACGGTTGGATGATACCCTCCATTCACTGCGCTCCAAGCTCAGAGCTGCTCCAAGAAAATGGCTCAATCAAACTTTTATCCTCTTTCTCAGCCAGCGTCACTGCTGCTGCTTTTTACAACGACAAAGCCAACAGTGTCACTGACACCCAGAAACCTTTCTCCACCTTTAAATCACTACACAACCCTCCACCTCCTCCTCCTCCTCCCACCAGCCCTACCGCTGATACCTTTGCATCATTCTTTACAGGCAAAGTTGCAGCAATCAGCAGCCAGTTCTCTGACCAGCTCTGTGACATGTAGCCGTCCTACTACATGCTCTTTGGACCCTATACCAACAAACCTTCTTCAATCCATCAGCCCAACCATCATGGCAGCTATCACACATGTGTTAAAGGTGTCACTGACCTCAGGCACTTTTCCCACTGCATTCAAAGCAGGTCGAGTAACGCCTCTACTCAAGAAACCCTCTGAACCTGCTCAGGTCGAGAACTATCATCCTGTCTCACTTCTTCCATTTTTATCCAAAACTATTAAACGGGCAGAATTCCTCTCACTGAACAATCTTGTTGATCTGAACCATTCTGGTTTCAAGAGCGGTCACTCAAACAAACTGCTCTGTTGTCTGTGACAGAAGCCTTAAAAGAAGCCAGAGCAGCAGCACAGTCCTCTGTCCTCATTCTGTTGACTGATCAGCTGCCTTCGACACAGTTAACCATCGCATCCTCCTCTCTACTCTCTCTAACATGGGCATCTCTGGCTCACCACAGGGGTACCCCAGGGCTCAGTGCTGGGGCCCCTGCTATTTGCTATCTACACCACCTCCTTGGGTCCAATTACACTGGGGAAACAATTTTTGTTGAGTTCAGCCTGACAGCTGTTTTAACAAGTTTTTGGGTTTAGGTTTTTTTTGGGCAAGTTTTTCCTCACTCGAACCGAGGGTCTAAGGACAGAGGGTGTCACTCCCTGTACAGATTGTAAAGAGGAAAATGGACTTTGTGACTTTGGGCTGTACAAATAAAATCTGATTTGATTTGATTTTCACTAAACAAAAGTAACAGTCTGTGCAATGATCTTTTTGCTCTCGCCAAACCATGGGGATACCAAATGCCAACTTTTCAAGTGTTCCTTTGGTCCACATCCGTAAACTCTCGACACACTGCTTGCACACTTTGTGAGGGGCTCATGGCTTGTTGTCTTGATCACAGAGTTTTACTTTAAAATATGCAAAATATGCTTGTTTGACAAATGCACTGATGTTTGCCCTCTGACTTGGAATGGTGAAACTAGCACAAATATAGCAAAAGGAGTCAGGGTTGTTTAGAAGTAGCAGGAGCAGACATGATCTGAAACAAAGGAAATATATACCTATGGAAATCAAACACTAAGATGGAATAGTATGGAGTAGTAATATATAAACTACAAAAACAGCATCAAACCAAAAAGAACTCACAACGGTGTGTCCATGGTTACAAGGTGAAGAGAACAGCCAGCACAAATCCTCTTCATTCTATTATGCCAGCTTTCTGTTTGCAGATCTCGATAGTACTGACCTATTGGGAGCTGCACACACCTCTCACCGCACTGTCTCAGTTGTGACTGCACAAACAAGTTGCCACTGAACTGCTGCTCCTCCCAGACAAACCTACTATACACCACGACATCAGCAACATTGACTTCTTGTGTCTTGCCCCCACCAGGGTGGTGAGAAACTTAGGGGTTATGATTGACGACCAACTAACCTTTTCCAATCATGTTGCCTCAGTTGCCCGGTCATGCCACTTTGCACTTTACAACATCAGAATTGCTAAAATCAATTATCAATGGTGAGTTCAAGAGTGAAGAAAGCATCCAGGAGCCTCTGATGTCTTATGCTGTGATATTTATTGAAGCTTGATCAAGGAGAACTAGAGACACTTTCACATTCAATCAGGTTTGAATATGAGTCAGTCTCGATTCTGCTGAACTCGTGCTGGTGGTCAAACTGTAAACTCCTACAGATAACACCACAAATACTACACGCCCTGAAATAATCAAAGAGAATGTCTTTACCCATGTCAGTGTTACCGTTGTCTGTTCATGTTAATGAAACGTCAACAGTTAGCCATCTATTATGTCTATGAAGGCAACATTCAGTTCCTTCGAAAATTAATGAATGCAGAGCCAGAATACTTTGTTGATCACAGTTTCTGGTGTGATTTACTTTAGTCAGAATGAATTTCAAAGCAAAGGACTGATGAGAACATTTAACATTGAGTTCTTTTTAATCTGTGTGTGTGTGTGTGTGTGTGTGTGTGTGTCTCCAGGCTGTCAGGCTGTCTGATCGCAGAGGAAGGTTGTACTTCTCTGGCCTCAGCTCTGAGATCCAACCCCTCCCATCTGAGAGAGCTGGACCTGAGCTACAATCATCCAGGAGAGTCAGGAGTGAAGCTGCTGTCTGCTGGTCTGGAGGATCCACACTGGAGACTGGACACTCTCAGGTATGAAGAGACAACAAGAGCTCACACACTGTTTCTCTGTGACAGGCTGAGGACTGTTGGTTCACAGTCTGAACCAGCAGCACTGCTGATAACAGTGAAGACAGTAACTGATGTGCTGAGAGTCCCTGAGACTGACCTCCTAACTGATACCAGACCAGGATCTGGTGTTGATCATTTATTGATGGATATGACATACATTCTTTCTGACAAATGTAGTCAAGTGTTTATAAAGCAGAATACAAACTTATCAAGAGGATCAAAGTTCATTTTTGGACATTTGGACTAAGACTGTCAGACATAGTTTGTAAGTCAAGTCACATGATCAAAACATCTCAGTGTACTGCAGTCCTTCAGGAAAGACTCCACCAATGATGATTTACTAACTCTGAATGTTTCAACCAAACAGCAGGATTAAAGCGTACTGTGTGTTGTGCTTAGTTTTATAGTACTGACCTATTTGGAGCTGCACACACCTCTCACCGCACTGTCTCAGTTGTGACTGCACAAACAAGTTGCCACTGAACTGCTGCTCCTCCCAGACAAACCTACTATACACCACGACATCAGCAACATTGTATTCTTGTGTCTTGCCCCCACCAGGGTGGTGAGAAACTTAGGGGTTATGATTGACGACCAACTAACCTTTTCCAATCATGTTGCCTCAGTTGCCCAGTCATGCCACTTTGCACTTTACAACATCAGAATTGCTAAAATCAATTATCAATGGTGAGTTCGAGAGTGAAGAAAGCATCCAGGAGCCTCTGATGTCTTATGCTGTGATATTTATTGAAGCTTGATCAAGGAGAACTAGAGACACTTTCACATTCAATCAGGTTTGAATATGAGTCAGTCTCGATTCGGCTGCATTCATTCAGATCTTTACCTTTCTTAGGAACTGGACTAATAAGGGCCTGTCTCAGAGCTGCTGGCAGTACACCCCCCTCAAGCGCTTCCTTATACACCTCTAGTAAAGGTGAAGCTAACTCTGTGGCAAAGCTCTTAAAGGATTCCCCAATGAAGCCGTCAGGCCCAGGTGCTTTACTTGAAGGTAAAGCCTTAATTACCCCTTTAATCTCCTCAATAGTTATATCAAGGTCTAGAAAATCCCTCTGTTCGTCTGTCAGTTTTGGGAGTCCTAGTGGTTCTATAAACTTATGAGAGGTAGATGGTGAACTATACAGGTTACTATAAAATTCTTTAAAGGCCTGATTAATATCTACAGTCTCAGTAAGCAGGTCCCCAGCCGGCGACCGAACAGCAGGAATAGTGGAAGCCAACTTCCTCTGCTTTATATAACTGGAAAGCAACTTTCCTGCTTTGTCTCTTGACTCAATATGTTTGTCTGGCCCTAAACGTTGTCTCCCTTCTTAAAGACAACCAGGGCATTCCTAAATTGTGCAAGGATTTTCTCTTGTTGCCATATTTTAAGAAGCAGGGCATGGATGTGTCTATGGAGATCAGGGCCGCCTTCCTTAAGGACGTCTGCTGGAATACCGTCAGGACCGGCAGCCTTGTTGTACTTCATCTTCCTAATAGCATCCTGCACCTCTTCCAGGCTGGGTGGTTCCCCATGTTTTCAATTATGGGTTGTTGAGGAAGTTGTTCGAGGGCGTCAATCTCAGGAGTGGTGTTTCTGTTCAGAAGATCCTCGTAGTGCTCTTTCCACCTGTTTGTTATTGCTTCCTTATCTTTCAGCAGCTTGAGTCCGTCTTTAGAGCGAAGTGGGGTTAGGCAACTGTAGCTGGGGCTGTATACCGCTCTTGGATCAGACCACTTGGATTGGATGCTTTTGCTGCAGTTCATGATGGTAGAAGAAAGCCTGCCCCAGTGTTTTTCAGCATCATATGGATACTGCTTGGGCAGGTCTGTACTGAGAGCCGCCTGGAGCTGTTCTTGGTAGGTGGAGTCACCCAGCCGCTTGATGTTGAGCTTTGGTCGGCTCTGTCTTTTCTGCATCCTTCTTTTCGGCATCAGGTGGATAGACATGATGGAGCGAATGAGGCGGTGGTCAGTCCAGCAGTCATCAGCACTGGTCTTTGCTCTGGTATTAAGCATGACGTAGTTGATGAGGTGCCAGTTTAGGGTGCATCCATGATGTTTTGAAAGTGTTGAGTGTTGGTGATGACCAGGTTGTGTTCCAAGCACTTTGTCAGCAGCAATTTGTCATTGGAGTTTGTGTTTCCAGCCCCTTCTTTCCCCAGCGTGCCTCTCCATAGATAGTGGTTTCGTCCCTCCCCAATCCCAAGTAGGATTATCTTGTCCTCCTCAGGGACTTTCGATGGAGTCTTGGGGTGTTGGGACATAAGCACTAATAACGATGGCCATTTGACTGCTTGTAAGCATCAGGTGTATGGTCATTAGGTGTTCATTCATGCCCACAGGGAGTTCATAGAGGTGGTTGATGAGGCCCACACCATGGATACGTGGCTCATTTGCAGGCTTTGCTGTCCAGAAGAAAGTGTATTCACCTTTTTCCTCCTTCAGCTGCCCATCATCTGCCAGTCGGGCAGTCCGACTGGCAGATCTTGATCACTTTAGCTCTCTGGAGATAATGGCGGTTCGCCGTTTCGGGTCGATCACTGGCTTTGTTGTCCATGAGAGTCTGCACATTCCAGACTCCAATATATAACCGTTTCCCATGTTTCTGACTGCGTGGTGGTGATCCCTCTGGATGTGGTAGTCCAGACAGGAGTTTTCGAGGCAGGCTATTTTATGGGTACCTTTTCTAACCCCCTCCCCTACTGGGGGGGAGCAGAGTGGATCATAAATAGGGCTGCTCAGTCATGGGTGCAGCTGCTGAAAAGCTCTTTCTGCCTCAGTCCAAGAGCTTAACAACTGAATCTCACACCCACCACCTGTGTGCCAGGTTGACTACACTGTCCTGCCCAGATCACCACTTCCTGTCAGACAGACAGACAGACAGACAGACAGACAGACAGACAGACAGACAGACAGACAGCTGAAGACAGACAGATTAATCAATCAACCAGGTTTTATTTGTAGAGCACAAAGTCCATTTTCCTCTGAGGCTTTACAATCTGTACAGGGAGTGACACCTTCTGTCCTTAGACCCTCGGTTCCAGTGAGGAAAAACTTTCCCACAAAAAACCTTTAACAGGGAAAAAAGGTGGAAGAAACCTCAGGAAGAGCCACAGAGGAGGGATCCCTCTCCCAGGACGGACAGACGTGCAATGGATGTCACGTGTACAGGACAATTCAACACAAACATATTGTACAATTACAATGACTGATAAAATGACAATGAATTACAATGACTGATAAAATGACAATGAATTACAATGACTGATAAAATGACAATGAATTACAATGAATGATAAAATGACAATGAATTACAATGACTGATAAAATGACAATGAATTACAATGACTGATAAAATGACAATGAATTACAATGACTGATAAAATGACAATGAATTACAATGAATGATAAAATGACAATGAATTACAATGAGTGATAAAATGACAATGAATTACAATGACTGATAAAATGACAATGAATTACAATGACTGATAAAATGACAATGAATTACAATGACTGATAAAATGACAATGAATTACAATGACTGATAAAATGACAATGAATTACAATGACTGATAAAATGACAATGAATTACAATGACTGATAAAATGACAATGAATTACAATGACTGATAAAATGACAATGAATCACAATGAATGATAAAATGACAATGAATTACAATGACTGATAAAATGACAATGAATTACAATGACTGATAAAATGACAATGAATTACAATGACTGATAAAATGACAATGAATTACAATGACTGATAAAATGACAATGAATTACAATGACTGATAAAATGACAATGAATTACAATGACTGATAAAATGACAATGAATTACAATGAATGATAAAATGACAATGAATTACAATGACTGATAAAATGACAATGAATTACAATGAATGATAAAATGATTACAGTAGCAGATATGGCAGCAATAATGACAGTAGTAATATGTGTAGTGGACGTCATGCAGGATCACAGCAGCAGCCACGATCCACGAGAACCTGCTGGACGACAGAGACAGAAACTCCAGGGAAGAAGTTTAGTTAGTGACATGCATTAATGTTTACAGATGGAGAGAGAGAGAGAGAGAGAGAGAGAGAGAGAGAGACAGAGAGAGACAGAGAGAGAGAGAGTGTCCCCCGGCAGTCTAATCCTATGGCAGCATCACTGAGGGATGACCTGAGCCAGCACTAACTATAAGCTCTATCAAAGAGGAAAGTCTTAAGTCTACTCTTAAAGGTGTTGACCGTGTCTGCCTCCTGAACCCAGAAAGGTAGTTTGTTCCACAGAAGAGGAGCCCGATAGCTGAAAGCTCTGGCTCCCAATCTACTTTTGGAAACTATAGGAACCACAAGGAACCACAAGGAACCACAAGGAACCCAGCGTCCTGAGAGCGCAGTGTTCTAGAGGGGTAGTAAGGTACTATGAGCTCTTTTAGATATGATGGTGCCCGACCATTAAGAGCTTTGTAAGTAAGGAGAAGAATTTAAATTCTATTCTAGATTTAATAGGCAGCCAATGCAAGGGAGCCAGAATGGGAGAGATGTGATCTCTGATCTTGGTTCCTGTCAGAACACGTGCAGCAGCATTCTGAATTAACTGCAACGTCCTCAGAGACTTATTAGAGCAGCCTGATAACAAAGAGTTACAATAGTCCAGCCTTGAAGTAACAAATGCGTGGACTAGTTTTTCTGCATCCGCCTGAGACAATGCGTCTGATTTTAGCGATGTTACGTAAGTGGAAGAATGCAGTCCTCGAAATTAGTTTTATGTGACGTTAAAGGACAAATCCTGATCAAAAACAACTCCAAGATTCTTTACAGTGGAGCTGGAGGCCAGGGTGATCCCATCTAAAGTAACTAAGTCTCTAGAAAGAGAGTTTCTGAATTTAACTTCAGAAAATTGTAGGTCATCCAACTTTTTATATCCTTAAGGCATGCTTGGAGTTTAGTTAACTGATTGGATGCATCAGGCTTGATCGATAAATATAATTGGGTGTCGTCAGCATAACAATGAAAATTGATAGAGTGATTCCTAATAATGTTCCCTAAAGGAAGCATATATAAACTGAATAGAAGTGGTCCAAGTACAGAACCTTGTGGGACTCCATGACAAACTTTGGTCTGCATGGACGATTCATCATTGACGTGAACAAACTGAGATCGATCTAAAAAATACGACTTAAACCAGCTTAGGGTGGTTCCTTTGATGCCAGTTTGATGTTCCAGTCTCTGTAAAAGAATTTGATGGTCAATGGTGTCAAATGCAGCACTAAGATCTAACAGGACAAGTACAGAGATGAGTCCTTTGTCTGATGCCATTAGGAGGTCATTTGTAACTTTGACTAATGCGGTCTCTGTGCTATGATGCACTCTAAATCCTGACTGGAAATCCTCAAATAGACTATTGTTATGGAGAAAGTCACACAGCTGATTAGCTACAGCTTTCTCAAGTATCTTAGACAGAAAGGGAAGGTTTGATATCGGTCTGTAGTTGGCTAAGACCTCTGGGTCTAGAGTGGGCTTTTTAAGAAGAGGAAAGACAGACAGGAAAGCATGGAGACAGACAGACAGAGAGACAGACAGATGAAGACAGACAGGAAAGCATGGAGACAAAGGGGAAACGACACCCAGCAAAGGAAACGTCTGTGGACCACAGGCCGGACTCAGAACCGGGTCAGTGCATGAAGGACTGATCCTTTGGTCCGTGGGGAGTCCACTCTACCAGCAGGACATTTCTTTCTTGATTTCTCAGTATTTTATCATCCATCTTGTCGATCGTGAGCCGCTGTAACGAGTGAATTTCCTCACTGAGGATCAATAAAGTCGATCTGATCTGATTTGTTGGATGTTTCCTTTTTGTCTTCTGAATATTTGATGTAAAGTTGAATTGAGTGTGTGTATGAATGTGTTTTATACATGCAGATGATTTGTCTTGATGGTGGATGTGAGTGAATCTTTCTGAAGATCATTGATGAAGAAGCTTCTGAAGGTTCATTCTTTGTTTCTTCCTCCAGGGTGGATCATGGTGGAGAGCAGAGGCTGAAACCTGGTCTGAGGAAGTGTAAGTGTTTGTTCACTTTGATTCATGAAAACAAGGCAGCACATGTTAAAGGAGTTTAAATCAAAAGCTTGTGTATCTGCATTCAACTCTCAGTTTGAAAGAAGATCCAAAAAGACGAGTCATTGTGAAGTTTGGATCTAATTAACAGTCAGTCTGTTAATAAAGCAACAAATAAACCCATCAGGTGTGTTAGATGATAAACTGCTGCTGTATTCTGTCTTGTTCTCTCCATCAGATGCCTGTGAACTCACAGTGGACACAAACACAGTGCACACAAACCTCAAACTGTCGGACAACAACAGGAAGGTGACAGTCGTGACAGAGGAGCAGCCGTATCCTGATCATCCAGAGAGGTTTGGTGGCTGTCCTCAGCTGCTGTGTGGAGATGGTCTGACTGGTCGCTGTTACTGGGAGGTCGAGTGGAGAGGAGATGTTGATGTATCAGTGAGTTACAGAAGAATCAGGAGGAGAGGATACGGTGACGACTGTGTGTTTGGATTTAATGATCAGTCCTGGAGTCTGCAGTGTTCTGATCGTGGTCGTTACTCTGTCTGTCACAATAACAGAAAAACAGACCTCCAGCCCTCCTCTTCCTCCTCCTCCTCCTCGTCCTCCTTCTCCTCCTCCTCCTCCTCGTCCTTCTTCTTCTCCTCCTTCTTCTCCTCCTCCTCCTCGTCCTCGGTCTCTGACAGAGTAGCAGTGTATCTGGACTGTCCTGCTGGCTCTCTGTCCTTCTACAGAGTCTGCTCTGACACACTGATCCACCTCCACACCTTTAACACCACATTCACTGAACCTCTTTATCCTGGGTTCAGGTTCTGGGTTCAGTCACCTGGTTCCTCAGTGTCTCTGTGTCCTCTGTAAGACAAAGAGTCTCCTCCTGTGTTGAGAAACTTCTGACAAACACAAACTAACTGAATTCTGTGAAAACATTTGTTGATGAATGTTCTGCACATTCGTGGTTTGAAATCTGCAGAAATATTTAGAAATGTTTTCATTGAGTGTTTCAGGACGAACGTTCAGATTTTAGTTTGACATTTTCTGCTGTTGAGAGGATTTCTGCAGTTATTGTTGATCATTTGTGTCGAGATGTTTCTTCAGAAAACGACGAGAAAAAGACCAAAAACCAAAGAAAAGAAAGGAGGATTCCTCCGTCAGTAATGAACCCACAAAATATGATCAGACTAGAGTTGTCACGATACCAAAATGAGTAACCACGATACTACACCAGACAAAGTATCGCGGTTCCGGGTATTATCGCGATACTGCAGCCTTTTTTTATTATTATTATTTTATAAACTGCAATGTATTTGTACAAGTTAGTTTGAAACAACGACGTTTGTTTTTTAAGCAAAATTAGTGTTGCCACTGACGAAGACGCCACGGCAGACTCGCTGCTCGGGCCCGGTGCTTCTGCCATGGTGAGTGTGTTGTCTCGTGTCGAGACGAGACAGAACTTTAGCTTGTTGTTTGTTTTGAAGCGAGTTTCTATCGAAGCGGAGCAGAAACACACGAACAGCCAATCAGCTAACAGACGGGCGGACCCAGCGTGCGGAAACAGCCTATCATATCCCTGGACGTCACCAGTAACAGGCAAACAGCCAATCATTCAGCAGCTGTGTAGTTCGGTTGCGGTTCCATGTTGGTTTGTTTACAAAGGAGTAGCATGCAGTGAGAAGCCGGGAGGAGAGCAGAGGCGGCCGCTATGCAGCGGAGACTGGCACCGGTAGTTTAGTAATCCACGGTAGTACCGTCGTGTAAAATCTCTAGTATAGTAGCGACGGTTATGATTTGGCACCGCGGGGTACCAGGTATACCGTGGGTATCGTGCAACTCTAGATCAGACCACGACACAAGGTCATGTTTGTATTTTCATTTCTTTACGTTTACTCATTGATCCTTTGTATTTTTCATATTTTTCATACAGACGTTTTTTATATCTCCTTATTCCATTCTTATGGTGAACATGGTGAAAGAGAGTTTCCATTCAGCTGTTTATGGAGAAACATTGAATCATTCCAACTGTTTTATGCTTTCCTTTATTTATCATGACTCACTCCAAATTCAAAGCATGTTGTTATTATTCAAAGACTTTTCATCTTTGTCTTTATTTTTACTCATTAGATCATAAAAAATAAAGAGTGTCATGACTAAAAATGTAAAGAGTCATAATGATCATTGATCCATAGTATGGTCACATCGAGGTGCTGAACACAAACCAAATCAATCTTTTCATTTTTTATGTGGAATTCTCTTTTTGTGTTTTTGGGAAAATAAAAATCAACTTTAAAAAGTTTTTGTCTTTCTGGGTGAGGACACACTGCATGATGGGTAACCTGCACACGGCATGATGGGTAACCTGCACACGGCATGATGGGTAACCTGCACACGGCATGATGGGTAACCTGCACACGGCATGATGGGTAACCTGCACACGGCATGATGGGTAACCTGCACACGCTCTGTTAATGCTGAACTATATTTTCAGGTTTTGGAAGAACATCTGCTGCCGAGCTCTTTCTCAGGGACAGCCTTATTTCTTACAGATGACGTCACAGCAGCTCTGTGATGTCACAGCGGCTCTGTGATGTCACAGCGGCTCTGTGACGTCACAGCGGCTCTGTGACGTCACAGCGCGGCTGTCGATGATCTGTGTTAATGTGAGTTTTATAAATGAGTCTCAGTGTTTTAAAGCTCCTGCGTGGATTTTCTGCTTGGACACTTTGTGACAATCATTACCAACTTTTTCTTCCAAACCTCAGTGAAGCTCCTCCAGATGTTTCCCTTCAGTTCTGTATGTCAGTTTTCCCACAGCATGCTTTATATACTGATTCATCCTCAGTTCTCATTCTATCCTGTATCCACCGCTGCCTCAGCTTCACCTGTCGGCAGTGAAGTTCATGTCAGTAAGACTGCAGAGTGACCAGCAGGAGGCAGCACCTCCACACAAACACTGAGCCAAGTCTTCAAAATGCAGAGACACGTTAAAGACTTCAGGTGTGTCACATTCAAACTTCTGATGAAATCATAAATACATGCACGGGGGGAAATGACTTCATTAATGTGCAACCAGGTGACGGTTTGTCAAAATAAAAGTCGTTCATGCTTTTATTGTGGTGTGGTGAATCTTTATTCAGCGCTGATCGATGGATCCAAGTGGAAAAAAAGTGAAATATGAACGTTGACGTGCTCGGCTCACTGCATGAATGTTACACACAATAACATCTGCTTTCTGTTCCGTACACGGGAAAATCTAAGTGTTTCCTGTTTGACATGAAAACTCCACAAAGTTACCAAGACAGGTCAAGACTGGAAAGATCTGAGGAACATGCTGCCAACAAGTCTTCAAGACTTGAAGATTTCAAGACTTCAAGTCCTCTAGACTTCAAGTCTTCTATACTTCAAGTCCTCAAGACTTCAAGTCTTCAAGTCCTCAAGTCTTCAAGTCCTCAAGACTTCAAGTCTTCAAGTCCTCAAGTCTTCAAGTCCTCAAGACTTGAAGTCTTTGTGTCTTTGTGTCTTCAGATCTGTCCACAGTAATAAAGGACGTCTCACTGTGGTTTTGTTCTGAACACATATTTTATTGATCATCATGAGACACGGTCAACATCAATCAGGACTTCTCACTTTAGAGTCAAGACCAGAAGACCAGACGACCCGAAGACCCGACGACCCGAAGACCAGACGACCCAAAGACCAGACGACCCAAAGACCAGAAGACCAGACGACCCAAAGACCAGAGAGCTCCAGAAGGTTCTAAAAGGTTTAAATGAATAAGCAGCATCACCTGAGACCCTGAAGAGAACATGACCTGATGAAAGGACTTTAAAACTGCTCTAATGTGAGCTCTCTGTCCGGTCCTGGTCCTGGTCCTGGTCCTGGTCCTCCTCCTCCTCCTTCGGTGACGTCACCAGACCAGTTCGGAAGAGTGAGTCACATGACGCCTCGTGCTGCCTTCAGGGCCCCATATTAAAGTCCGTAAAACTAAAGTTGACAGAAACAAAAAAACATTCAATCAGTTGATTAATTACTGATCAATTATTTCACTGTTGTTATTGTGATTGTTGCATGACGTCACCATCACGTGTTTGCAGGTCAGTGAACTGTCTCTCCTCACGTCATCTGTCTTGTTACCACGTCACTGTGTCACGTTTCCTCCTGCGGTCCGTGAAGGCAGCACGAGTCCTGCGTTATGAGCGAGGACAAACAGCTCGAGACAGATCCGAGTCGGACAGAACCGCTGATGGAGGTCCAAATGTTCCGCAGAGAGGAAGACATGTGATGTGGACCCGCTCTGCCTCAGACCTGAACACCACAAGTCTGGAAACTGTCCGAGGAGACTGAAGGGAACTTTGAAGGGAACTTTGAAGGGAACTTTGAAAGGAACTTTCTGCTCAGTGGTGAAGTGTGAGAGATGTCCTCGGCGGCAGAGAAGAACATTCCTGATGAGAGTTCTCCAGGTTCTCCAAACGGAGGGAACCATGCAAAAAGCAAAGAGGTGAGTGTCAGCTGATGTCTGTCAAACTGAAATCACTTTGTAGCGAGGCACCAATTCAACTCATGAATTTATGAATTCATAAATCCATCAAGATGTTGAGTTCACTGTCACAGAGGACAAAAGAAACCAGAACATTCACATTTAAGAAGCTGAATCAGTTCATGGACTGTAAGTGGCACTAAGAAGGCACACAGCCAGACGAACGAGCCGGTGACCGAGGAGACCACCCACAGGTGAGCTCTACAGGGTTCTTCTAGCTGGTTTGAAGGGTTCTAATGAGTTTAAAGGGTTCTAATGAGTGTAAAGGGTTCTAATGAGTGTAAAGGGTTCTAATGAGTTTAAAGGGTTCTAATGAGTTTAAAGGGTTCTAGAGGGTTTGAAGGGTTCTAATGAGTTTAAAGGGTTCTAGAGGGTTTGAAGGGTTCTAATGAGTTTAAAGGGTTCTAATGAGTTTAAAGGGTTCTAATGAGTGTAAAGGGTTCTAGAGGGTTTGAAGGGTTCTAATGAGTTTGGAGGGTTCTAGGTAGTTTGAAGGGTTCTAGATGTTTAAAGGGTTCTAGGTGGTTTAAAGGGTTCTAGGTGGGTTGAAGGGTTCTAGTGAGTGTAAAGGGTTCTAATGAGTTTAAAGGGTTCTAGAGGGTTTGAAGGGTTCTAATGAGTTTAAAGGGTTCTAATGAGTGTAAAGGGTTCTAGATGGTTTGAAGGGTTCTAATGAGTTTAAAGGGTTCTAATGAGTGTAAATGGTTCTAGAGGGTTTGAAGGGTTCTAATGAGTTTGGAGGGTTCTAGGGGGTTTGCATGGTTCTAGATGTTTAAAGGGTTCTAGGTAGTTTGAAGGGTTCTAGATGTTTAAAGGGTTCTAGGTGGGTTGAAGGGTTCTAGATGTTTAAAGGGTTCTAGGTGGTTTAAAGGGTTCTAGGTGGGTTGAAGGGTTCTAGTGAGTTTGGAGGGTTCTAGGGGGTTTGAATGGTTCTAGGGAGTTTAAAGGGTTCTAATGAGTGTAAAGGGTTCTAGAGGGTTTGAAGGGTTCTAATGAGTTTGGAGGGTTCTAGGGGGTTTGCATGGTTCTAGATGTTTAAAGGGTTCTAGGTCGTTTAAAGGGTTCTAGGTAGTTTAAAGGGTTCTAGATGGTTTAAAGGGTCCTATGTGGTTTGAACGGTTCTAGTGAGTTTGGAGGGTTCTAGATGGTTTAAAGGGTCCTATGTGGTTTGAAGGGTTCTTATGAGTTTGGGGGGTTCTAGGGGGTTTGCATGGTTCTAGGTAGTTTAAAGGGTTCTAGATGGTTTAAATGGTTCTAGAGGTTTAAAGGGTTCTAGATGGTTTAAAGGGTTCTAGATGTTTAAAGGGTCCTATGTGGTTTGAAGGGTTCTAGTGAGTTTAAAGGGTTCTAAAGGGTTAGGGTTTAGGTATGTTCTGGACCGGATTGTTGCGATCCTTCAGACGTGTGACATTAACATTTCACAGTTTAACCTCCGTAAAGTTCACTGTGGATTTAATCTTTACACGAAGACACCAGACATCTTCATGTGTGTTTTTATTCAGGCACATATCTCACACACACACACACACACACACACACACACACACACGCACACACACACACACACACTGCATCCTGTCTAAATGTATAAAGATGAATGTCTGATCGATGAATCGACTTGTGTTGTGATGGATAACTGTGGCACGGTGGAGCAGTGGTTAACACTGTCTCCTGGTGTGAACCCCGGCTGGAGTGTTCAGGAGCTCTGCTGTGGTTTGTGTGTTTCAGGACTTCGACCTGGCTTCCATCTACGTGTCCGACGCTCAGTACAACAGGAACATCTTCTTCGACACGTCGCCTCAGGCTGTGAGGTGAGACCACTGTTTGTCACTCAGGGAACAGTCACATGACTGATCAGCTGTTTCCTCACATTAACACATAAACAAATGTCTGACTAACGGCTAACAGCAGCTACAGACTGAGCTAACATGAGCTAACAGACTGAGCTAACATGAGCTAACAGCAGCTACAGACTGAGCTAACATGAGCTAACAGACTGAGCTAACATGAGCTAACTGCAGCTAACAGACTGAGCTAACATTAGCTAACAGCAGCTAACATGAGCTAACAGACTGCGCTAACATGAGCTAACTGCAGCTACAGACTGAGCTAACATGAGCTAACATGAGCTAACATGAGCTAACAGACTGAGCTAACATGAGCTAACATGAGCTAACAGACTGAGCTAACATGAGCTAACATGAGCTAACAGACTGAGCTAACATTAGCTAACAGACTGAGCTAACATGAGCTAACAGCAGCTAACAGACTGAGCTAACATGAGCTAACAGACTGAGCTAACATGAGCTAACAGCAGCTAACAGACTGAGCTAACATGAGCTAACAGCAGCTAACAGACTGAGCTAACATGAGCTAACAGCAGCTAACAGACTGAGCTAACTGCAGCTAACAGACTGAGCTAACATTAGCTAACAGTAGCTAACAGACTGAGCTAACATGAGCTAACTGCACCTAACAGACTGAGCTAACATTAGCTAACAACAGCTAACAGACCAAGCTAACATGAGCTAACAGCAGCTAACAGACTGAGCTAACATGAGCTAACAGCAGCTAACAGACTGAGCTAACATGAGCTAACAGCAGCTAACAGACTGAGCTAACATGAGCTAACAGCAGCTACAGCTGTCAGCAGTTTACTTCACTGTCCATCATAAACTCTGTAAATCACAGAGAGTTGAGGCGGAGCAGCCGGAGGACATCAGAGGGAAAACCAGAAAACATTTCCTCCATAAAATATGATCCAGTTTCAGCAGAATCACTGAAATAGTTGCTGCTGTGTGACTTAGTGCCGTAAAGCGTTACGTACTTCTCCAGACCCGGAGCCCAAAGTTACATAGAGTGAGAACAGACGTACGAATGACAGAGACACTGTTCACCTGATCACAGGTCAGTGTGGATCACCTGATCACAGGTGGGTCACCTGATCACAGGTCAGTGTGGGTCACCTGATCACAGGTCAGTGTGGATCACCTGATCACAGGTCGGTGTGGGTCACCTGATCACAGGTCAGTGTGGATCACCTGATCACAGGTCAGTGTGGATCACCTGATCACAGGTCAGTGTGGATCACCTGATCACAGGTCAGCGTGGATCAACAGGTAAACTGTCAGTTTATTGAAGTTTAATAAAGTTAGTTTAAATATTTGTGAGGTGTTAAGTTTCACATTTTTGGACGTCTGGCTTCATATTTTACTGCTCAACATAAACTTAACGGTTGATTGTAAAGTGAATGATTCATTTATTCTGAAGTCCACCTATTGATTTACAGACGAACATGTTGAACAGAAGAGCTGTAGACAATAAGACAACAACACATTTCTTCAGTCAGCTCTGACTCACATGGAACTGTTTGAATCCTTTGTGTGTCTTCAGACTCTATCTGCGCTACAACCACTGGCTCCCTCAGGTGATGCTCTACGTCTTTATCCTGGTCGACCTGTCTCTGGCTCTGTTCGAGGAGCCTGCTGTCCTCCATGTGCCCACATGGGTAAGAACAAGTACACCTTCATCAGACCGGTGCCATGGACCATAGACCAGTGTCATCAGTGTTCTCTTGTTTCAGGCCACCATGCTCGTGGAGCTGCTCTGTCTTCTCGTCTTCACCATCCGACTCGTTCACTACGCCAAAGTGATTCCTCGAGACAAGTTCTGGAAAGACCCCAAAAACATCTGCATCATCGTCATCCTCATGGTGGGAGGGGCTTCATGACATCTTCTGTGTGGTGGGAGGGGCTTCATGACATCCATGTGGTGGGAGGGGCTTAACTCAAGTAAACGTGTGAATGATGTGGATGCTCACAACACCAGGAGAACGTCGTAGTGAGACGTCTTTAGATAAACTGTGGAGACTTATTGCACCGTTAGCAACCAGACTAACGAACTTGCTGATGGCGTAATCATGAGTTCTCAGCAGGACGGAGTTTTCCTGTCAATCAAACCATGAAAGGTTTGGGTAGTGCTAACGTGTTAGCAGTTGCCAGCCTCAGAGGTTCTCCTTCTCGGCCTGTGCGTAGAGGACTCTGGGTTTTTTCTGTTTGTGGTGTGAAGCATCAGATTCTTAGCTTACATGGATCCGGTGAATCCTGTAGAAACATGGCGGTCAAACGTGGCGAACAGGGCTTTCAGACAGAGGACCAGCTTCTTGTCCCGGTGACAGTTGGTGACTCGTGCACTTCCTGGTTTTTTGGGGTGAAATGTGTGTGCTGACTTCCTGTCTGCAAGCTGCATGGCCACAATGTGCTGAGCGGACTTTCTGCCTGTTGTTGTGAAACAACCTTTAGCCGGAGAGGTTGCTTGGTCAGCAGAAAGACTTCCTGGTGACTCAGTGACATTACATGAAGTCCCCCTGAGTGTGTTCAGAACAAAGACTGACGCTGTAGTTTGATTCATTGTTGATGAGACAATAATGACTTTTCTATGACGACGTATAAACCATCTTTGTGTTTCCCAGCATGCCCGTGCAGTTAAAGTGCCAGTGATCCGACCACGCGCTGAAAAGTTCAAACTCCTGTGGGACGAAAAACAAAGTCATTAAATATGAAACGTGTGAACGGATTCAGCTTCTGAATGTGACCATAACTTCATGATAATCCACACATATTATATACATGCATGATCTATATTTGTTGTTCCCACTCCAGCAGAGTCTTTTTGTACCGTTAGCAACCGTTAGCAGTCCTGTGCATCTGCACGAGACGAACACGAGACGAACACGAGACGAACACGAGACGAACACGAGACGAACACTCATCACTAAAACCTGGACGTGAACTTGTCCAACTTAAGTTTATTTGCATGAGTCATGAAACATTTGAAACGTTCCAGAAACTCTGCTTCACTTCATTCATTATTTATTTTCTCATCTGAAACTGAACATGTTGGTGTGATGCTCTCTGTGTCTCTGTCTCTCTGTGTCTCTGTGTCTTTCTGTGTCTCTGTGTCTCTGTGTCTCTGTGTCTCTGTCTCTCTGTGTCTCTGTGTCTCTGTGTCTTTGTGTCCTGCAGCTCACTCTGGTCGATATGATCATCTACGGAGCGCTGAAAGCTACAAACTGTTACGCCGTCCGCTGGTCCAGAGTCCTGCGCCCGCTGCTATTGGTCAACGTCACAGAGGGACGGCAGGTAACAGATGCCTGTCTCACCTGTGTCATGTGACACCTGTGACACTTTCATTCATGTTGTCATGGAAATTAATTTATTAACCGGAGCGCATGTTCAAATCAACATGCGGTAACCTTCCTCTGATAAACTAGCTCAGTCTGTTAGCGCTGTTAGCTCAGTCTGTTAGCTCAGTCTGTTAGCTCAGTCTGTTAGCGCTGTTAGCTCAGTCTGTTAGCTCAGTCTGTTAGCTCAGTCTGTTAGCGCTGTTAGCTCAGTCTGTTAGCTCAGTCTGTTAGCTCAGTCTGTTAGCGCTGTTAGCTCAGTCTGTTAGCTCAGTCTGTTAGCCGCTGTTAGCTGGGCTGCCCGGAGTGTGAGCTCAGAGCACCAGCAAATTGTAAAGAAGCCGCCGGACAAGAGTAAATGTGGGACTGACTTTTAGTGGTTGGTGAGAGCTTGGTGAAATAA
Source organism: Larimichthys polyactis (assembly GCA_018985215.1). NCBI lineage: Eukaryota > Metazoa > Chordata > Actinopteri > Sciaenidae > Larimichthys > Larimichthys polyactis. Next base: position 254,015 of record JAFMOB010000413.1, read on the forward strand.
AAGGCTGAAAGACAGACGCCGAGCTGGGCTGACTGCTGCTGGACTAGGCAGTGAGATCAGCTGCTGCTGGGTCTAATGTAATCAGAGTAAATACTCGAGTACAGCTGGACATAGTTACACAGTGGGATTACACTCTGACACTGGAGACAACAAACGCTGGTTTGTGTTCTGATTTCTATCCAGCGTTGCTTTAAATGTAATCTTATTCCTACAAAATGTTTAAAGCAAACAAACATGAGTTCTGCAGATTCTCATATTCAGTGTGTTCAGGTGTGTCTCTGTAATCTGTGCATCATAAATGTTTAAACTTCCTGCTGCTAAACGTGGAACATCTTTGTGAGCTGATGGCGCCTGAACGCATCATTAGCCGATGTCCTGTGTGGCGTTTGTGTCCTGTGGGACAAACTCAGTTTGTCTGTTTGTTTGTGTTCAGCTCCGCAGAGCGTTCAGAAGCATCCGGAACGCTCTGCCTCAGATCTTCTACGTCTTCCTGCTCTTCATGTTCAGCCTCCTCATGTTCTCCCTCATGGCTCTCAAACTGCTGGGCAAACGGTGAGTCCACTCAGTCCAACACACAGACTGTCTAAAACCTGGACGTAGTCTCTGAGACATCCCATGACATTTTTGTTCTTTAAGGCTCATTATTTCTTTAGTTTTATAAGTGTGTCTGTGTGTGTGTGTGTGTGTGTGTGTGTGTGTAGAGGCCTGAAGACCATTGATGGATCTCCGTACTTCTTTAACTACCTGGACATTGTCTTCGATCTGTACGTCCTCGTCACCACCGCCAACAGTCCTGACGTCATGTAAGACTTCATTTCAGTTCTCTGTCTCACTGTGGTGACCTCTGACCTCCTCGAGCATCACCGTTGGCACCACAAAACATTTTGTGTTCAAACTTTTAGTTTTTGTGTGGACTTCCTGTTTGTGTGCCCGTTCATCGACCTGGAGAGCGATGACGAAGCTTCACGGCTCCTCAGAAAAGAAGAAGGACGTGACTCTTAGAATCTGACCTGCAGCGTTTTTTATTTCTGCTTCTCGTTGGCAGGATGCCGGCATACAACGCCAGCTTCGTCTTCGCCATCTTCTTCATTTTGTACATCCTCATCAACACCTACATCTTCATGTCCGTCTTCTTGGCCGTCGTCTACAACAACTACAAGAAATACCTGAAGGTATGGCGGAGGCCGAAGACCATCTGTCAGTCTGTTAGTGACCTGAAGACTACAAACCCACAATGCAACACTCTCTGCAGGAGCTCGTCAATAAACTGTAAATGAATCCAGGAGACGCTTTGATTTATTATTTCACTTCATTGGTGCATATCACCAAACCGCACAGACAACTGCGACAACAGGTAACCTCCAGGTAACCTCCAGGTAACCTTCAGGTAGTCGTGTCTGATCAGCTGGTGCAGCACTGTAAATAGTCAAGTCCTGGAAAACCTTGAAAAGGTCTTTATTATTCAGCCTTGCAGACTTGAACTTGAACTTGATCCTGATGTGTTCTGACACACGGCACCATGTTGGAGAGGTTAAGATATGCTCCTAAACAAATCCAGAAAACAAGTGTGTTTGTTTTGTCTGCTGAGGTTTTAGTAATTTAACAGAATTTTTCAAACAATGACAGAAACATTTAAAAAAGTCGTGAAAATAAAACAAAGTTCCGATTTTAGCACAGATGTAGTTAAATGTGATGCAGTCTGTTGCTCAGTGAATGAAGTCAAAAACGATCAGCTGATCAGGTTCGAACGGTGAATCGTTGAAACGCTCTCTCTGTCCAACAGGAGGAGATACGGCAGCTAGTTCGGGCCAAAAGGCACAAGATGGCGCGAGCGTTCGCCGTGCTGCAGGAGCAGAGGGAGGAGGGCGGTGAGCCGGTTGTGACCCAGGCCAACTGGAACCAAGTGGTCCGACTGGTCCAGCCCGACATCAGCAATGCCCACCGAGAGCTGCTGTGGAGCGTCTCTGACGACAAGAACCAGGGCTGCATCGGTGAGGGGGGGTGCACCTGATTTACACGATCTACACGATCTACACGTGATTAACACGATCTACATATGATCTACACGTGATTTACACGATCTACACCTGATTTACACGATCTACACGATCTACACGATCTACACGTGATTAACACGATCTACATATGATCTACACGATCTACACGTGATTTACACGGTCTACACCTGATTTACACGATCTACACGATCTACACGTGATTAACACAATCGACATATGATCTACACGTGATTTACACGATCTACACCTGATTTACACGATCTACACGTGATTTACACGATCTACACGTAATTTACACGATCTACACGTGATTTACACGATCTACACGATCTACGAGTGATCTACACGATCTACGTGTGATTTACACGATCGACACGATCTACACCTGATTTACACGATCTACACCTGATTTACACGATCTACACCTGATTTACACGATCTACGCGATCTAAACGTGATTTACTCGATCTACACGTGATCTACACGATCTACACGTGATTTACACGACCTACACGTGATTTACACGATCTACACGTGATTTACACGATCTACACGATCTACACCTGATTTACACGATCTACACCTGATTTACACGATCTACACCTGATTTACACGATCTACACCTGATTTACACGATCTACGCGATCTACACGTGATTCACACGATCTACACGTGATTTACACGATCTACACGTGATTTACACGATCTACACAATCTACACATGATTTACACGATCTACACGTGATTTACACGATCTACACCTGATTTACGCGATCTACATGTGATTTACACGATCTACACAATCTACGCGTGATCTACGCGTGATCTACACCTGATTTACACCTGATTTACACGATCTACGTGTGATTTACATGATCTGCACGATCTACACGTGATTTACACGATTTACACGATCTACACGTGATTTACACGATCTACACGATCTACACGATCTACACGTGATTTACACGATCTACACGATCTACACGTGATTTACATGTGTTTTACACGATCTACACGTGATTTACACGATCAACACGATCTACACATGATTTACACGATCTACACGTGATTTACACGATCTACATGTGATTTACACGATCTACACGATCTACGCGTGATCTACACGATCTACACGTGATTTACAAGATCTACACGATCTACACCTGATTTACACGATCTATACGATCTATACGTGATCTACACGATCTACACGTGATCTACACGATCTACACGTGATTTACACGATCTACACGTGATTTACACGTTCTACACGTGATTTACACGATCTACACGTGATTTACACGTTCTACACGTGATTTACACGATCTACACTTGATTTACACGATATGCACGATCTACACAATCAACACGTGATCTACACGATCTACACGTGATTTACACGATCTACACGTGATTTACACGACCTACACGTGATTTACACGACCTACACGTAATTTACATGTAATTGATGTGATTTTCACGTTATTCACACGATCTACACGATCTACATGATTGACACTTGATTTACATGATCTACACGTGATTTACACGATCTGCACGTAATTTACACGTAATTTATACGTAATTTACACGTGATTTACATGATCTACAAGATTTACACGTGATTTACAAGATCTAGGCGTGATCTACACGTGATTGACACGATCTACATGTGATTTACACGATCTACACGTGATCTACACCATCTACATGTGATTTACACGATCTACGCACGATCTACACGATCTACATGTGATTTACACAATCTACACGATCTACACGATCTACACCTGATTTACACGATCTACGCCTGATCTACGCCTGATCTACACGATCTACACATTCTACACATGATTTACACGATCTACACGTGATTTACACGATCTACACGATCTACGCGTGATCTACATGTGATTTACACGATCTACACGATCTACATGTGATTTACACAATCTACACGATCTACACGATCTACACCTGATTTACACGATCTACGCGTGATCTACACGTGATTTACACGATCTACACATTCTACACATGATTTACACGATCTACACGTGATTTACACGATCTACGTGTGATCTACACGTGATTTACACGATCTACACATTCTACACATGATTTACACGATCTACACGTGATTTACACGATCTACGCGTGATCTACATGTGATTTACACGATCTACACGATCTACACGTGATTTACACGATCTACACGTGATTTACACGATCTACACGTGATTTACACCATCTACATGTGATTTACACGATCTACACGATCTACGCGTGATCTACACGATCTACGCGTGATCTACACGATCTACATGTGATCTACACGATCTAAATGTGATTTACATGATCTACATGTGATTTACACGATCTACGCGTGATCTACACGATCTACACATGATTTACACGTAATTTATACGTAATTTACACGTAATTTACACGGGATTTACATGATCTACAAGATTTACACGTGATTTACACGATCTAGGCGTGATCTACATGTGATTGACACGATCTACACGTGATTTACACGATCTACACGTGATTTACACGATCTACACGTGATCTACACGATCTACATGTGATTTACACGATCTACACCTGATTTACACGATCTACGCACAATCTACACGATCTACGCACGATCTACGCACGATCTACACGTGATTTACACGATCTACACCTGATTTACACGATCTACACCTGATTTACACGATCTATACAATCTACACCTGATTTACACGATCTACACCTGATTTACACGATCTACACGTGATTTACACGTGATTTACACGTGATTTACACGTGATTTACACGATCTACACGTGATTTACACGTGATTTACACGTGATTTACACGTGATTTACACGATCTACACGTAATTTACACGTGATTTACACGTGATTTACACGTGATTTACACGTGATTTACACGATCTACACGTAATTTACACGTGATTTACACGTGATTTACACGTGATTTACACGTGATTTACACGATCTACACGTAATTTACACGTGATTTACACGTGATTTACACGTGATTTACACGATCTACACGTAATTTACACGTGATTTACACGTGATTTACACGTGATTTACACGATCTACACGTAATTTACACGTGATTTACACGTGATTTACACGATCTACACGTGATTTACACGATCTACACGTAATTTACACGTAATTTACACGATCTACATGATTTACATGTGATTTACACGTGACTGTCCCCAGAAGGAAGGCGAGTCCTCACAGTGTCACTGTTAGTAATTCATGTACACACACATAAAATGTAATGATTGACTTTATGAGACTCGTGTGCTGAACCTGTTTTCATTGAGATTTCTTGAGGTCAGAGGTCAAAGGACGCTGAACTTCCTTCCTGTCAAGTTAGCATGACTGTAGCTTTAGCACATAAACCTGCTATGAAACACGTTCATACATTTAAATATCTGATTTAGGATCAGATCGACTTTATTGATCCAAAGTGATCAAATACACAGCAGCAGCTCACGATATACACGCTGTCTGTCTGTCTGCCTGCCTGTCTGTCTGTCTGTCTGCCTGTCTGTCTGTCTGTCTGTCTGTCTGTCTGTCTGTCTGTCTGCCTGCCTGTCTGTCTGTCTGTCTGTCTGCCTGCCTGCCTGCCTGCCTGCCTGCCTGCCTGCCTGTCTGCCTGTCTGTCTGTCTGTCTGTCTGTCTGTCTGTCTGTCTGTCTGTCTGTCTGCCTGCCTGCCTGCCTGCCTGCCTGTCTGCCTGTCTGTCTGCCTGTCTGTCTGTCTGTCTGTCTGTCTGCCTGTCTGTCTGTCTGTCTGCCTGCCTCTGTGATACTACACTCTCCCTCTGGTAGCCTTGTTAGTGCTGTTAGCTCCTCCATCTTACATTCCCCATGGTAGCAGCGTGTCCTCATGGTTTGTACCGTCTAAGATCGGCTCAGATCTAAAGGGTCATCACAAAGTGTCGACACAAGGCCGGCTCGGGTCTGAGCTCTTTAACCTGCGTCTATACTGAAACCATTTGAGGCTTCGGTCAGTCGCTCTGTTCTGCATCAACAACCACGACTGCTGAGTCACAAAGTGCCGACTCATCGTCCACACAGAGGAAGTCTGTTTCATCTTCGAGCTGAACTTCATTTTCAGCAGCATCAAACATGAACTCCTCTGTCATAAACTGATGTTAAATACTAAAGAAATCATCACAATAATGACAGAGACAGAGAGCTGCTCTTTCAGGTTTGAGGCACTAACTTTACAGTGAAGCTTAAAGAACACAGAGTGTAATCCCACTGTGTAACTATGTCCTGCTGTACTCGAGTATTTCTTCTGGTTACATTACTTCTGATCAAACAGCCAATCATCATCCAGGTCCCCAGCAGCAGCTGATATCACTGACTAGTCCAGCAGCAGTCAGCCCAGCTCGGCGTCTGTCTTTCAGCCTTTTATTTCACCAAGCTCTCACCAACCACTAAAAGTCAGTCCCACATTTACTCTTGTCCGGCGGCTTCTTGCTCGCTCACTCTCTCCTTTTCTCTTCTTAGCTTCCTCCGTCAGCGTCCTCTTCACTCTCTGCTCCTCTGCCATCATGTCCATAGAAGCTGCTGACTGCTGGACCTGATAACCTCTTCTTCTGTGGTACACTAACATTCCCCCAGTGCTCTGAGCTCGCAGTCCGGGCAGCCTGAGCTAACATGAGCTAACAGCAGCGTCGTCTCCTGACCTGGAGTCCAAACTTACTTAGTGTGAGATCAGACGTCATCGCTGCTTTAAAGTGATGTTTGTTTGTTTGTTTGATCTCTGGGTTGATTGACAGGTAAGGTGGCATTCGTCCAGCTGGCCGACCTCCTGAACATTGAGGTGATTACACTCAAGTCAAGACCACACCCACTGCAGAGCATGTGCCCCGCCCTCTACCTGTCGGCACCCAGCCGCCTCCTCTGCCGATTGGTCCAACACCGGTGAGACAGACATCACACACAGAGAGGTACAGACAGGTACAGGTACAGGTACAGACAGGTACAGGTACAGACAGGTACAGACAGGTACAGGTACAGACAGGTACAGGTACAGACAGGTACAGGTAGGTACAGGTACAGACAGGTACAGGTACAGACAGGTACAGGTACAGGTAGGTACAGGTACAGGTAGGTACAGGTACAGACAGGTACAGGTACAGACAGGTACAGGTACAGACAGGTACAGACAGGTACAGGTACAGGTACAGACAGGTACAGGTACAGGTACAGGTACAGACAGGTACAGGTACAGACAGGTACAGGTACAGGTACAGGTACAGACAGGTACAGGTACAGACAGGTACACACAGGTACAGGTACACACAGGTACAGGTACAGGTAGGTACAGGTACAGACAGGTACGTACAGGTACAGGTACAGGTAGGTACAGGTACAGACAGGTACGTACAGGTACAGGTACAGGTAGGTACAGGTACAGACAGGTACGTACAGGTACAGGTACAGACAGGTCAGGTACAAGACAGGTACAACAGGTACAGGTACACACAGGTACAGGTACAGGTAGGTACAGGTACAGACAGGTACGTACAGGTACAGGTACAGACAGGTACAGGTACAGACAGGTACAGGTACAGGTACAGACAGGTACAGGTACAGGTACAGACAGGTACAGGTACAGACAGGTACACACAGGTACAGGTACACACAGGTACAGGTACAGGTAGGTACAGGTACAGACAGGTACGTACAGGTACAGGTACAGGTAGGTACAGGTACAGACAGGTACACACAGGTACAGGTACAGGTAGGTACAGGTACAGACAGGTACAGGTACAGACAGGTACAGGTACAGACAGGTACACACAGGTACAGGTACACACAGGTACAGGGTACAGGTAGGTACAGGTACAGACAGGTACGTACAGGTACAGGTACAGGTAGGTACAGGTACAGACAGGTACACACAGGTACAGGTACAGGTAGGTACAGGTACAGACAGGTACAGGTACAGGTACAGACAGGTACAGGTACAGACAGGTACACACAGGTACAGGTACACACAGGTACAGGTACAGGTAGGTACAGGTACAGACAGGTACGTACAGGTACAGGTACAGGGAGGTACAGGTACAGACAGGTACGTACAGGTACAGACAGGTACAGACAGGTACAGACAGGTACAGGTACAGACAGGTACAGACAGGTACAGACAGGTACGTTCTGGTACAGACAGGTACGTACAGGTACAGACAGGTACAGACAGGTACGGACAGGTACAGGTACAGACAGGTGTACCGGAGCACTGAGGGATAACAGACCACAGCAGCCATTTTGACCTGAAATATAAATAGGTGTTTAAAGTGATAACTGTGTGTGTGTGTGTGTATGCGTGTGTGTGTGTATGCGTGTGTGTGTGTGTGTGTCTGTGTGTGTGTTGGTTGTGTGGTGTGTCTGCGTGTGTGTGTTGTGTGTGTGTGTGTTGTGTGTTGTGTCTGTGTGTGTTGTCTGTGGTGTGTGTGTGTGCGTGTGTGTTTGTATGTGTGTGTGTGTTGTGTTGGTGTGGTGTTGTTGTGTGTGTGTTGTGTATGTTGGGTGTTGTTTGTGTGGTGTGTGTATGAGTGTTGTGTGTTGTGTGTGTGTGTGTGTTGTTGTGTTGTTGTCTGTGTGTGTGTCTGTTGTATGTGTGTGTGTCTGTATGTGTGGTGTTGTCTGTGTGTGTGTCTGTGTGTCTGTGTGTGTGTGTGTTGGTGTCTGTGTGTCTGTCTGTGTGTGTTGTGTGTGTCTGCGTGTGTGTCTGTCTGGTGTGTGTTGTCTGTGTGTGTGTGTGTCTGTGTGTGTCTGTCTGTGTGTGTGTGTGTGTGTGTGTGTGTATATCTGTCTCTGAGTGTGTGTGTGTGTGTGTGTATCTTGTCTCTGCGTGTGTGTGTTGTGTGTCTGTCTGTGTGTGTGTATGCGTGTGTGTCTGTGTGTGTCTGCGTGTGTGTGTGTGTGTGTGTGTCTGTGTGTGTGTGTGTGTGTGTGTGTCTGTGTGTGTGTGTGTGTCTGTGTGTGTGTGTGTGTCTGTGTCTGCGTGTGTGTGTGTGTGTCTGTGTGTGTGTGTGTGTGTGTCTGCGTGTGTGTGTGTGTCTGTGTGTGTGTGTCTGTGTCTGTGTCTGTGTCTGTCTGTGTGTGTGTGTGTGTGTGTATCTGTCTCTGCGTGTGTGTGTGTGTGTGTGTGTGTGTGTATCTGTCTCTGCGTGTGTGTCTGTGTGTGTCTGTCTGTGTGTGTGTGTGTGTGTGTCTGCGTGTGTGTGTCTGTCTGTGTCTGTGTGTGTGTGTGTGTGTCTGCGTGTGTGTGTCTGTCTGTGTGTGTGTGTCTGTGTGTGTGTGTGTGTGTGTGTGTGTGTGTGTGTGTGTGTGTGTGTGTCTGTGTGTGTGTCTGTGTGTGTGTGTCTGTGTGTGTGTGTGTGTGTGTGTTTCAGGGCCTTCGTGATCGTGTACGACCTGATCATCCTGGTGAACGCCGTGTTCATCGGTCTGGACGAGGAGAATCCGCTGATCGCGAACTCTGAGTGGGTGTTCCTGGCTCTGTACCTGCTGGAGATCGTGCTGAAGCTGTACGTGTTCGAGCCCCGAGCCTTCTTCTCCAGACACAGCTTCTGGAACTGGTGAGGCCGCTGACGTCTCATTGAAGCTTCTGCTTATGACGCAAAAACAAAAAGTTCACCTCCACACTAAATCATTCTGATACAACCAATCTGTGTAATCCCACAGTGTAACTGTGTTCAGCTGTAATCGAGTATTTGTTCTGATTACATTACTTCTGATCAAAAACTAGCGAGTCGCCGACAGCAGTCCGTCTTTAGTTAGAAAAGTTGTAACATGTAAAGTCATGAACACAGGAAAGTATTTTCATCAGACTGCTCGTTAACATTCCAGGAATGTGAAGAATTGATTTTAGTGTGCAGGAAGTCCTTTAACATGACGGGAGGAAAGCTGCTGATAAAAGCTGAATGAAAACATTTAAGATCAGGGATCAGTCAGCGCTGTCACGTGTCTCACAGCTCATATGAAGTCAAGTCAAGTAAAAAGCTGCTCACTGCTTTGAGCTTCTTCTTTCAGACACTTTGTTCGGCACACTTGTCCAGTCCAACAGTGACTTCTACTCACAGCTGTTTCTGTTTCTTGTCCTCCGGGTCTCCGGACATGAGCGGGTCAGAACATTAGAAACACGCGTGAATGATCAACGCTGAAACACAGAACTGATGTGTGCCAGCTAAAGCTGCTGAAGAAGCCACATTAGTAACTAGTACGTGTATTAATGGACTCACCTGAGCTAGCTCTACTGTTCAATATGGAGAGGGGGTCTGCATCCAGAACCAGAACCAGAACTGGGAGCTGGTTCTACAGGAGAGGAGCTTGAGCTTCACAAAGAGTAAGGACTGAGCTTGTTTGTAGCCGGAGGTGTTTGCAGGCGTCTCTGTTTTAACGGAGCGTTCTGGGGCTGCAGCGGCTTCATCTGGTGCGATAGTCCAGGTGACCTGGGGTGAACGGACTGCACGGCGCAGACTCCGGCTTCATTAAAGGACCAGTGTGTGCGATTTAGTGGCGTAGAGTCCCTGAAACTACGTCTGCTGCAAAAGTACCAGAAAGTTTAGTTTGTCCGCTCTAGGCTACTGTAGAAACACGGTGGCCTCTCTGCGTCTTTATTGCTGAAACACAGAGTTATGAAGATTATGAAGATTATGAATCTGACACACTGGACCTTTAATACTTCCATGTGTTTGTTGATGATGTCACACTGACGCCACGTGAACGGTGCTTCATTTCCAGCATCATCGCCGCTGTTTCTTCTTTTTTATTCTTAAGTTTGTTTTGTGTTTCAGGTTCGACACCATCATCGTCGTCTCCGCCCTCATCGCCACGATCATCAACTCCGCCATGACGGCATGTAAGTGCTGTTTGATTTCTGTTTAAAGGTACGGCCGATCAGCTGCAGTCACAAAGATCTAACGAAGTGCTGAGAGGAGTAATCATCGGCTCAGATCAAATCATGCATTCACTGGTTTGTTGGTCTTTGAAAGTACACGTCTTTGTAGTAACGGCTCTCTACTGGGTCCTCTACTACTGACAGTCTACACTCAGCACAGACTTATATTGTCCACCTGTATGCAGATGACGCAGTCTTGTATGTATCTGGATCCTCTTCAACTTAAACTCGACTACAGTCCCCCTTCAGATGTCTTTTGTAGCTCAGACTGAACAAAGAAGAAGCAGCCGATCATCCCAGCTCCCGTCCCTGTCATCTACACTTACTCAAATGAAGTTGTCCAATATTTGTGAAGTTGTCTTTTTAGCCAGCGTGTGGAGCAAACGCCACTGAAACCAAATCATTATTGATAATTGTGTATCAATCACGTGTATCAATCATTATTGATTGATACACGTTTGTGTATGTATGATGATGTTGTCAGGGCATGAATGTATATTTATATATTTGACCACCTGACTGATGTGAGTACCTGTTCATGTTTTCATTCCCGTCCTGTTGTAGCGGGGGGTTACACCAGCCGTCAGATCCTGGACATCGTCTTCATCCTGCGAGTCCTCAGACTGATCCGGGTGGTGGACAGCATCAAACGGTTTGATCTTTAACGTCACCCTCGACTATTTGTACATTGTAGTCAGTCAGGGAATCTACCTGTACGCAACCATAGAATGATCGGACGCCTGGGAAGAGGTGAAGGAAGCACGCTTGATTCGTCCATTTATTCTGTCGTCCTGATCGGTCTGTTCATCTTTACTAACCATGGACTGAATTCTCTGTTAGGTTTCGTGCAATCATCAACACTCTGATCAGGATTGGACCAGCGATCCTCACATTTGGACAGCTGATCGTTGTAAGTTGCTCAGTAAAGAGTGTGAAAGAAAGTGATAAGAATTCATCCTGAGGGGAGCTCATAACTTCAGTGAAGCCGGCTTGTGCTCCTCAGGTGGTGTACTACATCTTTGCCATGGTGGGGATGGAGCTGTTCAAAGGGAGGGTGAAGTTTTTCGGGGAGGACTCGAGCGACCCCGAGAAGGCGTACTGTGGAAACATTCTGCTCAAAGGAACGGCCTTCGCACAACTCAACTACTGCAAGAACAACTTCAACAACGTGGTGTCCTCCTTCATCCTGCTGGTGGAGCTCACTGTGGTCAACCAGTGGCATGATATCCTTTGTACCTGAACGCCTCACACTCGGGGAGTGGAAACTTCTTCAGATTTGTGTTTCTGTGATTCCTTAACGTGACCTCACTCCTCAGCAGCGGCTTTGCCTCCGTCACGCACACGTCAGCCAGGATCTTCTTCGTCCTCTTCCACATCGTGGTAGTCATCGTCATTATCAAGTAAGACTGACGGTGTCGTCATCATCAGGCTTTAAGGTCTCACTGTCGGGTGGAGGTCATTGTCATCACCGATGTCCACCTGTTGTGTAATCATGATGGCGCATCACTTCCTGTTATCTTTCAGTATCTTCGTGGCGTTCGTCCTCGAGGCGTTCTTCGTGGAGTACTCGGTGGAGAAGAGCAACCTGCAGACATCTCTGGAGAGGAAGATCGAGGAGCTGGAGCTGGCTGTGGCACAGTGCGTTACCATGACGACCTGTCATCTGTTTGGTCCACGGCCTCATCGCGTCCATGAAACTTCAGCGTGTTTGATAATCATCCGTGTTGTTCTGTCCATCAGGGAGAAGTTGGAGGATAACTTGGTGAACGCCATGGAAACCACTGACAGTGACCAGGGAACCGGCCAATCAGCACACAGCAAACCCACCCTGATGTTTAAAATTGCTTCAAAAAGTAAGAAGGTCCAGGATATGACAACGAGTGGTTGATTTTATTTTGAAAGGCCTGTCGATCACTGTATTGATTATCAGTACTGATGATGATGTGTGTTTCCTGTCAGGGTATCGGACAGTGGACGCTCTGCTGCAGCGCATGTTTGAGGCCGATCTCGACCCCGAAGACTTCGCTGAGCACGAAGAAGCTCAGAGCGGGAACTTTTCCAACCCGACGTTCAGCTCAGTGTAATCAACGATGCACAAATCCATGTGAAGGGAAGCAGATACTCTGATTTATATTCAGTTTATACTCGAGTCATCTCAGTGTTTCGTGTCGATTGTAAAAGTGCAATGTGTCCACAGTCATATCCATGATTTATTTTATATATCTGTCCTGTAGAAACACATGAAATCTGTATTTTCACATAAAGAATATTTACACTGATGTTTCCATGTTTCCATGTCCTGACAGGAAACATGAAAAATATATTAAAAACTTTAAAGAAACTGTGTCAACGTGACAACAGGAAACATAAATATATAAAACTCTGTAAACATACAAAAAAATCATTTTTAATAAAAAAATGTTTATTGAATTGTAACATAACATACTTTACATTATGAACCCGCCCCCTCCCACATATATTAAAAATATATGATATACTTTAAAGGACAGCAACGTAATCACAGCCTCAAAAGCAAAAGACGAAATAAATAGAAACAAACCAACAAAGACATGAAAGACACAAAAATGCAGGTAAAGAAAAAATAATATGAATTCGACTTTGCTCGTCTCTTCTTGGATCACTCTTCAGATTTCTCCATACCGCCTTAAATTAGTTTGAAATTACAGATTATTTTCCTGAAACATCAAAGTAAAGTAAAGTAAAGTAAAGTAAAGTAAAATAATCTGACGCCCCCTGCTGGAGGTCACGTGTCACCGCAGCTGTCCTCCTTCAGGTCCTCAGTCTGACGTCATCACTAACCAGTTCATAAAAAACACAAAAACAAAAAGAACACATTATACATCTGCAGGTGAGAGTACTCGAGTACTTTAACTACATGAAGCTGAGAGTACTCGAGTACTTTAACTCCATGAAGCTGAGAGTACTCGAGTACTCTAACTACATGAAGCTGAGAGTACTCGAGTACTTTAACTACATTTAGCTCAGAGTACTCGAGTACTTTAACTACATGAAGCTCAGAGTACTCGAGTACTTTAACTACATGAAGCTGAGAGTACTCGAGTACTTTAACTCCATGAAGCTGAGAGTACTCGAGTACTCTAACTACATGAAGCTGAGAGTACTCGAGTACTTTAACTACATGAAGCTCAGAGTACTCGAGTACTTTAACTTTATGAAGCTGAGAGTACTCGAGTACTTTAACTCCATGAAGCTCAGAGTACTCGAGTACTTTAACTACATGAAGCTCAGAGTACTCGAGTACTTTAACTTTATGAAGCTGAGAGTACTCGAGTACTTTAACTCCATGAAGCTCAGAGTACTCGAGTACTTTAACTACATTTAGCTCAGAGTACTCGAGTACTTTAACTACATGAAGCTCAGAGTACTCGAGTACTTTTAACTACAAGAAGCTCAGAGTACTCGAGTACTTTAACTACATTTAGCTCAGAGTACTCGAGTACTTTAACTACATGAAGCTCAGAGTACTCGAGTACTTTAACTACATGAAGCTGAGAGTACTCGAGTACTTTAACTCCATGAAGCTGAGAGTACTCGAGTACTCTAACTACATGAAGCTGAGAGTACTCGAGTACTTTAACTACATTTAGCTCAGAGTACTCGAGTACTTTAACTACATTTAGCTCAGAGTACTCGAGTACTTTAACTACATGAAGCTCAGAGTACTCGAGTACTTTAACTACATGAAGCTCAGAGTACTCGAGTACTTTAACTTTATGAAGCTGAGAGTACTCGAGTACTTTAACTCCATGAAGCTCAGAGTACTCGAGTACTTTAACTACATTTAGCTCAGAGTACTCGAGTACTTTAACTACATGAAGCTCAGAGTACTCGAGTACTTTAACTACAAGAAGCTCAGAGTACTCGAGTACTTTAACTACATTTAGCTCAGAGTACTCGAGTACTTTAACTACATGAAGCTCAGAGTACTCGAGTACTTTAACTACATTTAGCTCAGAGTACTCGAGTACTTTAACTACATTTAGCTCAGAGTACTCGAGTACTTTAACTACAAGAAGCTCAGAGTACTCGAGTACTTTAACTACATGAAGCTCAGAGTACTCGAGTACTTTAACTACATGAAGCTGAGAGTACTCGAGTACTTTAACTACATGAAGCTCAGAGTACTCGAGTACTTTAACTACATGAAGCTGAGAGTACTCGAGTACTTTCACTCCATGAGGCTGAGAGTACTCGAGTACTTTAACTACATGAAGCTGAGAGTACTCGAGTACTTTAACTACATGAAGCTCAGAGTACTCGAGTACTTTAACTACATGAAGCTGAGAGTACTCGAGTACTTTAACTACATGAAGCTGAGAGTACTCGAGTACTTTAACTCCATGAAGCTCAGAGTACTCGAGTACTTTAACTACATTTAGCTCAGAGTACTCGAGTACTTTAACTACATGAAGCTCAGAGTACTCGAGTACTTTAACTACATTTAGCTCAGAGTACTCGAGTACTTTAACTACATGAAGCTCAGAGTACTCGAGTACTTTAACTACATTTAGCTCAGAGTACTCGAGTACTTTAACTACAAGAAGCTCAGAGTACTCGAGTACTTTAACTACATTTAGCTCAGAGTACTCGAGTACTTTAACTACATGAAGCTCAGAGTACTCGAGTACTTTAACTACATGAAGCTCAGAGTACTCGAGTACTTTAACTACATGAAGCTCAGAGTACTCGAGTACTTTAACTACATGAAGCTCAGAGTACTTGAGTACTTTAACTACATTTAGCTCAGAGTACTCGAGTACTTTAACTACAAGAAGCTCAGAGTACTCGAGTACTTTAACTACATGAAGCTGAGAGTACTCGAGTACTTTCACTCCATGAGGCTGAGAGTACTCGAGTACTTTAACTACATGAAGCTGAGAGTACTCGAGTACTTTAACTACATGAAGCTGAGAGTACTCGAGTACTTTCACTCCATGAGGCTGAGAGTACTCGAGTACTTTAACTACATGAAGCTGAGAGTACTCGAGTACTTTAACTACAAGAAGCTCAGAGTACTCGAGTACTTTAACTACAAGAAGCTCAGAGTACTCGAGTACTTTAACTACATGAAGCTCAGAGTACTCGAGTACTTTAACTACAAGAAGCTCAGAGTACTCGAGTACTTTAACTACATGAAGCTGAGAGTACTCGAGTACTTTCACTCCATGAAGCTCAGAGTACTCGAGTACTTTAACTCCATGAGGCTGAGAGTACTCGAGTACTTTAACTACAAGAAGCTCAGAGTACTCGAGTACTTTAACTACATGAAGCTGAGAGTACTCGAGTACTTTCACTCCATGAGGCTGAGAGTACTCGAGTACTTTAACTACATGAAGCTGAGAGTACTCGAGTACTTTAACTACATGAAGCTGAGAGTACTCGAGTACTTTAACTACATGAAGCTGAGAGTACTCGAGTACTTTAACTACATGAAGCTCAGAGTACTCGAGTACTTTAACTACATGAAGCTGAGAGTACTCGAGTCAGACTCCGGGTCAGCAGGTGGCAGTGTGGAGCTGTGTGTGTGTGTGTGTGTGTGTGTGTGTGTGTGTGTGTGTGGTGCTGATGCTGCGGATGCAGACATGGAGCAGAGCATCCTTCTCGGCTCCGGTCGGAAAACGACGATCAGGTAAGAAAACAAACAAACAAACAAACAAACAAACAAACAAACAAACAAACAGCTGATCGAAGCGAGCATCGAACAGAGACACGACGCTGAACAGTGTGTGTGTGTGTGTGTGTGTGTGTGTGTGTGTGTGTGTGTGTGAGTGTGTGAGTGTGTGTGTGTGTGTGTGTGTGTGTCAGAAAACACAAAATAAAAGCCTGCCGTCGCTCCGGTAGACCGGAGGAGGCGTTTAAACAACGTTAGGATAACGTTGTTTAAACGTTAGGACAGGCCCGGTAAGTGAAGGGGTGATGAGGCGTTCAGGTGTTGGTTAGAGGGTGGGACCGAGCAGCGCCGCCGATCAGATCACAGCTTCCGGTCCGTATTTTCAAAATAAAAGCAAAAATATAATACGGAGTGACTTCATGAAAGTACTCGAGTATTCTCAGCTTCATGAGGTAAAAGTATCAGCAGTAAAAACCCACAACCTGCAGTTCCTCTAACGTCCACTTGAGGCTGGCTCCAGAAGTGAGTCAGTCTCCATAAGTCCCCATGTCCAAATGTCCAACTTCACAGCAGAAATAAACATGTTTACAGCCTGGTACAAAAAACAGTTTTGGTCTCTGTAGCTAATTTCCCCGTTCATGACAACTGTACTGAGGGTGAATTTATATACAACTCACCTGTTCACATTATATTAAGGCTTAAAGTTATGCAGGATTAAGAGCGGGGACGCTTTGACTGACAGGTGGGTGTTACAGAGACTACGTCCAGGTTTTAGACAGTCTGTGACAGTCTCAGAGACTTCGTCCAGGTTTAGACAGTCTGTGACAGTCTCAGAGACTACGTCCAGGTTTTAGACAGTCTGTGACAGTCTCAGAGACTACGTCCAGGTTTTAGACAGTCTGTGACAGTCTCAGAGACTACGTCCAGGTTGTAGACAGTCTGTGACAGTCTCAGAGACTACGTCCAGGTTTTAGACAGTCTGTGACAGTCTCAGAGACTACGTCCAGGTTTTAGACAGTCTGTGACAGTCTCAGAGACTACGTCCAGGTTGTAGACAGTCCTGTGACAGTCTCAGAGACTACGTCCAGGTTTTAGACAGTCTTTGACAGTCTCAGAGACTACGTCCAGGTTTTAGACAGTCTGTGGGTTCGTCACAGATGTGGACCCGTCAGTCGGTCTCAGATGTTCTGGTCCAGAGCAGTGTGCAGTGTTTCTGGATGTGGTTGATATCTGTCTCTGTCTCTGCCTGAGGGGTCGGAGGTCACGGACACTCAGTGCTGGTTTTGAGATTTCTCTGATTCTCTGAATCTTTGAATGAGTTTCTGGATTGTAGACGGTGAAATCCAGGAACTCATTCAGACTGTGAGTCCACAAACGCTGAAGGTGTTGGACCTCGCCCCGTCCTTCATGTGAACGAGCCCTTTCATACCTGATGAAGATACTGTCACCTGTTCACCTGTTGACGCTTCAAACAGGTGTTTGTCACTCTTTTCTTCATCCTGTCAACACTATTGAAAGAATGATATTCAGGAAAAGTTCATCAGTTTGAACTTGAAATATGTTTGGACTGGTTGGACTGTTTGGACTGGTTGGACTGTTTGGACTGGTTGGACTGGTTGGACTGTTTGGAATGTTTGGACTGGTTGGACTGGTTGGACTGGTTGGACTGTTTGGACTGGTTGGACAGGTTGGACTGGTTGGACTGTTTGGACTGGTTGGACTGGTTGGAATGTTTGGACTGGTTGGACTGTTTGGACTGGTTGGACTGTTTGGACTGGTTGGACAGGTTGGACTGGTTGGACTGTTTGGACTGGTTCGACTGGTTGGAATGTTTGGACTGGTTGGAATGTTTGGACTGGTTGGACTGTTTGGACAGGTTGGACAGGTTGGACTGGTTGGACTGTTTGGACTGGTTCGACTGGTTCGACTGGTTGGACTGGTTGGAATGTTTGGACTGGTTGGACTGTTTGGACTGGTTCGACTGGTTGGACTGGTTGGAATGTTTGGACTGGTTGGACTGGTTGGACTGGTTGGACTGTTTGGACTGGTTGGACTGGTTGGACTGGTTGGACTGTTTGGACTGGTTGGACAGGTTGGACTGGTTGGACTGGTTGGACTGTTTGGACTGGTTGGACAGGTTGGACTGGTTGGACTGTTTGGACTGGTTCGACTGGTTGGACTGGTTGGAATGTTTGGACTGGTTGGACTGTTTGGACTGGTTGGACTGGTTGGACTGGTTGGACAGGTTGGACTGTTTGGACTGTTTGGACTGGTTCGACTGGTTGGACTGGTTGGAATGTTTGGACTGGTTCGACTGGTTGGACTGGTTGGAATGTTTGGACTGGTTGGACTGTTTGGACTGGTTCGACTGGTTGGACTGTTTGGACTGGTTGGACAGGTTGGACTGGTTGGACAGGTTGGACTGGTTGGACTGTTTGGACAGGTTGGACTGTTTGGACTGGTTGGACTGGTTGGACTGTTTGGACTGTTTGGACTGATTGGACTGTTTGGACTGGTTGGACAGGTTGGACTGGTTGGACTGTTTGGACAGGTTGGACTGTTTGGACTGGTTGGACTGGTTGGACAGGTTGGACAGTTTGGACAGTTTAGACTGTTTTGGACTGGGTTCAGGTGGATGAAGCTGCAGGAGGATCTCAGTCCGAAATGTGAGACTGAAACTGAAACCAGCGTTTGTTTCAGTCTGTGATCATTTATCACCACACTGAGAGAAACACAAACGTCAGTCTCTGAGACTGTCACAGACTGTCTAAAACCTGGACGTAGTCTCTGAGACTGTCACAGACTGTCTAAACCTGGACGTAGTCTCTGAGACTGTCACAGACTGTCTAAACCTGGACGTAGTCTCTGAGACTGTCACAGACTGTCTAAAACCTGGATGTAGTCTCTGAGACTGTCAAAGACTGTCTAAGACCTGGACGTAGTCTCTGAGACTGTCACAGACTGTCTAAAACCTGGACGTAGTCTCTGAGACTGTCAAAGACTGTCTAAACCTGGACGTAGTCTCTGAGACTGTCACAGACTGTCTAAAACCTGGACGTAGTCTCTGAGACTGTCACAGACTGTCTAAGACCTGGACGTAGTCTCTGAGACTGTCACAGACTGTCTAAGACCTGGACGTAGTCTCTGAGACTGTCACAGACTGTCTAAAACCTGGACGTAGTCTCTGAGACTGTCACAGACTGTCTAAAACCTGGACGTAGTCTCTGAGACTGTCACAGACTGTCTAAAACCTGGACGTAGTCTCTGAGACTGTCACAGACTGTCTAAAACCTGGACGTAGTCTCTGTAACACCCACCTGTCAGTCAAAGCGTCCCCGCTCTTAACCCTGCATAACTTTAAGCCTTAATATAATGTGAACAGGTGAGTTGTATATAAATTCACCCTCAGTACAGTTGTCATGAACGGGGAAATTAGCTACAGAGACCAAAACTGTTTTTTGTACCAGGCTGTAAACATGTTTATTTCTGCTGTGAAGTTGGACATTTGGACATGGGGACTTATGGAGACTGACTCACTTCTGGAGCCAGCCTCAGGTGGACGTTAGAGGAACTGCAGGTTGTGGGTGTTGATGTTGGTTTCTTCTTGTTTAAAGTTTTAAAGTTTGAACATCAGCTGCAGATTCAGTTTTTTTCATTTTTATGAAATACTTTAAATGACGTCACAGACGTTTCATATTTTTAATAACGTCAGTGACGTCAGCTGTGAGCTCACAGGGGCTTTTATTTTGAAAGCAGTGACCGGATGTTGTGGTAGTGTGCGGTGACGCGGTTTGACGCTGCTGGTTGCGGAGCTGCAGTGCGGACAAACAGGCTGGATCCGGAGAACCTGACACCCACAGACCGCGTCCGTCTGCCGGCCCGGGTCCGCCTCAGCCGGGATTCTGGATCTGCTCCTTTAAGTCCTGGGTTTGACTCCTGGATCCGGTCCAGCAGGAGGAGGAGGACCAGTCCGCATCCTCCCATCCATCCTCCTGCAGCAGCGGAGAACCGGAGGAGGACCCGGACCCGGACCCGGACCCGGACGGAGCGCTACTGGGGAATAAAACTGGTTTTGTGGCTCGGTGCGTCCCGGTCCTGCAGGAGGCCGGTCTGGGGTTCGGACCCGGTCCGGTTTGATACCGAGGACTGTTAGAGGAGACACCGATGGTGGTTTAGTCCTGCGGGAGTGTGAGGCCCAAAGCCCGGCCCCCCTTCAGAGGAACGGTGGGTTTTCTGGACCAGGACGTTTTGTGCCGAAATAAAATCCCAGATGAAGATTCCCAAAAGGCGGAAAAGGAGCGGACGGTGCGCCAGGTAGGCCCGAACCGGACCGGACCGGACCGGACTACACAGATCAGTGTGTGTGTGTGTGTGTGCGCGTATCTGTGTGTGTGTGTGTGTGCGCGCGCGCGCGTATCTGTGTGTGTGTTTGTGTGCGTGTGCGCGCGCGTATCTGTGTGTGTGTGTGCGCGCGCGTATCTGTGTGTCTGTGTGTGTGTATCTGCGTGTGTGTGCGCGTGCGTGTGTCCCGCAGAGATGCGTGAACGGAAGTCTTCTTTATTTTTATTGTCTTTGATCTGGATGATGATCACTGAGACCAGAACCGAGCCGGGCTGGGTCACTGATCTTTAATTCATAACTCGGGTCAGTCCGGGCCAGATTTATCGATCAGCAGGATGTGGTGGTGCGCATGCGCACAGAGGACCCATGACTGTGCACTGCAGAGAGGAAAGATTCAATATGTGATGCAGAGAGGAGGAGGAGGGGGGAGGGGGGGGGGGGGGGAGAGGGAGGAGGAGGAGGAGGACGGGAGAGGGGAGGGAGGGAGGAGGAGGAGGGGGGGGGGGAGGAGGAGGAGAGGAGGAGGGAGAGGGAGAGGGAGGGAGGAGGAGGGGAGGGGGAGAGGAGGAGAGAGGAGGAGGGGAGGAGGGGGAGAGGGGAGGAGGAGGAGGAGGAGGGAGGGAGGAGGAGAGAGAGGGAGGAGGGGGAGGAGGAGAGAGGAGAGGAGGGGAGGGGAGGGAGGAGAGAGGGGAGGAGGAGAGGAGGGAGGGAGGAGGAGGGGAGAGGGGAGGGAGGGAGGAGGGGAGAGAGGGAGGAGGAGGGGGGAGGGGAGGAGGAGGAGGAGAGAGGAGGAGAGAGGAGGAGAGGAGGAGGAGGGGAGGGAGGGAGGAGGAGGGGGGAGGGGAGGAGGAGGAGAGAGGAGAGAGGAGGAGAGAGGAGGAGAGGAGGAGGGGGAGAGGGGAGGAGGAGGAGGAGGGAGGGGAGGGAGGAGAGAGAGGGGGGAGGAGGAGAGAGGAGAGGAGGGGAGGGGAGGGAGGAGAGAGGAGGAGGAGGAGAGGAGGGAGGGAGGAGGGGAGAGGGGAGGGAGGAGGAGGAGGGGGGAGGGGAGGAGGAGGAGGAGAGAGGAGGAGAGAGGAGGAGGAGGAGAGGAGGAGGAGAGGAGGGAGGGAGGAGGGGAGAGGGGAGGGAGGGAGGAGGAGGGGGGAGGGGAGGAGGAGGAGGGGAGGGCGGGAGGAGGAGGGGGGGGGGGGAGGAGAGGGGGAGGAGGAGAGAGGAGAGAGAGGGAGGAGGAGGAGAGGAGGAGAGAGGAGGGGGGGGGAGGAGGAGGAGAGAGGAGGAGGGAGAGGAGGAGAGAGGGGGGGGGAGGAGGAGGAGAGAGGGGAGGGAGGGAGAGAGGGAGGAGGGGGGAGGAGGAGAGAGGAGAGGAGGGGAGGGGAGGGAGGAGAGAGGAGGAGGAGGAGGAAGGGGAGGAGAGTGGGGGGGAGAGGAGGGAGGGACAAGGAGGAGGAGGAGGAGGGGGAGGAGGGAGGAGGGCGCGAGGAGAGGGAGGGAGAGAGGAGGAGGAGGAGGAGAGAGGAGAGGAGGGGGGAGGAGGAGAGAGGAGAGGAGGAGGAAGGGGAGGAGGGAGGGAGAGAGGAGGAGGAGGAGGAGGAGAGAGGAGGGCGCGAGAGAGAGGGAGGGAGAGAGGAGAGGAGGGGAGGGGAGGGAGGAGAGAGGAGGAGGAGGAGGAAGGGGAGGAGGGAGGGAGAGAGGAGGAGGAGGAGGAGGAGAGAGGAGGGCACGAGGAGAGGGAGGGAGAGAGGAGGAGGAGGAGGGGGAGGAGAGAGGAGGAGGAGGAGGAGGTGGAGGGAGGAGAGAGAGGGAGGAGAGAGGAGGAGGAGGAGGAGGAGGAGGAGGAGGAGGAGGGAGGAGGGCGCGAGGAGAGGGAGGGAGAGAGGAGGAGGAGGAGGAGGAGGAGGAGGAGGGGGAGGAGGAGGAGGAGGAGGAGGGAGGAGGGCGCGAGGAGAGGGAGGGAGAGGAGGAGGAGGGGGAGGAGGGAGGAGGGCGCGAGGAGAGGGAGGGGAGGGAGGAGGAGGAGAGGAGGGCGGGCCGGACCCGAAAAGAAAAGTCAGAAATAACATTTTAATTTGAAGAAATCAGCCTGATGTCTTATTTTGAAATATTCATTATTTTTGATTAAAGATAAATAAATTTAAAATTGATTTGTTCAAATCGTCAGTTTCAATCTTTCATTTAAATAATTTACTAATTAACACAGATGTCTTATTTTGAAAGTCACATGACCACAGTGTGACGTCAGCATGAACAGAGATCAGCTGTTTCCTGTTTGGTGCTGAGGCGACACAGAGAAGCTAACAGGCTAACAGGCTAGTGTTCAGGAAGTGTCGTTGTGTTGCTCGGCAACAGTGCAGTCCAAACAAACAAATAAACAATGAAACAAACAAACAAACAAACAAATCATCTCAGTGGACTCATGAATGCAGTTTGTTGAATCCTGAAATATCAGAGGTGGTTCAGTTATTCTGAGATTATCGACAGTCACAACGTCACAACGATAATAAAAACATTGTGTTATAGTTATAATAAAAACTTCGTGTTATAGTTATAATAAAAACATCGTGTTATAGTTATAATAAAAACATCGTGTTATAGTTATAATAAAAACTTCGTGTTATAGTTATAATAAAAACATCGTGTTATAGTTATAATAAAAACATCGTGTTATAGTTATAATAAAAACATTGTGTTATAGTTATAATAAAAACATCGTGTTATAGCGATAATAAAAACATCGTGTTATAGTTATAATAAAAACATCGTGTTATAGTTATAATAAAAACATCGTGTTATAACGATAATAAAAACATTGTGTTATAGTTATAATAAAAACATCGTGTTATAGCGATAATAAAAACATTGTGTTATAGTTATAATAAAAACATCGTGTTATAACGATAATAAAAACATCGTGTTATAACGATAATAAAAACATCGTGTTATAGCGATAATAAAAACATTGTGTTATAGCGATAATAAAAACATTGTGTTATAGTGATAATAAAAACATCGTGTTATAGTGATTATAAAAACATCGTGTTATAGTTATAATAAAAACATCGTGTTATAACAATAATAAAAACATCGTGTTATAGTGATAATAAAAACATTGTGTTATAGTTATAATAAAAACATCGTGTTATGACGATAATAAAAACATCGTGTTATAACAATAATAAAAACAAAGTGTTATAGTTATAATAGAAACAAGGTGTTATGACGATAATAAAAACATTGTGTTATAACAATAATAAAAACAAAGTGTTATAGTTATAATAGAAACATCGTGTTATAGTTATAATAAAAACATTGTGTTATAGTTATAATAAAAACATCGTGTTATAACAATAATAAAAACATCGTGTTATAGTGATAATAAAAACATTGTGTTATAGTTATAATAAAAACATCGTGTTATGACGATAATAAAAACATCGTGTTATAACAATAATAAAAACAAAGTGTTATAGTTATAATAGAAACAAGGTGTTATGACGATAATAAAAACATCGTGTTATAACGATAATAAAAACATTGTGTTATAGTTATAATCGAAACATCGTGTTATGACGATAATAAAAACAAAGTGTTATAGTTATAATAGAAACATCGTGTTATGACGATAATAAAAACATCGTGTTATAACGATAATGAAAACATTGTGTTATAGTTATAATAGAAACATCGTGTTATAACGATAATAAAAACATTGTGTTATAGTTATAATAAAAACATTGTGTTATAGTGATTATAAAAACATCGTGTTATAACAATAATAAAAAGAAAGTGTTATAGTTATAATAAAAACATTGTGTTATAACAATAATAAAAAGAAAGTGTTATAGTTATAATAAAAACATTGTGTTATGACGATAATAAAAACATCGTGTTATGACGATAATAAAAACATCGTGTTATGACGATAATAAAAACATCGTGTTATAACAATAATAAAAAGAAAGTGTTATAGTTATAATAAAAACATGGTGTTATGGCGATAATAAAAACATCGTGTTATGAGGATAATAAAAACGTGTTATGACGATAATAAAAACATCGTGTTATGACGATAATGACAACATTGTGTTATGACGATAATAAAAACGTGTTATGACGATAAACTTTTCATGTTGGTCGTCGTGGCAGTCACGCGCTGCCGTACGATGACCTGAGGATCTGAAGCTGTTGTTCTTTAACCAGGTGTATGACGGCCTGTCCATGCTCCGCCCCCCTCCCGTGATGTCACAGCCCTGTGTAGGTCATGGTCTTCTTCCTCCTCTCCTGGTTAACTGTGCCCTCTGTTTTGGCTTGTAGGCTAACACAGGAACAGGAAGGGTTTTGTCCCGCTCAGGATTTGTTGTAAGCCGTCAGGTTTTCCGGGAGCTCAGAACTATGGTGAGCTCTGACTGATTCATCAGATCGAATCTGGAATGATGCAAACCGGCTTCTGGCAGAGCACCCCGCCACCCCCTCCCACCCCCCCCACCCCCCCAGTAATAGATTGGTAGTTTGTAGGTGAAGAAGAAAAAGAAGAAGAAGAAGAAGAAGAGCAGACTGAGGTTTGAAGGTAGAGAAAGTGTCTGTCAGGATGTGTCACTCTGATCTGCTGCTGGCCCTCAGAGTTCCTCTCTTTGACACTTTGTTTACACTGCAGGGTTCATCATCAGCCACACTGTAATTATATATACATCATATTTATGTGTTAATATCACAAGGAAATGATACTAATGCAATGTAACACAATACAGGGGTCCAAATGTTTAGGTTGGAGGACCAGATTTGGCCCACGGGTCACTGTTTGTTCACCATGCATCCTAATATTCATGAGTGTGTAATCAGCTAAAAATATGAATCATGTTTTCATCGTAGGATGAGACTTTACATCTACAGACAGACATGAACTGAAGGAGAGGGAGCAACTTCATAATAATATTAATAATAATAATAATAATAATAATATATGTTGTGGACGTCAGCAGCAGCTACAATCCATGAACTTGACGAGGCAAGAGCGTACAAAAACGTAAGTTAGTAACATGAGAAGAGCCCGGTGCATCATGGGAAGTGTAGTCCTATAGCAGCATAACTAAGAGATGGTCCAGGACTCACCTGAGCCAGGACAATGAATAAGCTCTAGGAAAAGTTTTAAGATACCAAATATTTGGATGTGTTTTATATTAGGAAGTACACAGCACTGAGATGATAGTACTACATGTGACACAGTAATCTACACACTTTCTTCTCTAACATACTGTAAAGTGGTAAAGGTGTGTACACGGGTGAGAATCATACTGACTAATGACTTACACTGTATAATTATGTGTGGGTGCTGATTGGCCGGTTGCTCCCCCCTGCTGTGTAAGCCTGATGCAATGTTTTTGGGGGAACTCTGTGGTCCCGCCCTCTGCAGTGATTGGCGGCTCAGCAGTGTGTTGAGGCCTGCAGCAGGTTTCACTACATCTCCAGTGTTACAGTGACTCCCAGCTGCTGGTCGCCAGTCAGCTGACGGTGACGCTGTTGATGATGCTGCTGATGATAATGGTGACAGTGCTGATGCTGCTGTGTAACAGCTGTATCACTGCAGGTGCAGAGAAGCCTCCTCCTCCCCTCCTTCCCAGTCTGTCCAGTCCTCTATCAGAGCTGGTCTGACTGGAAAACACAGCGGACACTCTCCATTATATCTGCAGTCCGCCTGAGCTCTGCATGCACTGATGACGGCCCGTGGCACTGCATGCAGAACAGCATGTTTGAGACTGACATGCATCAACTGAAAACTGATAACCATTCATGGCTGACGCGTCGTATCGATGATGTCATCTCTATGATGACGTACCGATGATGTCGTATCGATGATGTCATCTCGATGATGACGTACCAATGATGTCGTACCGATGATGTCGAACCCATGATGTCGTACCGATGATGTCGTATCGATGATGTCATCTCGATGATGACGTACCGATGATGACGTACCGATGATTTCGTACCAATGATGTCGTATCGATGATGTCGTATCGATGATGTCATCTTGATGATGACGTACCAATGATGTCATCTCGATGATGTCGTCTCGATGATGTCATCTTGATGATGTCGTACCGATGATGTCATCTCGATGATGTCGTACCAATGATGTCGTACCGATGATGTCATCTCGATGATGTCGTCTCGATGATGTCGTACCGATGATGTCATCTCGATGATGTCGTCTCGATGATGTCATCTCGATGATGTCGTACCGATGATGTCGTATCGATGATGTCGTACCGATGATGTCGTACTGATGATGTCATCTCGATGATGTCGTATCTATGATGTCGTGCCGATGATGTCATCTCGATGATGTCGTATCTATGATGTCGTACCGATGATGTCATATCGATGATGTCGTACTGATGATGTCATCTCGATGATGTCGTACCGATGATGTCATATCGATGATGTCGTACTGATGATGTCATCTCGATGATGTCGTACCGATGATGTCATATCGATGATGTCGTACTGATGATGTCATCTTGATGATGTCGTATCTATGATGTCGTACTGATGATGTCATCTCGATGATGTCATACTGATGATGTCATCTTGATGATGTCGTACCGATGATGTCGTATCGATGATGTCATCTTGATGTTGTCGTACTGATGATGTCATCTCGATGATGTCGTATCGATGATGTTGTATCGATGATGTCAACTTGATGATGTCGTATCGATGATGTTGTATCGATGATGTCATCTTGATGTTGTCGTACTGATGATGTCATCTCGATGATGTCGTATCGATGATGTTGTATCGATGATGTCAACTTGATGATGTCGTATCGATGATGTTGTATCGATGATGTCATCTTGATGATGTCGTATCGATGATGTCATCTTGATGATGTTGTATCGATGATGTCGTATCGATGATGTCGTATCGATGATGTCGTATCGATGATGTCATCTTGATGATGTCGTATCGATGATGTCGTATCGATGATGTCGTATTGATGACTATTTCCGCGTTCCATGTTCGAGGTTGTTGAGTTCAGAATAATCAGATTTAATGACTCTAATAATTCATCAAACTTCTTCAATGATCTGCGATCTTCTACCAAAGCAAAGTTTCCCCCCTGAGGTCGTCTTCTCAGGCAGAGCTCATTCCCAGGCTGTTTGCTCCCCAACAGGCTCCTTTTCTAACCTTCGACTCAAACTCAACTCAAACTCTTTCAGCTTGACGGCCGACATCAATCTCATTTTTCATTTCCGGAGCTTGTTGGGAGCCGTGCACGACGTGGGAGTGTACGCTGCCTGACAGGCTGTACTCAACTTCCTGCATGACGATGGCGACTCCGTCAAGAAGACGAAGGCGCAGCGGCGACTACAGAACAAATATCCAACGAGTTCCAAAGAAATCACGTGAACATGAAATTTACTGTAAAATAAACGTCAGACATTTACAAACTTTCAGTCTCAAAGAAATATTCATTAGATATTTGTGAGTAACCAGTTGACCAATAATTCTGCCAGCAGACGGTTAGCTTAGCATGAAGACTGGAAACTAGCAAGTAGCTGCCTACCAGCTAAGCTAGCTGGTGTCAGGTGATCATGTGACCGCGTCAAACCAAAAGACTGTTTAGGTTCATGTTTTTATTACGTTATGTTACGTAACTTAACGCGACGGCGTACGCGCGTCTTCCTAAACCGACCGTTTCACAACATTGACCATGTGTTTATGGTTACCATGGGGATGGAGGTCACCCCGCGCAGACATGACGTCCTCAGAAGTGGCCATGGTCGTTGACGGATGAGTTTCCACACACACACGTTAAGTTAGCTTCATGCTAAGCTAAGCTATTATCACGTGGTCCCAACATGCGAGTTCAGAGCTCAGTCCTGGAGCTCGGTGGGTCGGTTCTGGACCTGATCCGGTGCCATGCTGATGGTTGTTAGTTTAAATTTTTTAAAACTCCGGCCTGTTGTGCCGGTTCGGGTGATTCGGGTCGGGTCTGGATGAGAACAGAGTGTCCGGCTGCTTCCTCTGCACACATGATATTTGCTCCAGTTACTGCAAATACCATCACACCCCCAACCCCAACCCCTCCACCCCCACCGGCCTGTAGCCTGATCCAGCTGAAGAATGGCTTCAATGGCAGCCAGCCATCTCTAATGCCTGTTGTTATATTGGACTGCTGTGACCGGCCAGCACAGGGCTTGTGGTTGGAGATGTTTTTCATTCACTGATTGTTCTGCCCCCCCCCCTGCCCTTCTTTCTGCCCCCTCCCTCACAGATAAATGGCTCTTTTAAGCTGGGAGCTGCTCGTGTTCTGTCTGGCTGGCAGATGCAGTGCCTAGTCCCCGGCCTCCAGGACAACGCCAACATGAACGGGACGTCCGAGCAGGCCGACATCCTGCCGCCAAACTGCATGGTCAAAGACCGATGGAAAGTGGTGAGTCGGCAACTAAAGGGTTAACACGTACAGAGGACGTGTGTTTGATGCTGTCGTCCTCTGAGCTTCCTTTGTTACGTAATGCAGCTCCTGTCTGAGCCAATCAGATCACAGCGTTTAGCCTGCAGGCTGTTTGCACTTGACTGATCAATGTACTGTCTCCACTGAACCGCAGAGCTATAGCATACATACATACATACATATAGACCCACAGCACACACACATTTTGGAAACAAAAACATCAAATGATGGTCTCACTGAACTCAGACCACAGAGTCTCTGTGGGATGCCGTGCTAACCATGTGACAGTGTCACCAACAAAGAACCTCCACACCATCACACCTCCTCCTCCATGCTTCATAGTGGGAACCACACATGTAGATACCATCCATTAACCTTCTCTGCATCACAAAGACACGGCGGTCTGAACCAGAACTCTGAGATTTGGACTCATCAGACCAAAGTCCAGATTTCCACTGGCCTAATGTCCATTCATGTGTTTGTCTTCTTCTTGTTTGTTTGTTTGCAGTCATTCAGACCATGAAGGTGTGATTCCCACACTCTGCTCTGAACACGTGATGTTGACACGTGTCTGTTACCTGAACTCTGCTGTTCAGTGCTGATCCGTGATGAACTTCTCTGCAGCAGAGCTAATTCTTCTTCTTGTTTGTAATGCTGAGATTAACAGCCTGAACTGATCCAGAGTCTGTTCTGCCTCCCAGCTGAAGAAGATCGGCGGGGGTGGGTTCGGGGAGATCTACGAGGCCTTGGACCTCCTGACGCGGGAGAACGTGGCGCTGAAGGTGGAGTCGGCCCAGCAGCCCAAACAGGTGCTGAAGATGGAGGTGGCGGTGCTGAAGAAGCTGCAGGGTGAGACACCTTCAACACACAGTCTGACATCTACATCCAGGTGCAGGTCTAGTTCAACTTTGAGTCTTCACAATTTATTAAAAGCTGAATTAGCATCACGTGTTGCTGTCTCAGCATTTCATACTCTGAACTCTGAACTGTGCTACTTGGGTTGACATAGTTTGGACCAACCCGTCGGTGGTTTTATTAAAAACAGAGCCTGCTGGTTCAAATGAAATCCAGTGGACATACTAGCAAGCAATGCTGCAGCAACGATCGTTGGAAGACAACCTCTTCCTCTTTGAATGTGTCCTTATGATACGGGTGCTGTGGATCCTACAGTCCATGTTGACTGTTGACTGGAGCGTCAGCATCAAGTGTAACCAATGAAAGTTTGCTAAGCACAGGACAGGAGGGGAGAAAACCTGAAACAATCTGACGTTCACGTTGCTTTCAGTTAGAAACTCTGACTAACTCTGTAAGTCTATCACTACCCACAGGCACAAACACAGCAACAAACACAGTCCACATCACAGGACGTGATGCACAGACCTGATATCTACCTGAGAGAATGAAACCACATAAAACCTCCTGCTGTGAGAAGTCCAGCAGAGAGCAGAGCAACACGGAAAAACATCTGCAGATAGAAACCAATGAAAGAGCACGGAAGGTTAATTAGAATAATTACAGGGTTCGTTAAGTTTAACAAGCTGGTAGCATGCTAAACAGTGAAGACATGATTATTGATTAAACTCATCGTTATCTTTATTTTTATTTTCCAGGTAAAAACCACGTCTGTAAGTTTATTGGCTGCGGGAGAAACGACAAATTCAACTATGTGGTGATGCAACTTCAGGTGAGTCAGAGGGCGCACCGCTATAGCCTGATGGGTACAGGAGGCTTTTATTGTGAAGGATTACAGACAAAAGTGTTGGAATAGGACATAAATATCATCTTATGTACCCAAATAGTGACGTGTTGGAGAAGAGGTTCATGCCTGACCTCCAACAGGGGTTGTAGTCGTTTAATAATGAAGAGCAGATAGTTCAGCTTCACACCAACCTGCTGTCTGAGAGACGTCATGGTGTCTGAATCAAAGCGAGCCAGAGAGTCTGTGTGCTGTGTTTGTTTTTAATGTAATAGACCCGATGTGACTTTAGACCCATGTGTCTCAGGTTTAACATTTAAACTGCAGGTAGATCGAAGTGTTACAAGTATTCATTGTAATTCATTGTCATTTTATCAGTCATTGTAATTCATTGTCATTTATCAGTCATTGTAATTCATTGTCATTTTATCAGTCATTGTAATTCATTGTCATTTTATCAGTCATTGTAATTCATTGTCATTTTATCAGTCATTGTAATTCATTGTCATTTTATCAGTCATTGTAATTCATTGTCATTTTATCAGTCATTGTAATTCATTGTCATTTTATCAGTCATTGTAATTCATGTCATTTTATCAGTCATTGTAATTCATTGTCATTTTATCAGTCATTGTAATTCATTGTCATTTTATCAGTCATTGTAATTCATTGTCATTTTATCAGTCATTGTAATTCATTGTCATTTTATCAGTCATTGTAATTCATTGTCATTGTATCATGTCATTGTAATAATTGTCATTTATCCTTCATTGTAATTGTACAATTTGTTTGTGTTGATTTGTTCTGTACACGTGACATTCATTGCACGTCTGTCTGTCCTGGGAGAGGGATCCTCCTCTGTGGCTCTTCCTGAGGTTTCTTCCACCTTTTTTCCCTGTTAAAGGTTTTTTGTGGGCAAGTTTTCCTCACTGGAACCGAGGTCTAAGGACAGAGGGTGTCACTCCCTGTACAGATTGTAAAGGCCTCAGAGGAAATGGACTTGTGGACTTTGGGCTGTACAAATAAATCTGATCTGATTAATTTAATTTAATTTGATTTGATTTGATTTGATTTGATGAGTGTTTTAACGTACTGGGCTGCTGCAGGGTCGTAACCTGGCCGACCTGCGGAGGAGTCAGCCCAGAGGAACCTTCACCATGAGCACCACCCTGCGGCTCGGGAAGCAGATCCTGGAGTCCATCGAAGCCATCCACTCAGTGGGCTTCCTGCACCGCGACATCAAACCGGTACGACGGGAGCGAGTTTTCTTTTCTTCAAAGGTCTTGTGGTGGTTTCCTTCTGTGGTTGGAGGACTTCATGTCTTCTTCTTTTCCTGCAGTCTAACTTTGCGATGGGTCGACTTCCCTCCACCTACAGGAAGTGCTACATGCTGGACTTTGGTCTGGCGCGACAGTACACCAACACCACCGGAGAGGTCCGACCGGTAAGAAACTCTATCCACTTCGTCCGCGCTGTAGCACCGCCGGGCGGAGATCCAACTGAGACAGACCGAACCTCACCTGATCAAACAGGAAGTCACAGAGTAAGGTCACATGACCAGATGTATCAGCAGCGCTCAGGCTCCACATCAGATCATCATGTTACTGTTGATAAGCTAATCATCATGCTCATATCTGAGTGGAGCCACTGTTCTCAATGTGACAAACACTTTGAGAAGCACGGGAGAAGATCGAAGTTGGAGCTTTTTGTAGTCCATCTTCTGAACTTTGTAGTTTCACCACAGATCCTGTCGACCGTGCTCTGTTAAATAATGATGAAGCCGACAGAGTCAGGTCTTTCAGATCAGTCCACCTGAAGGATCATGTGATGAGATGACGTCAAACATCATTAGTTTAAATCCAGAGTGAGACGTTCAAATATTCTGTTCAAATGACGACTTCACTTCCTGTCAGATGTCAAAGTAAAGCGCTGAAAATAAAAGTAGCGTTCGCTTAGACCTTAGATCGGGGGCAGTGCCTCTGGACTGGCAGACCGGGGTGGTGGTTCCCCTCTTCAAAAAGGGGGACCGGAGGATGTGCTCCAACTATAGGGGGATCACACTCCTCAGCCTCCCCGGGAAGGTCTTTTCGGGGGTCCTGGAGAGGAGGGTCCGCAAGATTGTCGAACCTCGGATCCAGGAGGAGCAGTGTGGTTTTCGTCCTGGCCGTGGAACTGTGGACCAGCTCTATACCCTTAGCGCGGCCCTGGAGGGTGCATGGGAGTTCGCCCAACCAGTCTACATGTGTTTTGTGGACCTGGAGAAGGCGTTCGACCGTGTCCCTCGGGAGGTCCTGTGGGGGGTGCTCCGGGAGTATGGGGTTCCGGACCCATTGATATGGGCTATCCGGTCCCTTTACTCTCGGTGCCAGAGCTTGGTCCGCATTGCCGGCAGTAAGTCGGACCTGTTTCCCGTGGGAGTTGGACTCCGCCAGGGCTGCCCTTTGTCACCGGTTCTGTTCATAACTTTTATGGACAGGATTTCTAGGCGCAGCCAGGGCGTCGAGGGGCTGCGATTCGGTGGCCTTAGGATTAGGTCGCTGCTTTTTGCGGACGATCTGGTCTTGTTGGCTTCATCGGATCGTGACCTTCAGCTCTCTCTGGAGCGGTTTGCAGCCGAGTGTGAAGCGGCTGGGATGAGAATCAGCACCTCCAAATCCGAGGCCATGGTTCTCAGCTGGAAAAGGGTGGAGTGCAGTCTCCAGGTCGGGGATGAGATCCTGCCTCAAGTGGAGGAGTTCAAGTATCTCGGGGTCTTGTTCACGAGTGAGGGAAGGATGGAACGGGAGATCGACCGGCGGATCGGTGCGGCTTCTGCAGTGATGCGGACTCTGCACCGGTCCGTCGTGGTGAAGAAGGAGCTGAGCCGAAAGGCGAAGCTCTCGATTTACCAGTCGATCTACGTTCCTACCCTCACCTATGGTCACGAGCTTTGGGTAGTGACCGAAAGAATAAGATCGCGAATACAAGCGGCCGAAATGAGCTTCCTTCGCAGGGTGGCTGGGGTCTCCCTTAGAGATAGGGTGAGAAGCTCGGCCATCCGCGAGGAGCTCACAGTAGAACCGCTGCTCCTCCGCATCGAGAGGAACCAGTTGAGGTGGCTCGGGCATCTCGTGAGGATGCCTCCTGGACGTCTCCCTGGTGAGATGTTCCGGGCACGTCCCTCCGGGAGGCGGCCCCGGGGAAGACCCAGGACACGCTGGAGGGACTACGTCTCTCGGCTGGCCTGGGAACGCCTTGGGGTCCCCCTGGGAGAGTTGGCAGAAGTGGCTGGGGAGAGGGAAGTCTGGGTCTCCCTGCTGAAGCTGCTGCCCCCGCGACCCGAACATGGATAAGCGGAAGAAAACGAACGAACGAACGCTTAGACCGAACTCTGTCATGTACGAATGTGTTTGACCTCTGACCTGAAGGAACACAGCTGGTTCAAGTCTGATGATGATGAGATGACCTTCATCCTTTGCAGAGCGTGTTGATTCGGACACGCTAACAGGCGTCGACATGTGACACGTTCAGTCTGTTTTACTTTCTTCTTGTGAGATTTAATGAATTTAATCATTTATTTCAAAAAATCCAAGAAAATAAATTGTAAATAAACTGAAATGAATGAATTTAATTTTAATTCACCAAATCTTTTATTAATTCATTCATTTATAAAATGTGACAGAAGTTGATATTTATTTGTATTTATAGTCGATCTTCATTTGCATAATGAAGCTAAACGCATAAAGAAAATTTAAATAAATTAAATAAAAGGTCAAAATATACATAAATAATTATTGTTTAAAAAAAATAAATGAATAATGTTAAATAAATAAAGAAGCAAATAAAAACAGAAATATTGATTTAAATATTATTTCTGGTTTGTTTCATTTTTATTTAATTGAGACATTTGTTTACTTTTGATTGTGACAGTTTCATGTTTCACCAATCATCAATTCTTTTATCAGTGATTTATGTTTTATCTGTTGACTTGTTTTAATTTCATCGTTTTACGTTTCAGTCTTGTTGTTTTTTTGTTTTTCTTACAGTTCCTTTGGACTTATGATTTTGACGTGCATGCCTCCCGTTTCTCCATCATCTCCATGGTTACCCAGGGATGTGAGTGGTTTCTATAGTGACGGGGGGGGGGGGGTCGCATCACCAGCCGGCCGCTGAAGTTCAGTTTTTTTTAACGCTCTGTAGCACCGTCCACTCATAAGCAATCAGCTGTGTGAACATGATGAAGGACAGATCATGCTCAGACATATTTCTAATACTGAAACAGTTCGCGTGATTAGCAGGCTAATGTTAGCGCGGTTCGTTTGGTGCAGCTCGTTTTAATTAAATGATGATTGATCTACGAGAGCCAGTTAAACGGTCCATTGGTGAAGAACCCGTTTGAAATCAGGTGGTTCAGAGGAAGTCGACCTGTGGTCAGAGAACACGAGCCGATGATCACTGACGTCAGTTTGAAGACGTTAGGAAACGTTTAATATTCTGGTTCTGGACGGTTTGTCAGATTTCAACATATTATAATAATACGTATTAACGATTAGAAAAACCTTTGAAGAACCTTTGAAGAACCTTTGAAGAACCTTTGAAGAACCATTATTTTTCTGCGTGCGCGGTGGAGGCTGCGTGCAGTGTGACCCCCCCCCCCCCCCCCCGATGTTTCTGTCATTATTTGGTTATTTTGGTTTGAATTCATCCGAAACATGAATCCATGTTTCCACTTTGTGTTTGTACTGAAGAGTCGACATCAGCGACCTGATGACCTCATCAAACCTGACCAGCACAGAGACGCTTTGAGACGTTTAGGCAAATATTACAGACTGACACACGAGTATGTGACAGATTCAAACATTTCTCTCGTGTCACTGTCGGCTTCATTTGGTCTGTTAGCGGTGAGGAAACGGCGTGCAGGTGAGCTGACGCTGTGCCGGTCAGGTTTCAGAGCGTTTTACGAGATTAGTAACTAAAAATTCGACTTTAAACTGAAAACATTTGTGACAACGCTAACTTCAGATCACTAACTTTGTTTCGTCCTGTGTTCAGCCGAGGACCGTGGCAGGTTTCAGAGGGACGGTCCGATACGCTTCAGTCAACGCTCATAAAAACAAGGTCAGTGCTGTTTGTCTGTCCACGTGAAGCGGCGGCCGTGTTGGTCCTCACAGCTGCTCTCTGTAACCCCGGCGACTAATGATGTGTTTGTTTTCTGTCGTGTTCCTTCAGGAGATGGGTCGCCATGACGACCTGTGGTCATTGTTTTACATGTTGGTGGAGTTCGCTGTTGGACAGTTGCCATGGCGAAAGATCAAAGATAAGGTCAGACTGTTGAGAGATGATTGTATCTTTGGCTTCATCATTTTGTTGTAACCGGCTGAGCTGAAAGTGATTTTCTGTTTTGTTCCAGGAACAAGTTGGTCAGATTAAAGAGCGTTACGACCATCGGATGCTGCTCAAACACATGCCTTCAGAGTTTAATATCTTCCTGGACCACGTCCTGGCCCTGGACTACTACACCAAACCAGACTACCAGGTACACACCGCGTAAAGTAAACTGTGTTTCACTGGACGTCAGTTCACATTCATGATCCGTCTTTTTCTTTCCTCCAGCTGCTCATGTCGGTGTTTGAGAACAGCATGAAGGAGCGAATCATCACTGAGAACGAGCCTTTCGATTGGGAGAAGGGAGGAAGTGATGTCACACTGTCGACGAGTGCCTCCACCCAACCACAGCACAACACCCGACCTACTGCAGCTATGGTGGGGTAAGAACCCAACCGCTTTGCGCCCCCTAAATGTGACGCTGTCTGACTCTTTGGTGAAGACTCAAGAAAGACATGAACATGACGTGTACAAAACTACCAAACCAAAATAAGACAAGTATTGACTTGTTGTTCCCACATGCTGGTTAACATGAACCAGGGTAATGATCAAGAGGCTTCTTCAGTTCTAACTGACTGATGGGGAGTCCGAGTAGGTTGTTGAGGTCCCCTGAGCAAAGGTGTGGTTGGGGGATGGTAGTGACCTTGACAGCTCACTGGGTGGAGCTAAAACAGAGCTAAAAAAAAGCTTATGCTTTAGGGCTTATGAAGTTAATTATCTAAATATCAGAATCTCTCGTGTCCACAGAGCCATCGTGACGCCGGTTCCTGGAGATCTTCAGCGCGAGAACACAGATGATGTTCTGCAGGACGAACATCTCAGTGATCAGGAGAACGCACCCCCGGCGCCGCCCAGCCGACCGCCTGGGGAGACAGGTGTCCCGCACGCTGGCGAGCCGGGAGAGACCTGGGAGGACACCGACTTCAACCGCAACAGACTCAGGATCAGCCTAAACAAGGTGGGCAAGGAGGAATATTTGATGTTTGAGCTCTTAGTTAGTCGGTATGCTCAGTTTAAAATCGTGACCATAAAACATCACTTCCTGTCCCTCCTCAGGGGGCTCAGGAGGAAGAGGCGGGTCGAGGGGCATGTCCAGTGTCACCAGTTCGAGGTGGAGCCCCTGAGTCACCAACGGGTCAGGGGCGGTCTTTACGGTACCGCCGGGTCAACAGCCCCGAATCTGACCGTTTGTCTGCTGCTGAGGGCCGAGTCGACGCCTACGGACAAAGGTGAGACCGTGGAGGGCAAGAGACAGGTCAAATATTATGTCCTTTTAATAGTCAGAAGATCTGAAAGACTTGAAACTGACCAAAGACACGTGACTTGACTTGGACTTGATCTCACGGCCACCTAGTCTGAGAGTTGACGACTTTGAAGAAGAAGTTGAATGTTATGACTCAGGTTCACCATTATTGACCTGGACTTTGGGGCTTGACCGAACTTGGACTTGCTCTCATGTACTTAAGACTTGACCTGGACTCACCTCA
Organism: Larimichthys polyactis; assembly: GCA_018985215.1. NCBI lineage: Eukaryota > Metazoa > Chordata > Actinopteri > Sciaenidae > Larimichthys > Larimichthys polyactis. Next base: position 291,988 of record JAFMOB010000413.1, read on the forward strand.
GTTGACTTGAGATCTTCCTATGACTTGAATTTTCCATCGAAGGCTCGAGGTAACCTGGGCTGGTCTTGACTTGACCTGGACTCACCCTCATCAACTTTCTTGGATGAGACTTGTGACATCACTTGATTTGTGACTTCTTTTGACGAGACTTGAACTTACCATTGAAACGATGTTGGTCTTTCTGTACGTCCTCCAGGTCTAGGATGGACATCCTCGGCTCTCCATCTCGTCACGTCTACTCCTCCCAGCCAGCTCAGATGCTGTCTGTTGACCCTGGTTGCCGTGGTGACCGTCAGATCAGCGGCCGCCAGGAAGTGTCGGTGGCGTCTGTCGACCAGGAGGCGCACAGCAACGCCTTCATCCGCTCCGTCCCGCTGGCCGAGGAGGAGGACTTTGACAGTAAAGAGTGGGTGATCATCGACAAAGAGGCGGAGCTGCGAGACTTCCAACCAACCACGTCAGGAACCACTGACGAGGAGCCTGAGGAGCTCCGTCCACTGGAGGAGCAGGAGGAGAGGAGGAGGCTCAGGGCTGGAGGTAGGAGCCTCTCACCCCCACTACACCCTCACCACTGTACACTGCAGCGAGCAAATGTTTTCTTGTTGTTAGACTGCTCTCGTCGTTAATCGTTTCATCGATTAGTTGGTCGTCTCCGACTCATTAATATTCTGTTGTCCTGCAGGTGAGCTTGTAGTTCGTCCAAAGACCCACACCAGGGAGAGCAGCCGAGCGATGCTAACGCTAACGGAGGAGGAGGCGTCAAGGAGGAGTGGCGGTAGCCCCGCCCAGTCGCCTTGTCACTCGCTGCCATCGGGACGCCCCCGCCGGAGAGAGTCGGAGCCCACTGGACCTCAAAGACCGGTAAGAGACCCAGCCAACCAATCAGAGGAGAGCTCAGCTCTCTGGTGGCACGTTGGCGGCCAGATGAGGACGTGGGCGGCGCTCTGCAGCTGCTGCTCCACCTCCTTTATCTGTCCGTCAACATGCACCTTAGAGGACAAATCCAGCATGAAACCACGACACTCGACACTCACCGCACCGCCACATGTTCATCACTCACACCTGGACAGGTCTATGACACTCACACCTGGACAGGTCTATGACACTCACACCTGGACAGGTCTATGACACTCACACCTGGACAGGTCTATGACACTCACACCTGGACAGGTCTATGACACTCACACCTGGACAGGTCTATGACACTCACACCTGGACAGGTCTATGACACTCACAACACCTGGACAGGTCTATGACACTCACACCTGGACAGGTCTATGACACTCACACCTGGACACTTCTATGACACTCACACCTGGACAGGTCTATGACACTCACACCTGGACACTTCTATGACACTCACACCTGGACAGGTCTATGACACTCACACCTGGACACTTCTATGACACTCACACCTGGACAGGTCTATGACACTCACACCTGGACAGGTCTATGACACTCACACCTGGACACTTCTATGACACTCACACCTGGACAGGTCTATGACACTCACACCTGGACACTTCTATGACACTCACACCTGGACAGGTCTATGACACTCACCTGGACACCTACAGGCAGCTGTAACAACCAATGAGATGTCTGTAAGGCTCATACTACAGATACTACAGATACTACAAAACTACAGTACTTCTTTGGAGGTATTGACTGAAACATGTGGACTCATGCTGGAATTGTCCTTTAAGCATATCACAGTGAAGACCTGCAGACGGACTCAGGAGTACTTCAGGAGTTTCAGGAGGCCTTCAGGAGTACTTCAGGAGTACTTCAGGAGGCCTTCAGGAGTACTTCAAGGTTACTTCAGGAGGCCTTCAGGAGTACTTCAGGAGTTTCAGGAGGCCTTCAGGAGTACTTCAGGAGTTTCAGGAGGCCTTCAGGAGTCTCAGGAGGACTTTCTCCTTCAGGTAGGCCTTCAAGGTTACTTCAGGAGGCCTTCAGGAGGCCTTCAGGAGTCTGGCTGCAGGTTGTTTTGTGGCAGCAGCGTCCTGCAGCTGAACATCTGTCACATACAGTCCTTCGATCAGCAGCTGATACTTAGATCTGATAGACTGACTTCAGGACAGAGATGAAGATGAACTCCATGAGATGTTTAAAGTTTGAGTTCAGTAAAGTGTGAACACCTCAGTGACAGCTAAATAAGTCTTTTCATGAATTCTGATTTTGTTCTGCTGTTCTTCCATGACGTGTCTTCTTTCAGACGAGGGGAAAGAAAACGTCCAAAAATTTCACATTTCTGTTTATTTTTGTCACTTTGTCTATTTGTGTCTGTAGATGTCACCAAAGGTTACGTTAGATAACGTATGATTATGATATTATGACGTCCTCCGACTGCTCAGCTTCAGCTCTCTGTCATTTACACACTTTATGATGGACACATAGCAGCTAACCGCCAATGAACTGCTGCTAACTGAATCTGCCGTTAGCATGCTAACAGAACCAGGCTCAGCAGCCGGACCGGACCGGGTTCAAGCACAGCCTCTGAGACCAACAGGGACTAACGTTACAAAGAAAGTACCAGGAGAGCTAAAGCTAACACAGCTAACACTGAGGATCCAGCTGGTTTGGAGCTAGTGCTAACATAGCTAACTGCTAACATTAGCTTCCATGACTTGATGTAAACATTGATCAGCAGAGAAGCGCTAACTGTGGTTAGCCGTGTAGCTAACTGAACTGACTCAGCCCGGGACGCCAGGAGCCAAACCAGACTGCTGTGTTCACTGTTAGACTGGACACTGCTGGTTCAGAGGTTCTGTAGCTGTGTGCACTGTTAGACTGGACACTGCTGGTTCAGAGGTTCTGTAGCTGTGTTCACTGTTAGACTGGACACTGCTGGTTCAGAGGTTCTGTCGCTGTGTTCACTGTTAGACTGGACACTGCTGGTTCAGAGGTTCTGTCACTGTGTCACTGTTAGACTGGACACTGCCGGTTCAGAGGTTCTGTCGCTGTGTTCACTGTTAGACTGGACACTGCTGGTTCAGAGGTTCTGTCGCTGTGTTCACTGTTAGACTGGACACTGCTGGTTCAGAGGTTCTGTCGCTGTGTGCACTGTTAGACTGGACACTGCCGGTTCAGAGGTTCTGTCTCTGTGTTCACTGTTAGACTGGACACTGCCGGTTCAGAGGTTCTGTCGCTGTGTTCACTGTTAGACTGGACACTGCTGGTTCAGAGGTTCTGTCGCCGTGTTCACTGTTAGACTGGACGCTGCCGGTTCAGAGGTTCTGTCGCCGTGTTCACTGTTAGACTGGACACTGCCGGTTCAGAGGTTCTGTCGCCGTGTTCACTGTTAGACTGGACACTGCCGGTTCAGAGGTTCTGTCGCCGTGTTCACTGTTTAGACTGGACACTGCCGGTTCAGAGGTTCTGTCGCGTGTTCACTGTTAGACTGGACACTGCGGTTCAGAGGTTCTGTCGCTGTGTTCACTGTTAGACTGGACACTGCTGGTTCAGAGGTTCTGTGCTGTGTTCACTGTTAGACTGGACACTGCCGGTTCAGAGGTTCTGTTGTTCGCTGTTAGACTGGACACTGCTGGTTCAGAGGTTCTGTCACTGTGTTCACTGTTAGACTGGACACTGCTGGTTCAGAGGTTCTGTCGCGTGTTCACTGTTAGACTGGACACTGCCGGTTCAGAGGTTCTGTCGCCGTGTTCACTGTTAGACGGACACTGCCGGTTCAAGGTTCTGTCGCCGTGTTCACTGTTAGACGGACACTGCTGGTTCAGAGGTTCTGTCGCCGTGTCACTGTTAGACGGACACTGCCGGTTCAGAGGTTCTGCGCTGTGTTCACTGTTAGACTGGACACTGCCGGTTCAGAGGTTTGTTGTTCGCTGTTAGACTGGACACTGCTGGTTCAGAGGTTCTGTCGCCGTGTTCACTGTTAGACCGGACACTGCTGGTTCAGAGGTTCTGTCGCTGTGTTCACTGTTAGACTGGACACTGCTGGTTCAGAGGTTCTGCTGCTGTGTTCACTGTTAGACTGGACACTGCCGGTTCAGAGGTTCTGTTGTTCGCTGTTAGACTGGACACTGCTGGTTCAGAGGTTCTGTCACTGTGTTCACTGTTAGACTGGACACTGCTGGTTCAGAGGTTCTGTCGCCGTGTTCACTGTTAGACTGGACACTGCTGGTTCCGAGGTTCTGTCGCCGTGTTCACTGTTAGACTGGACACTGCTGGTTCAGAGGTTCTGTTGTTCGCTGTTAGACTCGACACTGCTGGTTCAGAGGTTCTGTCGCCGTGTTCACTGTTAGACTGGACACTGCTGGTTCAGAGGTTCTGCTGCTGTGTTCACTGTTAGACTGGACACTGCTGGTTCAGAGGTTCTGTCGCTGTGTTCGCTGTTAGACTGGACACTGCTGGTTCAGAGGTTCTGTCGCTGTGATCGCTGTTAGACTGGACACTGCTGGTTCAGAGGTTCTGTCGCTGTGTTCACTGTTAGACTGGACACTGCTGGTTCAGAGGTTCTGTCGCTGTGTTCACTGTTAGACTGGACACTGCCGGTTCAGAGGTTCTGTCGCTGTGTTCACTGTTAGACTGGACACTGCTGGTTCAGAGGTTCTGTTGCTGTGTTCACTGTTAGACTGGACACTGCTGGTTCGGAGGTTCTGTTGCTGTGTTCACTGTTAGACTGGACACTGCTGGTTCAGAGGTTCTGTCGCCGTGTTCACTGTTAGACTGGACACTGCTGGTTCAGAGGTTCTGCTGCTGTGTTCACTGTTAGACTGGACACTGCTGTTCAGAGGTTCTGTCGCTGTGTTCGCTGTAGACTGGACACTGCTGGTTCAGAGGTTCTGTCGCTGTGTTCACTGTTAGACTGGACACTGCTGGTTCAGAGGTTCTGTCGCTGTGTTCACTGTTAGACTGGACACTGCTGGTTCAGAGGTTCTGTTGCTGTGTTCGCTGTTAGACTGGACACTGCTGGTTCAGAGGTTCTGTTGCTGTGTTCGCTGTTAGACTGGACACTGCTGGTTCAGAGGTTCTGTTCAGTCACTGGAAGGTAGACGCTGACGCTAGCTGGTAGTGCTAACTGTGAGTGTGCTATTGGCTGCTGTAAACACCAATCAACATCCACAATAAGCCCCTCCCTCTGTGAAACAGGAAACACGTAAAAATGAGGAAGCAAACTGAATCATGTTAATGTCGACAGTTTTATTCGTAACACCGCGCTGCGACACGTTCACGTACGAACACTGGAACATTGAAATGAACTTCCTGTCAGAGCTGATTGTTGATCCACAGGTGTGAAAAACTTCATGTTGTCTGTCACAGCTGATTCATTTAGATGACTATATTATAATATTATCTTTTAGGACTTCTGGGTGAAATTAAAGATGAAAGTAATAAATACAATAATAAAACAACATCTCTTATATAAATAAATAAATAATAAATGACATAAACACAAAATAAATAAAAATAAACTTCTGTGGAGGAACAAACCCGACTAATTAAAGGCTCGTTTAAAGGGTCAGTGTGTCAGATTTAATGATGTCTCTCTGTCGTAGTTTCAGAGGCGAGGGTGAGGCGAGGGGGCTGCAGTTGTCGTCAACTAAATCCGACACACTGGACCTTTAACGACGGCACTGACGGTTTATTGAGTGTCTGCAGGGTTCATCCTCAGGAGAACTTCTCCTCCGGTGATCAGGCGTTAGGGTGGAAAGGTCAAAGGTCACCAGAGTCAGGAGGGTCGACCCTCTGGGGAGTCTGAATCACTGATCTCATGGACGTGGAATCATTGAATTGAACTTTTTATTTCACATTTTTCATTTTCAGCAGGTTCTTCATAGCTGTGCTGATTTTTATCGATTCTTTTATTTTTATTTGATTTTTTTATCCATTTTTGTTCCGTCGTTCGTTCATGTTTGATTTATTCATGCACTCATTAATTATTAATTAATTCCCTAATAAGTCCGGCTTGCTCCTCCGTACTTGGTGGCTGCTGTTTACAGGCTGTGACATCATCGCTGATGTCATCGTTTAAACGCCTCGGCTCGTCTTTTAGTCACTTTTTTTTTTTTTAGCTTTCGTGCCGATAGACTCGGGCTCTCCGCCGCCAACCATCGAGGACTGCCATTCTCTTTTTCTCCCCCTCCTGCTCCTCCTCCACCTCCACCTCCTCCCACCTCCTCCACATAACTACTGACGCCTTTGCCCCCCCCAACCTATCGCTTTAAAAGTACACAGTATGTCGAGTTTGACTCGCCTGAGGAGAGAAAAGAGCGAGGGTGCCATTGGGACGAGACGAGAAGAAATAAAGTGATGTTTCGGGGTAAGCACAGTTTAGGAATAGTCCTTTACTCTGTTCTCTCACTCAGTTTCTGTTCCTCCTCTTTCCTTTCTCCTTTGTCTTCACACATTCTCCTCCTTTGCTTTTTGTTTTTTGACTCCTCCGTCGTGTGTCTGTGTTTCGTGTGCCTGATGACTCCATCTCTCCATCCTTTCTGTTCCTTTGTTTCCTTTTGCATCATTGTTTCCTTCAGAAGCTCAGACTGTCAGCTGTGCAGACAGACTGTTGTAGATTAGTCAGTTCAGTGTGTGCAGTGCTCGTGCTGGTGACTCTGTGTCCTTTTAAACTGCTTCTTCTTCTTCTTCTTCTCCTTCTCCTTCTTCTTTGTTGGGGGGGGATGCTAGTCTGACCAATCTGGCAACCCGCACAGCTAACAAGTCTTAATGTTAATCTGTAGACAGAGTGCCAGATTGACGCCAACACTCCTTAAGCTCCTCCCTTGGCAACCTTTGACCAATCAGCTGAAGGCTTTAGATGAGCGAGAGCACCAATCAGCTCTCTCCCATCCAACGCCCGGTCATGGAGGGGGAGGAGACGAGGGCAGGAAGTCAAACAGAGTGTTGGGACGTAGCCGTAGGAGCAGATTTATTCAAGCATTTTCAAAGAGTCGCCTTCTGCTCGCTAACCCCGCCCTCCTCTCTCTCTGATTGGTCTGTTTGCAGTTGGAAGAGGACAGGCACCAACCACGGCCCAATCAGCTGAGGAGGCTGGCCTCCTACGTCTTCTCCTCCTCCACCCTGGAGACGGAGCAGTATCCCCACGGAGGAGGCAGCTTCATCCAGAGGAGCCGCTCGGCCGAGAGCAGCCCCGCCCACATCACCGCCGCCAACGCCTCGGTGCGCCGCCGGCACGCCGGCACCCTGCCGACGCCCGGCAGCCCGCGGAGCAGACACTCGGTGCTGAACGTGTCGAGGACGCAGCTGCAGCAGATGTTAGCCAAGCTCATGAACAAGAACAGCAGCTGAGAGACGGACACGTCACATGACACGCGTCACATGACACACGACACAAGTCTGTCAAACTTCATTTGATTCGTCCTCCAAAAATTGACTGAAAATAAATCCTAAAATCACACACACACACACACACACACACACACACACACACACACACACACACACACACACACACACACAAAGCCAGATAATAACCACAACAAGCCATATTACTGGCACACAGCAGCACAGCTGTGCTGCCAAACACACACACAGATGAATAGAGAGGAGAGCTGGTGACCTCCATGCAATAAACTCCAAAAGCGTCTCTGATGTTGCACACGCCACAGACTGGAGGACATGATGAAGGTGAAGAGGAGGCAGTGACATCTGTCTGATTATCGTCCTGGTAACAGAGGAGCGATCGTCGAGGAATGCAGGTCGTCCCGGCGATCAAGTCTTTCTGTTTTTCTTTTGGCGTTCTGTCCCCCCTCCCATCATCCCGCCCGCCGAGCAATACGCCGCCGCCGCTTCACGAAGCCGTGACCCAAAAAAACAAAAAAACTGCTTCATTAAACGTGTGTGTGAAGTGAGTGTGAGTTCCTCTGTCCAAACAAAAAACTCTTCCTGTGCCGGGCCGAGTACGGAGGCCCTGAAGTGCACGCACACACACACACACACACACACACACACACACACACACACACACACACACTTTAAAAAGGAAACACAGCGACGTTTAAAAAATGAATTCTTGTCACGATAAAACAGAAATCACAAAATTCATTTTATAAATCGACGACCAGAAAAAGTCTTCAGTGACGACCTCGTTTCCTCGTTTCCTCGTTTGCTGAATGTAGCTTTTTATTTATTTTTTTAATTCATTAATAAAAATCATTTTATAAACGATGTTTTGCCGCTCGGAGCCATAGAGCATCATGGGAAGTGACATCATACCGTGTCACCTGAAGGTTTGATCAGTCCAGACTGAAACGCTGCGTCTCACCTCAGATACTTCTGTGTAGTACTCTGTGTACTCTGTGAAGTACTCTGTGTACTCTGTGTAGTACTCTGTGTACTCTGTGTAGTACTCTGTGTAGTACTCTGTGTACTCTGTGTAGTACTCTGTGTACTCTGTGTAGTACTCTGTGTAGTACTCTGTACTTTGTGTAGTACTCTGTGTACTCTGTAGTACTCTGTAGTACTCTGTGTACTCTGTAGTACTCTGTAGTACTCTGTAGTACTAGTACTCTGTGTACTCTGTGTAGTACTCTGACCTCAGCAGGTTGTGTGTGAACGTGTTCACCTCCAGGTACCGGGTCGGCTCGCGGTCCTTCGTCTGCTGATGCGTGACGTTGGAGAGTTGTGATTGGCTGTAGTCATAGCAACTAGATGAATGCTGTACGAGAGAGTTGACGTGTTTCTGTGATTGGCAGCAGCAATAAACTATATAAATATATGTGTATAAATATATGTATACACACATATATGTGTGTATACATACAGACAACAATACATGCACAGTATTAATAATTAAATGATAATAATAAAAATACACTGACTTGGACTGAGAAATAGTCTAAAGAACTCATCACGTCTGAGTGGCGTTGCCGTGGATACCGAGCCGATCTGGTCCCGCCCCTTCAGCTACAGAGACAAAATGGCGTCCGAGGACTGAGACACGCTGTCCGTCTCCGTCAGACTGACTCTGCCTCTGATTGGCTGACGCTCGCGTTCTTACCCAGCCAATCAGAGGCGGAGCAGCTGAGCGACACACTGATCGAGACTCGAGGTGATTAAGTCATAATCTGGAGAGCTCGTTATCTCCACATGTGGAGACTTAACGATCTGCATCGTGGACGTTTGGGGACGTTCACTTGGTTTCATGTTGGTGCTGTGAGAGGTTCAGGCGGCCATGTTGGTTCTGGTTTTGGTTGGACCCGGCTGACCCAACGAAGACTTGACGACGATGTGACATGTTGGGTTTGGATCACAGTCTTATCTTCATCGTGCTTCCATCACTGGACTTCACTGTTGCACTTTATCACTGAGTGGACCGGAGGGAGGGAGTCGGGCCGGGCCGGGCCGGGCCGGGCCGGGGGTCTCACTATATGGATGCAAAACACAGATGCAATAAGTGAAACAAAAGAGAGGGAGAGACTTATTTACACATTTTTAAATCAAACTATCAGTTTGATTTTCCTCCCAGCTGCTCCTTGAACTCTGAATCTGAAGTGAGGCATCCTGGGAAGAAATAAATCTGACGGAGGGTTTAAAAAAACAAACAATGAGCAGGAATAAAAAAGTCTGAATCACTTTAATAATCGAGCAGAGCGACGGCGTGGTAACGTCACGCTCCTATCGTAGTAAATGTGTGTTTCAGTGTCGTGTCGGTGCGTCCTGTTGTTCAATAGTAGATTGGGAAGAGTCAGATGTCTTATTTTGGCGGGGTAGTCAACAAACATCCGATGCTAATGACGTCCAGACTTCGATCCAAAAATCAACAACCACAAAGTTCAAAGTTCTCGAGGCTGAATTGATGAGTCAGGTCTTGAGCGATGATGAAGAGCCGGGTTAGTTTGACTTCAAACGACGGCGTTTCACCGTCAGCTCACCTCGTCAAAGGAACATCTGTATTTTTATCCACGTTCAAGTTAGCAGAGGGCTGAACAGGAAGTGAGCGGCTCGGCCGGTGGAGGTCTCACCTGCATCCGCCTCCAACGCTGCATCCAGGTGTCTTTACGTGTCCGTGACTCCGCCCCATCGGCTGCATCAGAGCTCTCATTGGTCTGAGTCATCGTCTGCCCACTTTGAATGAACGGCGCTCCATCGAGACGTCTTCAGTTTGGTTTTGGGTCGGCGCTCATTGTGATGGTTGGCTTGAGTTGAATGATACGTTGAATGTCGTCACTTCCAAAGTGCGACCTGCTCGGACGGCCGCTTTGTGCGGTGAAGCCAAACGGTTGTTGTGTCAGCGTGTTAAAGGGCTACATTAACTAAATATGCACCACTTCCTGTTTCATTAAGCTTGAGGCGCTGACGGGCTCGTCCCGCTCTGACACTTTGTTTTCACGCTGCTTTGTGCTGAGTTCAGCCGTTTTATATATTTAGCAGAGTGTTACACTGCAACCACTCGGAGAATGTATGAAGTGGACTAGCTGCTAACTGAACTTTATTTTGCACGCTCGCAAAATGATCCACCTACCGTACAAGATTGTCACTGATACATGTCGATGTTTCGTCACCGTGAACGCCGCTGTGCACACTCGGTTATAAACAGGCCGTGAAAAGCTTCGAGTGTGCTTATTCTGCCGACGACACCGAGTTTAAAAAAACACAATCGGCAGCGTTAAAGACTGTTTACCGACTGTCGCCACTCTTTGCATGAGATCTACTGTTTGTACGACATGCACCTCTGACTGTAAAATGACTGAAAACAGCACTGTACTGTAATTACAACAAAAACACGGTGAATATAACCTCTGACTGAGAAACGTCTGTGATTCTTTTGTAAATAACTTATGCCGCTGTTAGAGGAGAAACTCACGGATCAGAGCTGTCGAGCTGACGTCAACATGACGCGAAGCAGCCGGAGCTTTTTTTTTAGTCCATCGCATCTTTTCTCATGAACGTTTTCATCCAGTGTTTCGTTTGCTCTTCACAACGCCGTCAAACATCGTTTTCTGAGAGAGTCAGCGAGATGTTTGAGTGGACGAGAGAGGAGTTTGTGAACTGTTTGAGGCGCGGTAATTCATCCGTCAAATCTAAGAAGAGCTTCAAATCTTTACATGTTCAGGACAAAATGTTTCAACTTCACGTATCCCCCTAAAAAAGTAGAACACAAATGTAAAACATCAACCATACAAACGCGTTCTTCAAGGTACCACTGTTACTGTGCAGTGACTAATTACTAATTTAATGAAGTTCATCACTTGAAAACACCTGGATGGTTTAAGAACATTATCACGTTCGTGTCGTGCTAGTTGAACTCATGTCGACAAATCAAACAAGTCAAACAAAAAATCAGGCTGAAGGTTTTTATTCAGTGAAGTTTCTGTCTTCAGACGTCACAGAGCATTTATACCTCATGAGTCACGCTACACTTCTACAAACGTACAGATGGTTTGAAGCTCGTGTGTCAGTGCTGATCTTTATGGAATAACAGGGTGATATGTACAGAGAACACGAGTCTCCGTGTCCGCATTCAGCCGCTCAGTCTGTGTGTCGGTTGATTCTTTTTGTGGTTTGGCATCAGCTTCATCTCTGAGTGTCAGAGTTTGGTCCAGGTGTCGTTTAACTTAAAAGCTTCTACTTTCACATGGATCTCATCAGCTAACGGGCTGGTCAGTCCTGCTAAAACCAAGAAGTGAAGCTGAAGTGAATCAATCATCTGTTCATCAAACAATAGACACCATGTGGATTTGTTGTTGGTGGTGCTAAGCTAAGCTAAGCTAAGCTAAGCTAAGCAGTGATGATCCGTGAGTGTCCTCCGCGTGTACAAACACAGTTACGTTTTTTTTCTATCACTATATGATTGTACAGTACTGCTTGTATAATTTACAGGTAAAGCATGTATTTTAAACTTTTTGTAAATCCAAATGATAACTGTGTACATATATACAGAAATGTAGAAAGTAATTAGGTTTGCAGTTAATCTCTAATAGCATGATAATTAGCGGGGTTTAGTATGTATGTACAGGCTGTATGTTAAATCTTTATGAAGGGAAACACTTGAAAATCACCTGATATCAGACTGCGTGCTGTCTAAGGATAAACTCTGCAATGCATTTTTTTGTGCCTTTTATATCAATGTATGTAATCTAGACAATCTTGAAAAGCTTGTGTACAACCAAAATGACATTAAAATGGTTTTGGGGGCAAATACATCAGTTCCTGCTGTCTTTATTTGTGGCGCCCAACAGTGCTGCACGTCTTCAGCTTCCTCTAAAACATCGACAGTAAAGCAGTTAGCTAGAAAACAAGTTTAGTGTTTTTTTAAGTGGGTCGTCCAGAAACTGTTGCACGCTGACCTACATTGTGATATTGTCGGTAGAATCCAACGAACAACAAGAGAGTACTGAACGTAAACAAGAAGACGTTAAATTGACTTTGGATCCGATCAATGCAGTGACGGCTTCTTTGTTAATGTTTCAAAAGTTTGGTTCAACTTGGGAAAGACTGAAGTTAATGTGAATTATTAAGCTCTGCTGGAACTGTATTTGAACTGGGGTGTTGGTTACTATCTTATTTTAGCTGTTTGATTGTTCCCCCTAGATAAATATGGACAGAATTCATTAATTCCACCCCTCACATCGTTTATTAGTCATGAACGCTCAAAGGTCTTGCTGTGTCCGAGCTCAAGAAGCTCCCTTTGTAAACTCCATCCATGCTTCTGTTCAGAGTGGACTCCTGTCTTGTTTTGTGTTAATTCAGTTGTGTTGCATTTCAGGTGTTGTCGCCCACGGAGCAGAGCACCGCGTCGCCGCCCTCCCCAGACTATCGGACAAAAGGCCAGAGCGACGAGAAGGAACATTTCCACATCCTTCCCCAGCTTCAGGCGAAGAGGGCCGACTTCCTCACCGTCATGCTAACCGGTACCTTGCCTCAGCGCCGGAGCTTTGCCACGCCGGACAAAGAAGTCCCAGAATCTCCAGGGCCAAAGGATGATGATGTCACAAAGAGTGAGTCCAACAGTGAGGCAAGTCAGAAGAGCACCGAACGCAGCCAAGACGCTGCGCCTTCAACGCTAATGGCAGAGGACCAGAGGGGCCAGAGGGAGCACGCCTCTGCTGCTGATGCAGACCCTGACCTCGAGGACGCCTCCAAAACCCTGGTCCTTTTCTCACCTGGAGACACTCGCAAGTCTCCCTCTGGTGGAGATCATGTTCTAGAGGGTGAGTTGGCCACGCCGTGTGCCCTCATTTCCCGTAACGACCGCCTCCTGGTCGGGGAAGCGATTCAGACTGAGCCCTCTGAGACCGGCCGCTTGTCCCCTGCTCTCAGGTCAGACCTGAGGCCATCCACTCCCATCGCTCCCGCATCACCGCCCTTCACCAAAGTCGAGCGCACTTTCATCCATATCGCAGAGACATCACACCTCAATGTCATGTCTTCCAATGGTCACTCTGCCAAAGACAGTGACCGGGAAGTCTTGGCCATCATGAAGGCAGCAGCTGTGGAGGATGATGCCCCTGAGCAGGCGGCAGTGCCGGTGACAGAAGAGTCTCCAGAGGAGTCTGTGCCAGACCAAACTATACCGGTTGAGAAACACCCCAATACTGAGAATGGTCCGTCGACTATCCTGGCCCAGTCTTTGGAGGCTGTTCCAGAGGCCACGTCACCAGTTCATGAACGTAAAGATCTGTCACCAGAACCTATGAGACAGCCATCATCCAGTGAAGAAGCTGCCAAGCTTCAGACAACCGGATCAGAACTACCAGTTACCGTAAAGCCCAGAATCCGAAGCCGAATCCCAGTACTTATCTCCGAAGAGGACTCGGGTTCAGAGCAGTCCTCCTCCCTCTCTGCTCGGGCTCGGCTTCAGCAGCGAGCCAGGCAGCTGGACTTGGCTCGCATGTTGGTCCACAAGCAACAGGGTCGCTGGATGAGGAGGAGGATGTTGTCTGGGACGTCATCGTCATTATCCTCCGGGGACGATGAGCGTCGGAGGGCTTCGGAAACTTTGTCCACCACTGGCTCAGAAGAGGACACGCATACCTCGGACGAGTCCAGGAGGAGCTCCCGCCTCAAACCGACTGAAGAGCAAGGCTCTAAGGAGTGCCGGAGCAGGATCCCCAGGCCCATCACCCCCATAAAGAGGCCTTCAGTGGGGCTCGCTGCTGCTCCGTCTCCTCTCTCCTTCCCAGACTCCAGCACTACCAAAGGATCATCTTCCTTCACTAACGGGTACGATCATTTCTCTTTCAGAGACTTTGAAGCAGTTTGCTCAAATGTTTTTGAAGTAATAACACCTTCATTTTACTCTTTTGTCCACAGGAATCAGAAAATTGGACTCAGCACTCTCAGCACTCAGCGGAAATCCAAACCTGCCTCGCCCAGATCCTTGTCCTCTTGCCCTCGTCCCTCTGCTGCCCCTGCCCCCTCCGGCAGCCCTCGAATGCCCCTGCGAGTCCTGTTTGGAACCCGCCGCAGCCTTAGCTCCACCCACTGCAGGACTGACAGCCCCTCGCCTCAGAGAGTATGTCCGTCAAGGCAGCCCCTTTCGGTTCGAGCCCCAACTGTCCCCATGCTACCGCCCAGGACTACAACATCAACCATGCGTCGCAGCGCCTCACAGGAAGCCACCACCGCCCAGACCACCTCTGGCACCACGCCCGCCAGGACCAGGCCCAAACCAGCCGCTGCGTCTAAGGGGAAGCCAAATGCCCGAGAGAAGGTGGTGCCCGCTAGATAATACAAAGAGACTCAGCACTGAGACATGTTTGTGTATAATCAGTCTTCGGACAAGCTACGCCTCAAAGGTTCTCACCTGGTTCCATATTAGACTGAGACGTTTCAATGCCTCCTTCAATTCATTCGATGTATGTATACAGACCTCTTATATTTATATCCAAGGACAGCTTACTGAACTATCTACATGGGCTTCCAGTAATCTTGACTGACTGTCGTACAGGAGCGTTGCTGCCATGGTGCTATGGGTACGTCTGCTGCTCCCCGGTCAATCCCAGATTTAACTGGTTTCTGGAGCTGAGAGTCATCATCATCACCACGGCCTCCAACAAGTCCAGTTTCAGAGACTCTCACCTTACACAGAAATATCCCAGCTTGTCCACAGCTATACTATTCTTCTATTGACAGTACCCTGCTTGGATCACGCTGCATGGTGAAGTATATCACAAATACACTTGAGTCAGTAGAGGGAAAACATGTACACAAATCTGTACCTTTAAATAATTTGATATAGTTCTCCTGTTGGCACAAACAGAATTGGACTGGTTTGACTGCCTGACCCGTGTTAATAAAGATTCCTGACTATATCCTGTACTCATTACGTCTCAGATGAAGAGAAGAGTTGGATGTGAACAAGATAAATAGCTCGGTCGCTTGCCTCCTCCTCATGGTGTGACAATGGGCATGCTTTAATCATTCTATTTTCTGGGTGTTTTTATTTTGTTTATGCTCTGAATTGTACATAATAGAATCATTTCCCATAAAGACATCTTTATTTTTTATCTTGCCAAGTGTAAATCTCGAGCCTTTGACCTTCTGTTTCCAATGTGTTGGCACTATGCCCGTTTTTTAACGCATGAGAAAAACAGGGTTAACCATGAGGGGACGTTATACCTGCTTGGATTCTGCTGGTCGTTGGAGCCCATGTTGTGTTTGTACGGAGGGGCGATGGCCACTGAGCTGTGAAGTAAAGTCTTGGTCATGTGGAAGGGCGTCTTGTCATTCTTTCTCACTTCAGTAAACACAAAGACCTGACCCTGATCTGGATCCAGACCTCCCTCTATAACTCATCACCATATCAGAGCTGATACTCATGTCTGTTCAGATCAGATCGACTTTATTGATGCTTGTTACAGCGGCTCACGCTTTACAAAGTGAATCCTTATAAATAAATAAATGTTTCTCAGCTCGCACAGTTCTTCCTGCAGCGACCTGGTTCTGACTCCTGTGGTCCACGTTTCCTTCTCGTCACTTCAGCAGACAGCTCCAGCCTGTCTACAGAGTATGCTAACACAGCTAACAGTGAAAACCCTTAAATAAGGAGGATCAGATTCAAAGCATCAAAGTTTAAGTTGAATTTATTGTTTTTGTATAAGAGGAGCGTTTCACAGTGCAGCACACTGAAGGGGTCACAGAGGAAAAGGCTCCCAGAGGAGCGTTGACAGTTGGTTCTTATACATTTTCCTGAAGATGGGCTGTCTCAACCTCTGTGAATTGTTAACAGTCAATTTGCACATAAAGCATTTAAACAGCTTTCTTCAACATATCCTCTAATGAGTAGCCAGTATGTCCCCAATCTAGATGTCTCCTCTCTGACCTGTCCCTGACTCATTCTGTTCTCAAATCCCTCTGTTCATACATTAACCTGAACTTTACCTCACCCTGCCAGTCTCAGGAAAACAGCAATAAAGGGAAGTTCCTTAAAGACATGTAATAAATAAGAACAAACATCGTATAAGTTAAAACATCCAACTAGCTGTGTAACCCTAATTTATATAACAAACAGCTGATCACTGATGGTTCATGTTTGCACACTGCTGTGACAGGTACAGGTGAGTACAGGTTTGTATCAGACACCCACAGACAGGAACATGTTGATCACTGGAAAAGTCTTTAAAAGGTCCTGGAAAATGACCTCCTGAGCCTGGAAACCTGCTGCAGCTAACACAGAAGAAGAACAAGAGTAAATGTGGGACTGACTTTTAGTGGTTGGTGAGAGCTTGGTGAAATAAAAGGCTGAAAGACAGACGCCGAGCTGGGCTGACTGCTGCTGGACTAGGCAGTGAGATCAGCTGCTGCTGGGGACCTGGATGATGATTGGCTGCTGGGGACCTGGATGATGATTGGCTGCTGGGGACCTGGATGGCTGCTGGGGACCTGGATGATGATTGGCTGCTGGGGACCTGGATGATGATTGGCTGTTTGATCAGAAGTAATGTAATCAGAGTAAATACTCGAGTACAGCTGTAGTCATAGTTACACAGTGGGATTACACTCTGAGGTGTTTCTATATTATTATTGTCTGTAAAGTTTAAAATGTGTCTGTGGTCACATGATCATATCAGCTGATAGAAAGAACAAACAATAAAGAGTTCGGTTCACATTGTACAATAACACAGCACCAGCAGAGTTACATGATAGTATAATAAGCAGAAAAACAGAAAAGCAAAAATAAAACTTACTTGTAATTTTACATATAAATAAAGTTCTAGTTATAATTGTTGTGACCGGTCATTGGTTGAACATATCTGCATGAATATTCGTTATAGATAGACATTTTTTATTAGTAACTAACTTAAGAGACTTAAAATAATCAACTTCAGTCAAAAACAGCTGGAATGATGAATCTTGGAATTTACATTTATGGATGTGAAAGTTCCCTAATAAAAGTAATAATGTTTTTTTCCCTCAGTGCTGATTTTAGGTTTTTATGTTCACAGTTTAAAGTTCTCAAGTTCTTTCCAGAATGTACGACCATAAAATAAATGAGTTACATGTTCAGGTTTTACAAAAGCTACATATGTTTAAATGTAATTCTCTGGTACATGTCATGTATGTTAATGTATTCTGGTATATATGTTAAATGTAATTCTCTGGTATATGTCATGTATGTTTAAATGTAATTCCTCTGGTATGTCATGTATGTTAATGTAATTCTCTGGTATATGTCATGTATGTTTAAATGTAATTCTCTGGTCTATGTCATGTATGTTTAAATGTAATTCTCTGGTACATGTCATGTATGTTTAAATGTAATTCTCTGGTATATGTCATGTATGTTTAAATGTAATTCTCTGGTCTATGTCATGTATGTTTAAATGTAATTCTCTGGTATATGTCATGTATGTTTAAATGTAATTCTCTGGTATATGTCATGTATGTTTAAATGTAATTCTCTGGTATATGTCATGTATGTTTAAATGTAATTCTCTGGTATATGTTATGTTTAAATGTAATTCTCTGGTATATGTCATGTATGTTTAAATGTAATTCTCTGGTATATGTCATGTATGTTTAAATGTAATTCTCTGGTATATGTCATGTATGTTTAAATGTAATTCTCTGGTATATGTCATGTATGTTTAAATGTAATTCTCTGGTATATGTCATGTATAGTTTAAATGTAATTCTCTGGTCTGTCATGTATGTTTAAATGTAATTCTCTGGTAAATGTCTGTATGTTTAAATGTAATTCTCTGGTCTATGTCATGTAGTTTAATGTAATTCTCTGGTATATGTCATGTATGTTTAAATGTAATTCTCTGGTATATGTCATGTATGTTTAATGTAATTCTATGGTACTATGTCATGTATGTTTAAATGTAATTCTCTGGTATATGTCATGTATGTTTAAATGTAATTCTCTGGTACTATGTCATGTATGTTTAAATGTAATTCTCTGGTATATGTCATGTATGTTTAAATGTAATTCTCTGGTCTATGTCATGTATGTTTAAATGTAATTCTCTGGTATATGTCATGTATGTTTAAATGTAATTCTCTGTCTATGTCATGTATGTTTAAATGTAATTCTTCTGGTATATGTCATGTATGTTTAAATGTAATCTCTGGTCATTGTCATGTATGTTTAAATGTAATTCTCTGGTATATGTCATGTATGTTTAAATGTAATTCTCTGGTCTATGTCATGTATGTTTAAATGTAATTCTCTGGTACATGTCATGTATGTTTAAATGTAATTCTCTGGTATATGTCATGTATGTTTAAATGTAATTCTCTGGTACATGTCATGTATGTTTAAATGTAATTCTCTGGTATATGTCATGTATGTTTAATATGTAATTCTCTGGTCTATGTCATGTATGTTTAAATGTAATTCTCTGTATATGTCATGTATGTTTAAATGTAATTCTCTGGTATATGTTATGTTTAAATGTAATTCTCTGGTATATGTCATGTATGTTTAAATGTAATTCTCTGGTACATGTCATGTATGTTTAAATGTAATTCTCTGGTATATGTCATGTATGTTTAAATGTAATTCTCTGGTATATGTCATGTATGTTTAAATGTAATTCTCTGGTATATGTCATGTATGTTTAAATGTAATTCTCTGGTACATGTCATGTATGTTTAAATGTAATTCTCTGGTATATGTCATGTATGTTTAAATGTAATTCTCTGGTACATGTCATGTATGTTTAAATGTAATTCTCTGGTATATGTCATGTATGTTTAAATGTAATTCTCTGGTACATGTCATGTATGTTTAAATGTAATTCTCTGGTACATGTCATGTTATGTTTAAATGTAATTCTCTGGTATATGTCATGTATGTTTAAATGTAATTCTCTGGTATATGTCATGTATGTTTAAATGTAATTCTCTGGTCTATGTCATGTATGTTTAAATGTAATTCTCTGGTACATGTCATGTATGTTTAAATGTAATTCTCTGGTATATGTCATGTATGTTTAAATGTAATTCTCTGGTATATGTTATGTTTAAATGTAATTCTCTGGTATATGTCATGTATGTTTAAATGTAATTCTCTGGTACATGTCATGTATGTTTAAATGTAATTCTCTGGTATATGTCATGTATGTTTAAATGTAATTCTCTGGTACATGTCATGTATGTTTAAATGTAATTCTCTGGTATATGTCATGTATGTTTAAATGTAATTCTCTGGTCTATGTCATGTATGTAGAGTTGTCACGATACCAAAATGAGTAACCACGATACTATACCAGACAAAGTATCGCGGTTCCGGGTATTATCGCGATACTGCAGCCTTTTTTTATTATTATTATTTTTATAAACTGCAATGTATTTGTACAAGTTAGTTTGAAACAACGACGTTTGTTTTTTAAGCAAAATTAGTGTTGCCACTGACGAAGACGCCACGGCAGACTCGCTGCTCGGGCCCGGTGCTTCTGCCATGGTGAGTGTGTTGTCTCGTGTCTGGGCGAGACAGAACTTTAGCTTGTTGTTTGTTTTGAAGCGAGTTTCTATCGAAGCGGAGCAGAAACACACGAACAGCCAATCAGCTGACAGACGGGCGGACCCAGCGTGCGGAAACAGCCTATCATATCCCTGGACGTCACCAGTAACAGGCAAACAGCCAATCATTCAGCAGCTGTGTAGTTCGGTTGCGGTTCCACGTTGGTTTGTTTACATGGAGTAGCATGCAGTAGAGAAGCCGGGAGGAGAGCAGAGGCGGCCCGCTATGTAGCGGAGACTGGCACCGGTAGTTAGTAATCCCACGGTAGTACCGTCGTGTAACATTTCTAGTATAGGTAGCGACGGTTATGATTTGGCACCGCGGGGTTTACGGTATACCGATGGGTATCGTGCACTCTACATGTATGTTTAAATGTATTTCTCTTGTATATGTCATGTATGTTTAAATGTAATTCTCTGGTATAATGTCATGATGTTTTAATGTAATTCTCTGGTACATGTCAATGTATGTTAACATGTAATTCTCTGGTACATGTCATGTATGGTTAAATGTAATTCTCTGGTACCATGTCATGTATGTTTAAATGTAATTCTCTTGGTATATTGTCATGTATGTTCTAATGTTAATCTCTGGTATATGTCATGTATGTTTAAATGTAATTCTCTGGTCTGATTGTCATGTATGTTTAAATGTAATTCTCTGGTATATGTTCATGTATGTTTAAATGTAATTCTCTGGTACAATGTCATGTATGTTTAAATGTAATTCTCTGGTATATGTCATGTATGTTTAAATGTAATTCTCTGGTCTATGTCATGTATGTTTTTAATGTAATTCTCTGGTACATGTCATGTATGTTTAAATGTAATTCTCTGGTACATGTTATGTATGTTTAAATGTAATTCTCTGGTATATGTCATGTATGTTTAAATGTAATTCTCTGGTACATGTCATGTATGTTTAAATGTAATTCTCTGGTATATGTTATGTTTAAATGTAATTCTCTGGTATATGTCATGTATGTTTAAATGTAATTCTCTGGTACATGTTATGTTTAAATGTAATTCTCTGGTACATGTCATGTATGTTTAAATGTAATTCTCTGGTATATGTCATGTATGTTTAAATGTAATTCTCTGGTATATGTCATGTATGTTTAAATGTAATTCTCTTGTATATGTCATGTATGTTTAAATGTAATTCTCTGGTATATGTCATGTATGTTTAAATGTAATTCTCTGGTATATGTCATGTATGTTTAAATTGTAATTCTCTCTGGTATATGTCATGTATGTTTAAATGTAATTCTCTTGTATATGTCATGTATGTTTAAATTGTAATTCTCTGGTACATGTCATGTTTGTTTAAATGTAATTCTCTGGTATATGTCATGTATGTTTAAATGTAATTCTCTGGTATATGTCATGTATGTTTAAATGTAATTCTCTGGTATATGTCATGTATGTTTAAATGTAATTCTCTTTGTATATGTCATGTATGTTTAAATGTTAATTCTCTGGTATATGTCATGTATGTTTAAATGTAATTCTCTGGTACATGTCATGTATGTTTAATGTAATTCTCTGGTATATGTCATGTATGTTTAAATGTAATTCTCTTGTATATGTCATGTATGTTTAAATGTACTTCTCTGGTACTATGTCATGTATGTTTAAATGTAATTCTCTGGTATATGTCATGTATGTTTAAATGTAATTCTCTGGTATATGTCATGTATGTTTAAATGTAATTCTCTGGTATATGTCATGTATGTTTAAATGTAATTCTCTGGTTTTATTTTGAAGGACTCTCAAACATTAGATATTTATTGTTGTTGGTGACGTCAGCAGGGGGCGGGCTCTGGCAGGGGGCGGTGACGTCACGCCGGAAGCCACAGTGCGCTGATGACGCAGGCAGCATGGAGGCGCAGGTGGAGCTGTGGCGCGCGGACAGGTTGTTTCCGGCTCACCTGAGTCCTCTGGACGTGTTCGTGTTCAGGTCTCAGCTGGACTCCGTGTTCCGCAGTGACTCCGACCCGCCGACCGTCCTCTTCACCCCGCAGCGGCCGCCGCACGGCCCCGGCAGGCCGGGCATTCTGCTGCGCGTTCACCCGGCCCCCGAGGAGCAGACAGCGGACTGGGCCGGAGCGGAGTCCCGGAGCCGGGTCCGGATCTTCACCAGCCGCTTCTTCATGCGACACCACGGCCTGCAGCGGCTCGGCAGCACCGGCACTGTCCGGGCTCTGCAGCCGGTCGACCTGGACCGGGTGGTGCTGGGAGCCCGCAGCAGGCAGAGCCTCCGCTGGACCGGAGCCGAGCCGCTCACCGGCGGGCTGCTGGAGCTCTGTGGCCCGGGACAGTGGCTGCTGGCCCGGCAAGGAGACCCGCTGCTGCTGCCCCGGCACCCGCTGCAGGGAGAGGACCCGGGACAGGTGAGAGTCTCCGAGAGGGACAGGTGAGAGTCCGAGAGGGACAGGTGAGAGTCTCCGACAGGGACAGGTGAGAGTCCGAGAGGGGACACGTGAGTCCGAGAGGGACAGGTGAGAGTCCGAGAGGGACACGTGAGAGTCTCCGAGAGGGACAGGTGAGAGTCCGAGAGGGACAGGTGAGAGTCCGAGAGGGACAGGTGAGAGTCCCCGAGAGGGACAGGTGAGAGTCCAAGAGGGACAGGTGAGAGTCTCCGAGAGGGACAGGTGAGAGTCCCCGAGAGGGACAGGTGAGAGTCCAAGAGGGACAGGTGAGAGTCCCGAGAGGGACAGGTGAGAGTCCGAGAGGGACAGGTGAGAGTCCGAGAGGGACAGGTGAGAGTCCGAGAGGGGGTTTAAGTTGAAACAGCTGGTCAGTGCAGACCTGGAGTGTGAGAGAGCTGATGTTCCTCATGACGTGAAGAGGTCACAGCTGGTGGAGACGGGTGGAGCAGACAGTCAGCTGATGGAGGAGGAAGATGTGAGAGCTGATGGATGGCTTTGAGTGTGTGTGTGTGTGTGTGTGTGTGTGTGTGTGTGTGTGTGTGTGTGTGTGTGTGTGTGGGATTTATTTCAAGAATCAGGAGCTTCTTCAACTACAGATCAGGATGAGACGACACGTCATGTGACACGTTAAGCACAGTTGTAGTTTAGCTCAGCTGGGGAAGCATCATGCTGCAGGTCAGTCTGTCTGTCTCTCTGTCTCTCTGTCTGTCTGTCTGTCTCTCTGTATGTCTGTCTGTCTGTCTGTCTCTGTCTGTCTGTCTCTCAAATTAAACTTCTTGCTGTCGTTATATTTTGCTGCGTAAATTGTGAGTCAGACTCAGATTTAGAAGCTGGTTCACCAAGTAAACAAAGTGAGAACACACACAGGTAGATGATCAGTGAATCCACCTGGACAGTCTCAGAGACATTTCAGGCTGTCTGTGGAGGTTTGACCGATCTGAGTGTCTGATTGGCGGCCGGAGCGTGAGGAAAGAGCTCCTCGCCGCGAGGAAGGAGCTCCTCGCCGTGAGGGAAGAGCTCCTCGCCGTGAGGGAAGAGCTCCTCGCCGTGAGGAAGGAGCTCCTCGCTGTCAGGAAGGAGCTCCTCGCCGTGAGGGAAGAGCTCCTCGCCGCGAGGGAGGAGCTCCTCGCCGCGAGGGAAGAGCTCCTCGCCGCGAGGAAGGAGCTCCTCGCCGTGAGGAAGGAGCTCCTCCGCCTTCTGCCATGTTTTGTTAGTCTGCGTGTTGAGCTGCGAGTGTGTCGCGCACACACATCATCAGTACTGCAGACAGAAGATGTTCTGGTCGTGCTCAGCCTCTGTAATCTTTAATCTAAGATGTTCAGTAAAGACCTGAAGTCCTCTGATCCACCTGATGTCTGTGTTGATGTCGTGTCTTGTCCAGGTGCAGCAGCAGCTGTTGGAGCTGCTGGTTTTGGACTGCAGTCCTGTCACGCAGGGCCGGATCACCGCAGACACGGCTCTGGTTCTTACGGACTGCTGGGACTCTGTGGACACCCCGGCAGCCGGGCCGCCCTGCCGGCCGCTCACGCTCTGCGTGTCGGACTTCGCTCACTACGCCGACGGCCTCGGAGCGGGCCGGTCTCTGCTGGACAGCAGGGCGCTGCTGGGCTCGGGGCTGTCCGGCGTCCTGCAGGCGCTGGAGTGCCGGCTGGACGTACGCGTGGTGGACACTCGGAGCTGGGTCGGGGTCAGAGGTCAGCAGGGCGCTGCCGTGGACCTGGACAGCTGTGTGCTGGTGAGCAAACAGCTGATCCTCCGGCTCGGCCTGTTTAACCACGAGTGGGTGAAGCTGTCGAGGCCGGGCGGAGTCTGCAGAGAGCGGTTGGTGTCGGTGCTGGTGGTGGAACCGACACCAAGCCTGGACCTGCAGAACCAGAACCTGCAGAACCAGGACGAGGTGGGACTGATATCAGCGACGCTGTGGTTCAACATGACGGACGGAGACGAGATCCCTGAGAAGACCTGCACGCTGAGGGTCAAGGTACACACACACACACACACACACACACACACACAGACAACACACAGACACACACACACACACAGAGACACACAGAGACACAGACACACAACACACACACACACACACACAGAGACCACACACACACAGACACACACAGAGACACACACACACACACAGAGACAACGCACAGACACACAGACACACACAGAGACACACACACACACACACACAGATACACACAGACACACACACAGACACACACACACCACACCACAAGACACAAACATACAACACACAGACACACACAGATACACACACACACACACACAACAACCACACGCACACACACGACAGACAGACACACACACAGACACACACACACAGACACACACACACACACACACAGAGACACAAACAGACACACACACAGACATACACAGAGACACACACACACACACACACACACAGACAGACAGACACACACAGACACACACACACCTTTTAATGTGAAAAGTATCCAGGAAGTATTGGGTAGTTTCACAAACAGGCTTTTATTGTGAAAGGTCACTGAATAATGACTTCACTTCCTGTCTTCGTGTCTTAGAGGTGGAGACCTCCTGCGGCGCCCGGCGGTGACACTTCCTGTCGCTCTGACACTTCCTGTCGCTCTGACACTTCCTGTCGCTCTGACACTTCCTGTCGCTCTGCTTTGCCGCCGTTTGCCAGCGAGCTTCACATCGCGCCCGTCGCGTCTCCGCTGACGACCACCGTGAGCGTGTGCGACGGCGTGCTGTCTGAACACTTCAACACGCCGAGGTCAGAGCTGCTAATGCTAGCCTGTGATGCTAACATGCTAGCTGGTCTATGAGTCTTTACATGTTAACTTGTTAGCATGCTCACATTAGCAGGCTAACGGCGTCTCTCGTGCAGGCTGGTCGCCCTCGGAGACGTCCTGACGGTTCCAGCTGAAAACCATCCGGACCTGCTGGAGTCCGGGTCAGAGGGAGTCCTCAGGTACTGATCGGCCCGTCAGCTGCAGACCGGAGACGCTGCACGCCGTCCTCAGCTGATGATGCTCTGCTGTGACCTCTGACCTTTCAGGTGTGCGGCACTGTTCTTCAGGGTGCAGAAGGTGTGTCCGTCTGCAGGAGGAGAAGAAGACGGAGCTCCTCACCTGGCCGACAGACTGCACACCTCGCTCTACATGGTGACCTCCGACCTCTGCTCTGCAGCTCGTTAGCACACAGCTCACCTGAGCACAGGTGTGACCTCTTTGTTTTGTCTCGTCAGCGAGCGTCCACCCACAGCGCCGTCCCGTGCTGCCCCGTGGACGGAGCGTCTCTGTGGAGCGGCCTGTCGCCTCCTGGACTCAACAAGACCGTCGAGCTCCTCTGCAGGATCGTCCTGCCGCACTTGCAGTACAGGTAACTCACCTGTCGGCCGGGGGCTGCCTGCTCTGCGGTCATGATGTCATGTGATCAGTGATGTCAGCGTTGTGTCTGCCCGCAGCGGCTCTCTGTCCGGATGCACCGTCCTCCTTCACGGCCCTGCAGGAAGCGGTAAAGTGTCGGCGGTGAGCGCGGCGAGCCGCAGACTGAACCTCCACCTGCTGAAGGTACGACGGAAGGTCTAACCTGCACACTCACTCGCTATTGGCCGCTGTAAATGCCAGTCAGTGATGACGCTTCCTGTTCACCTGTGCAGGTGGACTGTGTGAGTCTGTGCGCTGACTCTCCTGCAGCCTCGGAGGTGAAGCTGGCGGCGGCGTTTCAGCGAGCGGACGCCGTGCTGGCCGTGCGTGCTGCTGCTCAGGAACCTGCAGCTCCTCCTCCGCCCTAGAGGAGGCGCCGAGGAGGACGGCAGGGTCCCCGCCGTGCTCCGCCAGCTGCTCCACAGCGCCCCCAGCAGGTCACCGACTGCCTCACAGCAACATCGTCCTCACAGGTCCTTGAAATCCTTGAAAGTTTGTGAAAACTCTTGGATGATCCCGGGTTGTCTTGGCATTTCAGTGTGGTCGTCGTGGCGACGGTCTGCAGACCGCGGACTCTGTCTGCCAGTGTCGTGGCGGCGTTCGTCCACCAGGTGGAGCTAGAGAGTCCCACCGAGGAGCAGCGGCGCTCCATGCTCACCAGCCTGAGCCGAGACCTCCTGCTGGGCCAGGACGTCAGCCTGGACCGGCTCGCCAAACTTACCACGGTACGACGGACCAGGACACAGACCAGGACACAGACCAGGACACAGACCAGGACACAGACCAGGACACAGACCAAGACACAGACCAGGACACAGACCAGGACCAAGACACAGACCAGGACACAGACCAGACCAGGACACAGACAAAGACAGACCAGACCAAAAACCTGTTGTCAGCTTTGACTTTAAATCAGTCCGTTGATAAACCGTCACACTTTGGACCTTGTTATTTCCTTTGGACTCAGTTTCCAGATTTCTGAGCCTGTCCTCTCAGATCATGTCCCCTTTGTGTTCCAAGTGTTCGCCAGTCAGTGACCTTCATGCTCCGCCCCGTCATCACTGATGAATTCACTGCTGCCTTTAATGACTCTCAGTTTTTTCGGGCTTCCTCGCTCTGATCGTTTTCTCTCCTCCCTCCACTCTACCTGTGCCGGGATTCTGGACTCTGTTGCGTTTAGGGTTTTGTGTTGGGGGACCTCGTGGCTCTCCTCGTTGCAGCTGGTCGCTCCTCCTGCAGGAGGCTGATTCTCAGCTGGTGAGACGAAACATTTTAACAAAGTGACCAATCAGAGCTCAGGCTTTGTGATCATGTGACTTCCTGTTCCTGCAGTGCTGGTCGGCAGGAGGCGGAGCTTTGCTCCAGCGGAGCGACCATCACGAACCAGGACTTCACCTCGGCCCTGCAGGCCCTGCAGGAGGCACAGTCCACGTCCATCGGAGCCCCGCAGGTGATCACATGGTGTCCTCGGTCTTCTGTCCTGTCTCCTAAGTCCTCTCTGTCCTCTAACCAGCTGCTGTGTCCACAGATCCCTGATGTGCGCTGGGAGGACGTTGGAGGTCTTCAGCAGGTGAAGAAGGAGGTCCTGGACACAGTCCAGCTTCCTCTGCAGCGTCCAGAACTTCTGTCTCTGGACCTGAACCGGACTGGAGTCCTGCTGTACGGACCGCCGGGGACAGGAAAAACTCTGCTGGCAAAGGCTGTGGCTACTGAGTGCTCCATGACCTTCCTCAGGTAAACTCACCTTTACCAGGTAGACTCACCTTCATCAGGTAGACTCACCTTCACCAGGTAAACTCACCTTCACCAGGTAAACTCACCTTCATCAGGTAGACTCACCTTCACCAGGTAGACTCACCTTCATCAGGTAGACTCACCTTCATCAGGTAAACTCACATTCACCAGGTAGACTCACCTTCATCAGGTAGACTCACCTTCATCAGGTAGACTCACCTTTACCAGGTAAACTCACCTTCACCAGGTAGACTCACCTTCATCAGGTAGACTCACCTTCACCAGGTAGACTCACCTTCATCAGGTAGACTCACCTTTACCAGGTAAACTCACCTTCACCAGGTAGACTCACCTTCATCAGGTAGACTCACATTCATCAGGTAGACTCACCTTTACCAGGTAAACTCACCTTCACCAGGTAGACTCACCTTCATCAGGTAGACTCACCTTCACAGGTAGACTCACCTTCATCAGGTAGACTCACCTTCACCAGGTAGACTCACCTTCATCAGGTAGACTCACCTTCATCAGGTAGACTCACCTTCATCAGGTAAACTCACCTTCACCAGGTAGACTCACCTTCATCAGGTAGACTCACCTTCATCAGGTAGACTCACCTTCATCAGGTAAACTCACCTTCACCAGGTAGACTCACCTTCACCAGGTAGACTCACCTTCATCAGGTAGACTCACCTTCATCAGGTAGACTCACCTTTACCAGGTAAACTCACCTTCACCAGGTAGACTCACCTTCATCAGGTAGACTCACCTTCACCAGGTAGACTCACCTTCATCAGGTAGACTCACCTTCACCAGGTAGACTCACCTTTACCAGGTAGACTCACCTTCACCAGGTAGACTCACCTTTACCAGGTAAACTCACCTTCATCAGGTAGACTCACCTTCATCAGGTAGACTCACCTTCACCAGGTAGACTCACCTGTCGTGTTGTTTGTGTTTCAGTGTTAAAGGTCCGGAGCTCATCAACATGTTTGTCGGTCAGAGTGAAGAAAACATCAGAGAAGGTTCGTTAACGACGTCTTTGTTCAGTTCAGAAACTTTCAAATAAATAATAATGAATCAATAACGATCTGATTAATTAGTGTAATGTGTGTGTGTGTGTGTGTGTGTGAGCAACACTGACTGCAGAGGGTGAGGCGAGGGGGCTGCAGTCGGGCAGCACCAGACTTCACAGATCTCATTATCATAATTAATTAAGAGAGGTGTGTGTGTGTGTGTGTGTGTGTGTGTGTGTGTGTTCAGTGTTCCACAGAGCGCGCTCAGCTGCTCCCTGCGTCGTCTTCTTTGATGAACTGGACTCTCTGGCTCCCAGCAGGGGGCGCAGCGGAGACTCTGGTGGGGTGATGGACAGGTGAGTGTTTACCTGCACTGACTCCAGGTCAGGTGACAGTCTGGGGTGTTATTGTGAAAGTCTGTGTGATGTTTTATTGTGAAAGTCAGCATTGTGTTTTATTGTGAAAGTCTGGTGTTTTATTGTGAAAGTCAGCAAGGTGTTTTATTGTGAAAGTCAGCATAGTGTTTTATTGTGAAAATCAGGGTTGTGTCTCAGCTGCTCGCTGAGCTCGACGCTCTGAACTCGTCTGTCGGAGTTTTCGTGATCGGAGCCACAAACCGTCCGGACCTGCTCGACCAATCACTGCTGAGGCCCGGCAGGTCAGAGGTCACACACACACACACACACACACACACACACACACACACACACACACACACACACACACACGTACGGCGGTGTAAAGTGTGTGTCCTCCTCAGGTTTGATAAACTCGTCTTCGTTGGCGTCAGTGAGGACCGAGCGTCTCAGCTGCAGATTCTACAGGCCGTGCTCAGAAAGTAAGAGCGCCCCCTGCTGGACGCAGACTCATGCTGATGTCACAGCGTGCTGTGTGATGTCATCATGTGATGTCACTCTGTCGTCTTCAGGTTCCGTCTGGACTCTTCGGTCGACCTGCAGGACGTGTTGGACCGCTGCCCAGGTCACATGACCGGCGCCGACCTGTACGCTCTCTGCTCAGATGCCATGACGGCCGCCATCAAGAGGAAGCTGGCTCTGATCGACCATGGTGAGGAGACAGGAAGTGACATCAGAGACGGTTCAGCCGCTCAGTGCTCGTATGTCTCCCCTCACCTTCTCCCCCCTCCTCTCCTCTCTCAGGTGTGGACTCAGAGGACTCACCTGTCGTCCTCTCCTCTCAGGATTTCTCATCAGCGTTGGAAAACTTCACTCCGTCCGTCTCTGAGTCCGAGCTGCTGCGATACAGAACCGTCCAACAGAGACTGAGCGCCAAGTAACCATGACGACGAGCAGTCTAACAATCAACACTGTAAATATGAACGACAAAGAAGAAACTAATTTATGTAATTAATAAAAAATAAACCAATGAAAACAGACGTGAGGCTCAATGTACCGACCAATGACAACGTGTCTTAAACCTGGACGTAGTCTCTGAGACGTCCTCGCAGACTGTCTAAAACCTGGACGTAGTCCTGAGACGTCCCGCAGACTGTCTAAACCTGGACGTAGTCTCTGTGACGTCCCGCAGACTGTCTAAAACCTGGACGTAGTCTCCGTGACGTCCCGCAGACTGTCTAAAACCTGGACGTAGTCTCAGTGACGTCCCCGCAGACTGTCTAACACCTGGACGTAGTCTCCGTGACGTCCCCGCAGACTGTCTAAAACCTGGACGTAGTCTCTGTGACGTCCCCGCAGACTGTCTAAAACCTGGACGTAGTCTCTGTGACGTCCCCGCAGACTGTCTAAAACCTGGACGTAGTCTCTGTGACGTCCCCGCAGACTGTCTAAAACCTGGACGTAGTCTCTGTGACGTCCCCGCAGACTGTCTAACACCTGGACGTAGTCTCCGTGACGTCCCCGCAGACTGTCTAAAACCTGGACGTAGTCTCCGTGACGTCCTCACAGACTGTCTAAAACCTGGACGTAGTCTCTGTGACGTCCCCGCAGACTGTCTAAAACCTGGACGTAGTCTCTGTCACGTCCCCGCAGATAGCGTTAGTGCTTCAGACTGATTTAGGACCGCCCCCTTAATTAGCATACAGACTCATAAATAAATAAAAGTAGAAAGTTTTTTCCTTTATCAAAATGTTTATTTGTCATTTTTAAAGTAAGAAGCTGCCACAAGATTCAAATCACATTTCCTCATCAAACCGTCCATCAGGTTTTTCTATGTTTCACTGCAGTTCTCATTAAATAAAGTTTTTACAGTTCTGTGGAAAAATCATCCAATGAAAAAAACTAAGCTTTGTACAGCGAATCACTTTATTATTCATCAACTTCAAAACATCAGAGTCACGTCAACACAGAACGCAGGAAGCCCCAAATCATCAGAGGTCGCGTCAGATGGAACCACGTTTGTCCGAGTCAAAGTGTCGTCACAGTTCAAACGTACAGTCCACGGTTAAACGACGGGGACTAGTTAGCACGTTAGCTAGCCTTGGTTAGCTACAGAGCTAGCTTTGGTTAGCTACAGAGCTAGCTTTGGTTAGCTACAGAGCTAGCTTTGGTTAGTTACAGAGCTAGCTTTGGTTAGTTACAGAGCTAGCTTTGGTTAGCTACAGAGCTAGCTTTGGTTAGCTACAGAGCTAGCTTTGGTTAGCTACAGAGCTAGCTTTGGTTAGTTACAGAGCTAGCTTTGGTTAGCTCAGAGCTAGCCTTGGTTAGCTCAGAGCTAGCTTGGTTAGCTACAGAGCTAGCTTTGGTTAGCTCAGAGCTAGCTTTGGTTAGCTACAGAGCTAGCTTTGGTTAGCTCAGAGCTAGCCTTGGTTAGCTCAGAGCTAGCCTTGGTTAGTTCAGAGCTAGCTTTGGTTAGCTACAGAGCTAGCTTTGGTTAGCTACAGAGCTAGCTTTGGTTAGCTCAGAGCTAGCTTTGGTTAGCTACAGAGCTAGCTTTGGTTAGCTCAGAGCTAGCTTTGGTTAGCTCAGAGCTAGCCTTGGTTAGTTCAGAGCTAGCTTTGGTTAGCTACAGAGCTAGCTTTGGTTAGCTACAGAGCTAGCTTTGGTTAGCTACAGAGCTAGCTTTGGTTAGCAGAGCTAGCTTTGGTTAGCTCAGAGCTAGCTTTGGTTAGCTACAGAGCTAGCTTTGGTTAGCTCAGAGCTAGCTTTGGTTAGCTCAGAGCTAGCTTTGGTTAGCTACAGAGCTGTCGTGGTGAAACTGGTCGTCCTCTGTAGGCGCGTTCATAAACGAGGCTGAACGAGTTAAAACGTTTTTTGACGCCACAGGTTGTTTGTGTAAAATGCTAATCATTGTAACGTTAGCTTGTCACAGTGAGGCAGCGAATGAAAAGGCGTCGAACGTGCGACGTCGTTCAGGATTCATTCTTGTGAATTACGTGTCGGTTTTTATTCATTTACAGAATTTCTTTGTTGATGACAGCGTTAGCGTGAACCAAACAATGTTACAAACATTTCAACAGCATCCGTGGCGTTAGCGGCTAACGGCTCCGAACCAGCAAAATACACAAAGTGCTGAAGAATTGACCCGTACAGATCACGTTAGCCACGCTGCCACGTAAAACCTCAGCTTCAGTTTTACGGCTCGTCTTCTTCTGTAGCAGAAACGAGCCAACATGGCG
The DNA here is from genome assembly GCA_018985215.1 of Larimichthys polyactis. NCBI lineage: Eukaryota > Metazoa > Chordata > Actinopteri > Sciaenidae > Larimichthys > Larimichthys polyactis. The sequence goes on from JAFMOB010000413.1 coordinate 324,089, forward strand.
AGAGAAGCAGAAACAAAACCAGTAAAAACATCCAGAACCTGAAATGTGTCGTGAACGTTCAGCCATCCTGTTAATCAGAACAAATGTTCAGTAACACTTCATATGAAGTCAGCGGCTCATTTACTTTGATATTTACTTTTTACAGCAGGTCGATGTCACGATTTAAAAAAAGAGTCTTCATTTAAAGTGTTACCGCGTTCGATTCATCGGTCAACAGTTTGAACGTCGAGACGGCGCCTCAGAGAGAAAAATGGTTGGTAAGAAAAACAGATCGACTTTGATTCTCTGAGCTTTCTAAAGCTAACGGTAAAACTGCAAAACTATGGCGACCTTTCTAAATAGTTCAATATATCTTGTTTTAAGCATCATAACATAAATTTGTGACTGAAACCTTCCTCAACTTAGTTTCTTAAGTTATTAGTTATTAAAACATGCCTTTAGCTAGATATTGGTTTAAATTAGCGTAGCTGCTTTTCTAACGACCAGTGGAAACGTCAAACCATCGTCTCCTGAGGCACCTCAGCCAAAGATGACGTTGGTTCGGTGAAGTCCGATCATCACACATCCAGACTCCAGTGTGGCTCGGTTAGGACGGACAAACATGAAGCGTCATCCTCTAAACCTGAAAGTCTGCGAACTTGCCTGCAAACACAGCATTGATGATTCCGTTAATTTCTATTACAAATTGATTTGACTGATGAAGAACCTTGTTCTTTAGTTTTTTGTGTTGATATGACAGAAGAATGTGAGGCAGGAGTTGGCGTCCCGTCAGTTTAATCAGCAGCTGAAAGAGTCTGAACTCAGAAGACAGGAACAGCTGGGTTTGTCTTTGAGGAATGAGGTACAAGCCACAGTCACCACAGTCTAATGTGCCAAAACAGATGAACGTGGGTGAAGCTGGTAGTCCAGGTCTTGAGGTGTAATCCGGATTAGTCTGGAGGTCTCGGTCTCTGTGGTTCGTCCTCTGGCTTCACTCTGTTTTGTGGTTCCTGGATTTTAGTTCGTTGCTGGGGCAAAGATCCACCACACGGGTCTTCCTTTTCTTTGTCTTCCATGTCTAACAAGCAAATCCTCTGTGTTAAGGACTCAGGTGAAGTGGGGCATTCGGCTGCAGGTTCTGAAAGAGAGCAAACGTTGGGTTTTTGATGGACGCGTCAAAGTTTGAAAGTTTCACAGATGTTCATGATGTCATCAACAACCACAAGCTAAACACGAAACCCATCGACCTCCAGCTGGTTGAAGTTTTAGAAGACTCTCATTAATCGACCCCCATCTTTCTCGAACTCTAAACTTTACTACTCTACTCTCTGAACCGCAGTTTCCAGTCTAAAGGGGAGTACAGTCGCCTACCGAGGTGGTTTTCTTGTCAGGTTTGGCTCCATTAACGACGTCCAAAGGCTTTTTCGACTCTTTGAACTTTGTCAGGACTGACAAACTGTCTGTCTGTCTTCAGTCCTCGCTACTTTGGAATGATTAAGTTAAAATAAACGGCAGTCCAGATTAAGTGTGACTAATATTTCGTGAGAAGACGTAACCTGGTCCCGCTGCGTTAACCGTCCCCGTGTTTTCGTGGTTGGTGGGGTTCAGCATTCCTCCATGCAACATAAGCCATATTTACCGCTTACGTGGCCTTTGCTACTTTTGTGCGCTTCATCCTTTTCCTCCTCATGAGGGTCACCTGAGGCCTCTTCAACCCTGCGATCAGCAGCAGCAACCTGGGCCGCGACTTGGTGAGCCAGCTTCTCAGTAGCGTCCCCTTGGGAAACCTGCAGGAGCAACAAGAGTCAGTCAAAGACAGGAGACGAGATCATGTCTGTATGAAGCACCACAAAGACACTTTAGGACACATCCAGCATAACAACACACCAACAACTTTCCAGTGGAATTAAATTCAATGTGATGTGAAGCTCTAACGTCATTTTATATTTCGACACAAACGGATCCTGATGAAGTTCTAAAGAATCTGGAAACATCCGCAGAAAATACAAAAACATCGTCTCATTTTCAGAAGTTTTGTTTTGGGAAGAATTGAAAGAATGAAAACTAACAGAACATCCTTTAAACTGAGTAACGACAGACGACGACACAAATGTACGATTAGAAACGTGAACAAAAGGCCAAACTTCAGGATGGAACATGTTCTGCTTTTTGTGGTCAGGATGAAGTTTGTCATTGTATCAACATCATCCATCAAGCAGAAGGTAAAATTAATTCAATCTTATATCATGTAAGTATGGAGAACACTGAGAACCGTGAGATGGTGTCGAAGTAACAACAGTCCCAAACATTTGTTCTACTTTCAAACGTGGATGAAGACACGAAGAAACTAGAATCTGGAAATATTTTCTGCTTCACAACGACTGAATCCTTTGAGTCGACTGATTGTTGAAGTTTGTAACAGAACTTTTGTCGATGTTCTCTTGTCAGCGGCCGGCCTCTCTCACTCCTGCTGCAGCTTCAGCTTCACCTAGTCGGTGGAGGCCGGGCTGGACCGCCGGTCAGGACCTCGGCGCTCAGAGCAAACGTTCTTCAGTGTCTTGACAAACAGTCGTGCTGTGCGACCTTTGTGTCTTTTACGAGTTGTGACCTGCTGAGCTCGATGGAAAAACCCCTCTCGATTGTTTGTTGGACTTTGTGCTGTTCGAGCACACTGAAACCAGCCAAAGAGAAATCTAGCAACGTGTAGACGTGGAAGGGCCTTTACTGACGCCATTGTTGTCGCCTGTGGGGCTCGATGTTAAATGTACCGAGGGTAACATTGTTTGTATAGCTGACCCTGCCCTCCCCCTCCCCCCTCCCTTTAGCCCTCATCCTTTTTCATTGTCCTCGTGATTAACTCCGGTTCAGCTTTGTCTCCTCCTCGACGTTTCAACTGCATCTTGACTTTTAATGAAGAGTTTTTTTTCTTCTCCAGCCACCATCTTCTTCTTCAGGATCTGAGAGTTTCTTTGGCGTCTTGCTGACCTCGATGTTACCTTTCACACTTCAGCCTCCTCGTGTTTCTCTGGTCCTCCTTGATTCTTCGCAGATCATCTAATAAAAGCAGCTTCAGTGCCTTACCTTCAGCTCTTCAATTCAAAAGTCCTCGTTCTAAATCTAAAGTATTTTCCCTACAGCCTATAACCTCCTCACCAGCAGACATCTTTGCTGTTTTCTGTTACTGACCGCTCACCGGCGTCCTTAGAGTCAGAGGAGGATGCAGGTAACTTTGACATTGTCCTCGTCCGCCCGGCCTGTAACAGCTAACAGAGGAGCTCACTCTTCATATCTGACAAACAAGCCGATCATCATCAGCAACGTCACCAACGCTCCCTTCTGTCCGTTTCAGCGTGAAATGAACCATTCATCCAAAACTTAGTGATCCAAGTCAGAAGTTTATTTTCACAAACGCTCAGAGAATAGAAGTACTGCTAAGTTGTTCATCCAACTTTCTTTGACACACTTGCCTTAAATTCATCAAGAGTCCGAGTTCTCTGTGTGAAAGTTTAAAAGTAGAACGACGTGGAGTCCTGCTCGACGTCATCCAGGCTCTCCATCGCCTCGGAACACAACTTAGCAGTACTCTACCTCCACTCAACCTCTGCACAAGCAACACAACAGAAAGCAGTCCTTACCAATTGACCCCACACATTTGTTAGGTTATGCCCCCGGCGTCCCTGCAGAGGCACATATATGATCCCAGCTGCAGTTTTTTCCGCTCACACTAGAAGGTTCAGCCAGGACGCAAAAACAAATCTGCTAAATAATAGGAGGCCATGAACCGGCCGGGTGGGGCTTTAAAAAGGAGGGTCCACTCAGCACTTCTGACTGCAAACGGCAACGGGTGATCCCAGGACACGCAGCCAATCAGAGGACAGCCTTCACCTGCTGTCATGACACCCAGCGCTGACTGGCACAAAGAGGCGTGTCACATGTTTAACCCTGAATATTAATACGTCCTTTCATCATTAAAAGGGACGTTCGGCTCCATCGAATCATTCAGCACATAAACATCACAAACACTTCTGCTTCTGTCCACAGGGGGCGCCACAGTCAACAGGAAGTTACTTCACTTTTTGTGGCGATCCTCCAGAGTGGATGACATTTAAACGTCATCGGATTAAACGTCCCGTCATTATCGCAGCGTTACCACGTCTGATTTCATCAACTGTCCACGACAGCGTGATGCTTCATAGTAACTTCACATGTTTGACAGGTGGAGGTCCTCACAGGTGACAACATGTGGAGCTCAGGACTGTCCGTGAACCTGGGAAACATTAGCCACCATGTAACGCTGGCTGGTTGTCAGCTGACCTTAGGATGGGTCTGTTTTTTATGCTCGATGGAAGAGCAAGGCTAATGTGCTCATAATTAAATGTTCTGATGTCACTCAGGATGTCACGTTGAAAACAACAAATGATTCAAATTAAAAATGTGTTCTTTGTTGTTGGTGATCTGCGGCTGGGCTGCTTTTGTTGCTAATGATACATGTAAACATTTAGAAACCTGAGGAGGCGCTGACTGCTCTGTAGAGGGCGCTGTGGCATCAGGAGAACACAGAGAGGAAGAGGAGGAGGTTCAGTGTCAGGCAGAGAGGATCGCCCTGCTGTTTGTTCACTGCTGCAGAGATCAACCTGAAGGAAGAGAGGAGGGGGAGGACGGCTGGCACTGCAATGCAGAACATCAAATGAGGAGGAGGAGGAGGAGGAGGAGGAGGAGGAGGAGGAGGAGGGAGGTGCCGGCTCTGCAGAAAGAGGTTCAGGGATTCCCTGCTGGTTTGGAAAAGATCCAGACGGAGACACAGCGACAGATTTAAAGACAAAACAACAACACACAGAAATGCTGTTTGTTTGTTTTCAATAATGAAATCTGAATATTGTTCATGTGAGTCAGACACAAAACCATGTTTGGATTTTAAATAACCACGACCACACCCGATACTCGTCCCTGATTGGCTGGCAGATGGACGAATCAGTTTAACCAAATCAGACGTAACCATAGCAACAGCACTGATGAGTTAACTGATAATAATTACAATAATAAAAGTTAAAATTGGAAAAGTTCATAATTAATATATAAACAATCTTTAATGATTTTCAGTTATTGTAAAATTATTATTACGACTCATACGTGTTGTATCTTTGCGTGTTGTATCTTTGCGTGTTGTATCTTTGCGTGTTGTTTCTTTGCGTGTTGTATCTTTGCGTGTTGTATCTTTACGTGTTGTTTCTTTGCGTGTTGTTTCTTTACGTGTTGTTTCTTTGCGTGTCGTATCTTTGCGTGTCGTTTCTTTGCGTGTTGTATCTTTGCGTGTTGTATCTTTGCGTGTTGTTTCTTTGCGTGTTGTTTCTTTGCGTGTTGTATCTTTGCGTGTTGTATCTTTGCGTGTTGCATCTTTGCGTGTTGCATCTTTGCGTGTTGTTTCTTTGCGTGTTGTTTCTTTGCGTGTTGTTTCTTTGCGTGTTGTTTCTTTGCGTGTTGTTTCTTTGCGTGTTGTATCTTTGCGCGTTGTATCTTTGCGTGTCGTATCTTTGCGCGTCGTATCTTTGCGCGTTGTTTCTTTGCGTGTTGTATATTTGCGCGTTGTATCTTTGCGTGTTGTATCTTTGCGTGTTGTTTCTTTGCGTGTTGTATCTTTGTGTGTATCTTTGCGCGTTGTTTCTTTGCGTGTTTTATCTTTGCGTGTTGTATCTTTGCGTGTTGTTGCGTGTCATAGATTTAAACGTTACAACCCTTCATCATCTCTCTTGTTTGTCAGAAACAGACGATAAATGAAGACAAAAAAAGTACAAAGTATAAAATCATTTATTGATGTGATTTTTTTATAAATCGTCTTTGTGCTACATTATTATATATTTTTCATTCCTGACAATAAGTGAAGAACATACGTGTGTGTGTGTGTGTGTGTGTGTGTGTGTGTGTGTGTGTGTGTGTGGTAACTACAACTCTTCTCAAGCTTTTCCTCAAACAGTGCATACATGATATCGATAAAGACGTACCATTTTAACATTGAGGTGCTCTTCATGCACAGACGGCGGCCGTTACGTACACGTGACCGACCGCACAAGGTAGTAAAGTTCAGAGAAACCTAAAGTCCTCCCACGTGTTTAAGAAGCAAGGCAAAGTCAGCGCGGATTCAGTCAGTTCAAAATAAAAACACAGCGTCATGCAGAGACGACCAAAGTGCATCAGTGTCGATACTGGCGGTGCTCATGGGACACAAACAGCCAGCCTCTCAGTACAAACAGCATACATGGCAATAATTGCATATTATGACGCTAGGTTATAATCACAGCTACACAGGATACACAAGATACCAAGGTCAAAACGAACATCTCAGATTATCTTTAAACAAAGCATCAGACGTCACGGTGCTGCAGACAGATGCGATCATCATGTTTGCAGATGATTATAGAAATTTTCATACCAAAGAACACGTTCTGTTCTGTGTGATTCAAATGATTCTGATGTTGGAGTGGGAACAGTTTTCTGGGAGCGCTCACGAACGTAGAGTTTCGAGAAAACGCTGATTACATTGAAGTGAAGTGGACAGATCATTTCACTTGTTCTGGTGTCAGTACGGAGAGGATCCTCATATTTAAGCTTCAAGTATGACTCAGCTTATCACCCTCTGTTGTCATGGTCTCAGCTCTTTGCACAGTTTGATTCCACTGGGCACGGATTCGATCTCAATGGAAGTTTGTGTGCTTCTACCATGAGTAAATATGCTACGTAGTTAAATAGTTTCTCTGATCTGGAGTCTGCACAGGGTGTTTTATTTTGAAAATTCTCTATGCCGTTTCCGTGTCTGACTTTGTTGGAGTCGCAGTTGGAACGTGTCGAAGCTGTGCCCGGTGGATTGAATCTGTAAAGTTAAACGTGAAACCAGCTCTGAGGTTCGTCACAGGTTCGTTTTTGTACCTGTGACTCAGGTGTGATGACTGATATTCTGCTTAGACTCCAATGACGTGAACAACTCCACTGACCATGGTGAGTCCATTCAGTTTGGACGGACGTATTGCTGCCGTGACCCGCCGTTCATTAGTTGACACGTCATAAGGATGACTGTTGAAATGTGTTGGACGTGAAGAAGGGGAGACGAGTGAAATCATTTGTCTCAGAACATTTTCAAGGTAACTTTGATGGAGGCACAGATGAAGATGTCAAAGCTAAAGTCAACTGGAGATCCATGTGGACCAAACAAAGTTTTAACAGCTCTGGAAGAGGATCCTACCAGCTCGTCGCAGAGGACCGACACGCCATTGATGAACTGAAATCACAAGGCAGAAGTCTGAGGACAAAGACGACATCTCTGCCAGAAGAGGCACGGACTGACATTCATCTCGTCACCTTCAAGTTTGGTGTCGATGAGCCAAACGCCGCTGACTCGTTTGCCTTTTAGGTCGAACAGGTTAAAACACAGAAATGAAACTTCTTCTTCACACTGCTGATCAGTGTGTTTGAGGAGCGATGCAGCGTTCAGGGCCAGAAAGAAACATTCCTGTTTACAATCATCTCGTAAGACCACGAGAACGCAGACACACTCAATGGCTTCGTTCACAATCGTGCAGCTCCGGACTGACGGTTCTGCTGTTGGTCACTAATGGAGATGTACAAATGGTTCTCTCTATATGTGCTATGAAAAGATGTGATCTGGATCCAGAAGTATGGGTATGAGGTCAGTGTGTTACCTCCAGCAGACAACGGTCAGAGCTTTCACTTTCAGAGGTCTAAGGGTTTTGTTGCTGCCCCCACGTCGACAGCTGGACGTTGTTTAGCTTGACGCTGCTCCTCTGGTCTACTATTGATAACACACTGACCTACACATAACTCAGATTATTCCTTTAATGCAGGTCTAAATGCAAATCATCTGGAGGTGGTTTACATCTCTTGGCAGACTGTACAGATTGAGGCAGACTTTAGGCCTGAATGTGTCCAAACCAATTTAGCATTTTGCCAGATTTGTTTTGTCTGTTGGGTTGAATTTCTGAACTTTGCTCGTCTGTCTGCAGTTTGAACACGGCCTTCTCAAGATTTGGTGATTCTTTGCTTAACGAACCGTTCAATTTCCAGTGAGACGTCTCTTAACAACACCTGCATTAAAGCCTGTGTGTACAAAATTAAAGATCAGGCATGGGATCTTTCAGCAGTCAGATTCTTGCTTGGTTCTGGATGCGTTGACCCGTTTGGCTTCATTCAGAGCTGAAAACGTGGAATCGTGCAAACGAGTCCAGACTAACCAGTGAGCTCTGTGCAGGAGTAAAACATCGTTTTCACTGTGCTGCACCTTTCACGCTCTTTCTCAAGTCTGTACGCACAGTGTTTCATCTTCTGACGCCCTCCTGTTTTAAAAATGGCACCAAACGACTGGAAGTCTGGTCCACAACGCGCTTTAACGAGTTCATCAGCCTCCAGGTTAAACGTCCTTTGACGAACCAATCACAAAGTGTAGCTCTGACGTGATGTCACGCAGCGGTCAGTTCAACACAAAAACAAACAATGTCATGTTCGAGTGTGTAAACCGTCGTTTGATTGGCAGCCAATGAGATTGGACCCTTTTGTATCTCAAAGGTTCTGAACAGCTAAACAGACTTTGTGAACCAGACCTCATGAGACTGGGCCAAAGATACCAGATCAATCCTTTAACCACCATTTCCTTAATCACAGTGCCAAAGTCCGATTTAAAACAACAACAACGTTAAAGCCATCTGTTATTTTTGCCGATATCATGAAGGTCTGAAGGTGGAAACCCCCCGAGGACCAAAGGTGCCGTCATGACTGTCACGACTCTTTCTTTAGTCTCTGATGTTTGACGTCAACGCGACGTCTTGCAGAGCGAAGCTACGAACGTAACAAAGTGCTTGTGTCATCGACCGGCGTCCGCACAGATTCAAACTGCAGTCAGAAGCTCTCTCTGATGTCTGAAGGCTGAACCTGTTGAGTTCAGTTCCTGAGGACTGACTCCGTGTCCAGTTTAGGAGATGCTGTCCTTGTCGGAGTCGGGGGAAGGAGGCCGCGAGATCTCGAAGAAGGAACCAGACGACTTCCTGGATTTGAGAAGTTGCAGCATCTCAGCCAGCTGAGCCTCCAGTGCTGCCATGCGACTGTTCAGAGATCGGATGTCTCCTCTTAACTCCTGCTTCAGCTCGATGAAGGAGGCTTGCATGCTCTGCTCCGGTATTGGACAGAACGCCCTCTTCTCGTCGGACTGGACCGGACTCTGCTCCTGTGGCGTTCTGGCGCCGCCAACATTGTCCAAACGGAGGTCGCTCTTTGTGATGCCGCTGTCACAGGAGTCGGTTTTCTTGAGGGACATCTCGTCTTGTGACTTAGTTCTATCGGGCAGGGTCTCCATGGACTCGGCCTTAGAGACGCTGCTCCACGACTCGGCCTTCACCACCGACTCCTTGAATCGTCCCCAGCCTTTAGCTTTGGGCGGCTCTGCAGATTTGCAGCCGATCAGGTTTCCGTTTGTGGCGGCGGGAGCATGGAGCATGACTCGGCTGGAGGTCCGGCAAGAGGATGCGGTGAATGCTGAGGAGGTGGTGGCCGTGGCTTGGCTCTCAGTCATCATGACTATACTGGTGGAGGCCAGCACCTCTGGACCTCTGGGCTGCTCCGGGGTTCCAGCGACACCTTTCTCCACATCACCGGCGCCCTGATCGGCCCGCTCGATGGCGAGCCGTGCCTCCCTCTGCTGCCGGAAACGCTGGAAGAGACGTCGGACCGGATGATCTGGAGGGAGGTTCAAAGGAGCCTCGTTCTTCCTCTTCAACATCTCCTCCTCCTCACGCTTTACATCACTGATCTTCCGGAAAACAATCTGTGAAAAAAACAGGAAGCATTAAGAACAGTTTCACACTTCAAATCAAACCAAATAACTTTTTCCAGAGTTTGGAGACTTTACCGTCGGACAGATCTATGCAACGAGACACTGACGTCTGATGTCGATCTGTACTCTCGTCATGGCTTTGAAGAGAGCGATATATAGCTGCTTCAGCTTCCAATGGGAAAGATGGTAAAATATGGTAAATATGTCGTAGCTTCATGCTACGTTTGCTTACATAACAAGACTTCCAGCCGTGGAGTTCAGAGGCTGGTGACGCATGCTGAAGGAAATGTTCCATGTTGTGACACAGTTCTGAAGCAGAACCACCGAAAGCTTCGGGCCATCCATGAAAAC